>CM053577.1:138725891-138837297 GCA_028646485.1 Cryptoprocta ferox | reverse complement strand
TGAGCTCCTCGTCGTTGCGGATGGCCAGCTGCAGGTGGCGCGGGATGATGCGCGTCTTCTTGTTGTCGCGGGCCGCGTTGCCCGCCAGCTCCAGGATCTCGGCCGTCAGGTACTCGAGCACGGCCGCCAGGTACACGGGCGCGCCGGCCCCGACCCGCTCCGAGTAGTTGCCCTTGCGGAGCAGGCGGTGGACGCGGCCCACCGGGAACTGCAGCCCAGCTCTGGACGAACGAGACCTGGCTTTGGCTCGAGCCTTGCCGCCCTGCTTCCCGCGCCCAGACATAGCCGAAGTGCAGCTACGAGACAACGGAAAAAATTTCCGTTAAGCGCAGTACGGGGCCTATTTATAGACAGACACAGGTTGTGATTTGCTATCTGATTGGCCGATCGTCTGGTGTCCAATCAGAGGACCTTCCTGGAATCACCTCATGTACCGTTGTCCAATCATATGTTGGACGTCGTGGAGCGCTGCGCCTATAAATATCCCCTTTGCTTTGCTTAAAGGTCTGTTGCTGGGGGGAGTTCGAGGTGTTCGCCAGCCATGCTGGAGCTGACTTCGAAGAGCACGACCGTTTCCAAAAAAGGTTTCAAGAAGGCTGTGATCAAAGCTCAGAAGAAGGAAGGCAAGAAGCACAAGAAATGCCGCAAAGACAACTACTTGATCTACATCTACAAGGTGCTGAAGCAGGTGCACCCCGAAACCGGCATCTCGTCCAAGGCTATGAGCATCATAAATTCCTTCGTCACTGACATCTTCGAGCGCATCGCGGGCGAGGCGTCGCGCCTGGCGCTTTGTAAGAAGCGCTCGACCGTCACGACTCGGGAGATCCAGACGGCCGTGCGCCTGTTGCTGCCCAGCGAGCTGGCCGAGCACGCCGTGTCCGAGGGCACCAAGGCCGTCACCAAGTACACCAACTCCAAGTAGAACGGTCACCAGACAAGCTTTATAACCCAAAGGCCCTTTTAAGGGCCACCCACAATTCTCAAGGGACTGTAAGCTCTTATATGTTGAGTATGTCTTCTGTCTAAAACTGTTCCTGCAAGCAAATTGGATTTGTTTGCAGAGTTCTTTTCTCACACCGTTCAATAGGCTCGGGGGGGAGTTGTAATATGGCTTTTCTCGTGGAGTCTTAAACTTTGGGCAGCCTAGGAGCCCTGCCTTAGGTTACCGCTGGTTTACTTTGGCTGGTGTGTGAAGAAATTTCTGTGAATGAGGCCAGCTGCCCATTAATTGCTATTTGAGGGCCAAAGCCCAGGGTTTCTGGATATAATTTCATTTTAATATTTATTGCTGTCCCTAAACTTGGCTATTGAACCGGATGGCGGGAGTGTGGTGGTCTTGTCCCTTGTTCTAACCCTATTTCACATTGGTAATCAGGCTCACCACCATTGGGTGGCAAACAACGTTTGGTGAATGGACTCCTTTTTGGGTAGCTTCATACAAGTTATATAGTAGGATCACTTGCCTTTTGTGATTGGATCATTACATTGGCCTATGTGATATTACTGGAGTCAAACCCCAAGCTGTTAGAAGTTCGGTTATATGGTACAAGATAGCCTCAGTTATCTGGGTGCTTTCTAGAGAACCCACAAGCGTTAAACCCTGGGTGGTTCCCTCAAGTCTGACTCGGTTTTAGCTCTGGTCATGATCTCACATCTTACTGGCCGTGCAGAGCCTGCGTAAGAGTCTCTGCCCCTCCCCCACTCACTCTCTCAAACTTAATGATAAAGGCCATGGAAAGGACATAAAAAAGGGATCAAATTATATACTGAGAGACCGGTGATCTATCTGGAATCCCTAATTTGACTGTTCATTTCTATTTTTATTCCCTTTTTAACATGGAATCCCTAATTTGACTGTTCATTTCTATTTTTATTCCCTTTTTAAAAAAATTTAATGTATATACATTTTCGCAGAGGAAAACCCCAAACTTCAGCACCACTGGATTAAATGTGTATAGTGAAAGTCATAGAAGTGTCCCGTGCTTCTGTACAGAGTGAGACAGCCCGAGAGCGTCTGAACACCTTAGCTGGGGGAGCGTCTGAACACCTTAGCTGGGGGACCTTCAAGGAGCTCGGAGATGGGACATCTGTGCCACACTGTAGAGGAAAGGGGGCGTTCTCTGTGGTCAGGGGTCCAGGCTGCCCTGAGTGTAACTTAGGAAACAGCAGGTATCTGCATAGCTCCCACATTCTTCTCAACTCTAGAGTTTCGTTTTTTTTAGGCTCGTTCTTTCCCGGATCAGCATGTATTTAAGATTCATCCATTTTTGTAACGTGGATGAATATCTCGCTTATCACTAACTGCCGTATGGGCATACCACAGTTTGTCCAGTGACCTATTTCAAGGGATTGGTCACTTCCACTTTTTAGCCATTGTAAGTTGTTATACTTGTGTGCAGGTTTGGGGAGCCCTGGGTGGCTTAGTCAGGTAAGCGTCTGACTTTGACTCAGGTGAAGACCTCATGGTCTGTGAGTTTGAGGCCCAAATCGGGTTTCTGCACAGAGCCTGCTTCAGATCCTCTGTCTCCCTCTCTCTGCCCAACCCGTCTGTCTTGAAAATAAATCAATGTTAAAAAAAAAAATAAGTGTAAATAAATATAAATACTTGCGTGCAGGTTTTGTGTTGACCTAAATTTTCAAACCGCCGGGAAAATATTACCAGGAGCACAGTTGCTGGGTTGGCTGTTTAGCTGCATAAGGAACTTCTAGACTTTCTCCCAACGTGTTTGTGCCATTCAGCATTCTCACAAGCAGTGAGCGAAAATTCTTGTTCCATGGCCTCCTCAGGATTTGGGAATGCCATGGTTTGGATCTTAGCCGTTCTAATAGGTGTGTAGTATCTCCTTGTTTAATTCTTATTTCCCTAATAACAGTTACGCTAAGATCTTCTGATGTGCTTATTTGACACCCGTATATCTTTTTGGTGAGACATCCGTCCAGATCTGTTTTCCTGTTCTTCAACTGGGTTTACTTTCTTACTGTTGAGTTTCAAGCGTTTTTTAAAATGTGTTCTGGATACAAGTCCTTTATCAGATACATGATTTTCAAATATTTTCTTCACCTGGGGTTTGTCTTTTCATTCTCTTACCAGTGTCTTTAGCAGAGCCTATGTTTTTAATTTCAAACATGTCCGATAGAAATACAATGCAAGCCACAAATATGTCACTTTAAACTGCAGTAGCTACATTTAAAGTAGAAAAAAGAAATAGATGAAATTAATTTTAATCAGATACTTTAATTTGTCAAAAATACTGTAATTTCAGGGCACCTGGGTGACTCGGTTAAGCATCTGACTTTGACTCAGGTTATGATCTCATGGTTTGTGCATTTGAGTCCTGAATCAGGTGAGCTCAAGCCCCACTTCAGGTGAGGCCTGCTTCTCTCTCTCTCTGCCTCTTGCTCACTTGCCCCCTCTATTTCAAAAAAGGTTATAATTTCATGTCATAGAGAGAAAAATTATAATTTACATTTTAAAAAATCAGGTTTTTGAAATCCAATGTGTATTTTGCACTTACGGCATGTCTTAGTTCAGACCTGCAACATTTCAAGCGCTCAGTAACCATATCTGGCTAGTGGACACATGTGGCTATAGTGGACACTACACTAAACTCTCTCTCTAGGCAGCCTAAACCGTACTCCCTTGCTCTATACACCTATGGCAGATGCACAAATTTATATCTGCAGTCCCGAGCTCTCCAGGAATTCTAACAGTGACTTCAGCTGCTTATCACTCAGCGTCAGCATTCTGATCCACCTCAAAATTCTCCCCCCGAGGACTCGCAGTGTCCCCTGACAGCGTTTTCAGTCTCCATGGTTCACTGCACCCATGGGACCACCCCATTCACAGGGTTGTTCAAGCCAGAAATGTGGGATTTTTCCTTGTTGGTTCTTTTGTTCAACCTCCCCTTCAGTCTATGTGCAAGATACATTGATTTTATTTCCTGTATATTTTTGTTATGTGACTACTTTCCACCGTCTCCACTGTCGTCATTGTTGTCCAGATCCCATCATCTATTACACACATGAATTACTGTCCCTTCCTATCACAGTGTCTTAGTCTTGTCTCCCTAAAATCCGCTCTCCACTCAACTGACGAAGTAGTCTTAGAGGAGAAAACTTTCCATTTTCACTAACCATTAACTGAAAGTTAACATTGCTTTCAATTATGAATACTGAACAGCAAACAGACCCGTCGGATTAGCCGCACTGGTGGCTTTCTTGCCAAGGAAATCACAGTTACACTCCCAGCATGTAACCATGGGGACAGATTTCTCAAAACATTGTTTATGCTCATGAGAACCTCAAAATGTTGTAATTGTTACTCTTGTAACCTGCCTGGGGTTTCACGTGGCCCTCATTCTGCATCTCTGTGTCTGCAATGTCCCTCTCCTTTCTCTTACAAGGATACCTTAAATCCAGGATGGTCTGTTCCCAAGGTTCTGAATTGTTGTATTGTTTTCTCTTTGAAGTGTGAATGAAGAGGCACAAATATTACTATATCAAACATTTTAAAAATAATTTGGAAACTTTCAATCTGGCACTGTTTTATTATTGAATAAATACGTACTTAGATATTTCTTCTACGAAGATGTATATAGGATCAACTACACAAAATCCATAGTACAGTAAATTAAGATTCCCTGTTTAAGGATTCCAACAAACAACTTACGCATAAAGTAGACTGGGGACAGATGACATAAAAATCAGAATGCAGAATGCCACTAATATTTCACTTGGGATCAGGTGACTGAATCTTCCTTAGCTGTTAGATTCCTTCCTCAAGGATACTGATTCTCTGGAGACAGGATGCCGGGGTTACTAGGGTACCCCATTCTGTTCGTGCACACGTGTCTGCCAGAAACATTTTTTATGGTTATTTAATTAATTTATTTATTTTTAATTTTTTAATGCTTATTTATTTTTGAGAGACAGAGAGAGACGGAGCACAAGCAGTGGAGGGGCAGAGAGAGAAGGAGATACAGAATGTGAAGCAGGCTCCAGGCTCTGAGCTGTCAGCATGTGGGGCTCAAACCCATGAACTGTGAGATTTTGACCTGAGCTGAAATCAGATGCTTAACTGACTGAGCCACCCAGGTGCCCCAGAAACACACATCTTCATCATCATCGTTTTTGTCAATGAAACAGAATTTCTCCCGTCGCTTGTGCCATCTGCCCCCTGACGTGATTGGAGATGAAGACTGAAGAACTTGTCAAGGGTCATGACATTTCCTGCAGGGCAAATCCGAATCAGGAAACTCCGTTGTGTATTGGTTTCCTCAGGGCACCTGAGACAAGTTACCACGAACCGGGTGACTCAAAACAACGAATCTATTCTTTCACTGGTTTGAACACCAGACGTCCAGAATTAGACGGCCGGCAGGGCTGGCCCTTTGTGGAGGCTCTGAGGGAGGACCTGCTCCGGGTCTGTCCCCGGGCTGCTGGTGGCCGCCAGGCGTCCTTGGCTTGGAGAGGCCTCGCTCTGGCCTCTGCCCACCTGGGGTTTCACGTGGCCCTCATTCTGCGTCTCCGTGTCTGCGATGTCCCTCTCCTTTCTCTTACAAGGATACCTTAAATCCAGGATGCTCTCCTCCCAAGGTTCTGAAGTACATCTGAATTAGACCCCATTTACTAACAAGGTACCTGGGATTAGGACTCGAATATGTCCTTTTACAGGACGCAACTGAACCCGTCACACATCACAAATTAACAAGCCACCTCGAAGGTTTAGCTTCACATTGGTTCCCACAAAATTGACATCACGCTATCTGGGCTGAAGTGGTTGGTGGATGACTGGGAGATGACTCTCGTTTGCCTGGGCGGGGGTGGGGGGGCAGCCATCAGGTCTCAGAACCTCTGGGACTGGTTCTTGGCACCAGCAGGCGTGGTGCCCTCGAGCGTGGTGAGGCACAGGACGTGCTTGGGGGCTGGCATCTGGCCAACAGTGCTCGCCTTCTCGTGGCGTAACTCACCATAGAGTCCGCGTCTTTGCTGTGCCTTGCTCACTCCTCATGTCTCTTCCTAAATTCGCATCAGCTTCCGACATGTTATTCTTTTGTATTTTCAGTGTTGTGGAATCTCTTTGAGAATTCCTGTAGTACGAAGTGTTTTGCCAGTCACTTTCTCTAGAACATCTTCATCCTTTTGGACACACACACTAATTTCGGTCCGCACGTTCGCCTTCCCTCAGCTAGTCTCTGCATAGCGAGGATGCCAACAGCCCCACTGCCGGCTGTTTCTTCTAGAACTCCATTTATATTCCCCTTGAATTCCACTAGGCGGGTTATTACTTTTCATTTTGTTGTTCTACTTTCATCTTGGTGGCCAAGGCTCTCTTTTGATGATCATTTTTTGTCAGGTAAAGTGATCCCTGGGAGACAAAGCAGCAACTAAACATACACGCTTCCTATTTGTGCAGAGACTAACATACACAGCATCCAGGAACCAACTCATTTTAAAATAAATGACAGGATAAGTCACATGATAGATCATGATGCACATCTGTTGTTTGTACGGTGACTTGTGAACTGAAGATCCAGCAATGAAGTTTGTAATGTATACGGTACTCACTATTGACATTTGAACTGTGTTTTGGGGCAGTTGGTGTCGTTTAACTGAACTGTGGTAACTGAAATTCATTTCTATCAAAACCATGCACCGTGAGAACTGTCTTTATGAACTAAGCACTCTGCTAAAGAGGCCAGGAAAAATAATAAAATGAATCAGTGGAAGGTGAAGCGTTAAATAGCAGAAAACCTGGAAAGAAGATCATTGGGAAACAAAAATGGTGGAACTGTTTTCAAATTTTGCATTACAGTAAAACTATAATAAATGCAAAAGTAAAGAAATAGAAAATAGGAGAGCCTGGGTCGCTCCGTAGGTTAAGCATCCGACTCTTGATTTTGGCTCAGGTCATGATCTTATGGTTCATGGGTTCAAGCCCCACACTGGGCTCTGTGCTGACAGTGCAGAGCCTGCTTGGGATTCTCTTTCACTCTTTCTCTGCCCCTTCCCCACTCACACTACCTCAAAATAAACTTTAAAAAAAAGTGGGGGTAAGGAAGTCCTCAGGGAAGCTGTTTCTTGCTCTCAGAGACCCAGTAAAATAGAATCTCTCTTTCAGCCTTTACTTGGTCCCATTGCATGAACACCTGGACTTGTAACCAGCATGAGGATCGAGTCAGTGTGGAGAAGAGCTGAGGCGATCAGGGCATCAGAGCCAGCACTCTGATCATCCCACTCCTGAAATGTCTGTGCCTTTGGGTATTATGATGAGCGACATTACATCAACTTGTCCATTTGGTACTTCCTGTTATTTGCCAAAACATGTGAGGTAAAAGCTGTCAGGTTTGGTCTGAAGAGAGTGGTCTTTGTATACATTCTTACCTTCCTTTTGCCCAAATAATCTTTAGACTTTGGGTAATCAGGGTAGCCTGTAGAGTGGTCACACAGTTGACAGGATGTGGGAGCTATGTGCCATCTGCTGTTTCCCAGTCTTCCTGGAGCAACTGGGACCCCTGATGAGATGCTGCTGGTCTTCACAACCTGGGCGCAGGTGCTCAGTGTCTGTTCGTGGGGGGGACCATGCAAGGGTTTTAGAGAGGCCGCCTCCCTGTGCACACAGGGGTGGGGCACTTTTAATTTTATTGAGTTTTTACTGCAGGTTGATATATCAAGTGGTACTAAAGTTTATTTCATTTAAAGCAAGCATATATATATATACATATGTAATTCATAAAAAGTGATTTAAAGTAAGTTGAGGATTCCAGCAAAATCACAGGTTTTTTTTTTACCGTCATTGAATTCAGCTTTACTACTTGGTCTCCTAAGTCTAGATGATCCAGAAATAGACACACCATTTACTGATGAATCCTACAACAGGACAAGCGATAGAATGTGTGGGAAAAAAGGTCAAAAGGGAGGTGATTCAGTGAAAGTACCATTTACCAGTGGATTGGGGCTAGCCAGGTAGGTCCAACATGAAACCAACATGCTCTCTACACAGAACAGCCTAGAAACACCAGAAAACATCACATGCAGCAGAGAACATTGGACGCAGCTTGAGGGCATCTAAAGTTGTCTACGGGAGCAATTCTCTTCATCCACAGCAGTGAGGCAAAATACCACAGGCTACTTTTCCTAAGGCCCCACAATCTTCCCACAGCTTCATCAGTTGTCGATTGTGAGCCCCGGTGGTAGGAAAGATTGAGCCCAGTCTTCCCCGTGAGCTCCTGTTTGAATATTGCTTTTGGGGTCAGGTCTCCCATGAAAAATACTGGTAGCCATAAAAATCAGGGATGAAGTACGTCAACTATCGGGGCAGGTGCTTATAAAATCACCTGTCAGTTTTAATTGTAAGTCTTACGGGCACTGAGGCACCGCAGTAGACCAGTTAACCATTGGACTTCCGGGCACGGTCTTGCAGTTGTGAGAGTTCAAAGCCCCCTCTCTCTGCCCTGAAACTGTGCTTATAGCTCAGGAGACTGGAGCCTGCTTTAGCTCCTCCATCAAAAACTAAACGTTAAAGTTAAAAGGTACTTAGATCACTATTTAGTCCTAAAATGGGTAGTTGAACTGATTAAGTATAGGATCTACCTCCCAGTTTTAACAGCAACTGTCCGCTGCAGATTTGAGTGCACAGCTCTCATATAGAGGAAATTGGTGGCTCTGAAAAGAGCCTTTGGGTTACCTTCTGAAAACGCTTACTTGGGACAAATTTACTTGGAGCTGGTGTACTTGGTGACGGCCTTGGTGCCCTCGGACACGGCGTGCTTGGCCAGCTCGCCGGGCAGCAGCAGGCGCACGGCCGTCTGGATCTCCCGCGACGTGATGGTCGAGCGCTTGTTGTAATGCGCCAGGCGCGACGCCTCGCCCGCGATGCGCTCGAAGATGTCAGTGACAAAAGAATTCATGATACTCATGGCTTTGGACGAAATGCCAGTATCGGGATGCACCTGCTTCAGCACCTTGTAGATGTAAATGGAGTAGCTCTCTTTCCGGCATCTCTTGCGCTTCTTGCCTTCTTTCTTCTGAGCTTTGGTCACAGCCTTTTTGAATCCTTTCTTGGAGATGGTCGTGCCCTTGGAAGTCAGTTCCGGCATAGCGAGTCTACCGCTCTCCGGCGTTCAGCTCTACAGTTACGACTCCAACGGTTCCAATCTGCACCAATAAGCTCCGGACTGGCCAGACTGGTATTTATAGGCACAGTGCTGACGTGACGTACGGAGCAGACACCCTCTGATTGGATATTGGCTGGAGGCGTGAATGTAAATGAGGTGATTCTGGCAAGGCTTTCTGATTGGGTAGATGGCCATGAGCCAACCAGATAGCAAAGCACAACCTACGGGCGGGTTATAAATAGGTCCCAGTGGCGGTTACCTTGGCGGCAGGTTTTTTCCGTCCGTCGATCGCGTTGGGTCTGGGCGGGGGAAGCAGGGCGGCAAAGCGCGCGCCAAGGCCCGGTCCCCGTCGTCTAGAGGTGGCTGCAGTTCCCGGTGGGCCGCGTCCACCGCCTGCCCGCAAGGGCAGCTACGCCGAGCGGGTCGGGGCCGGCGCGCCCGTGTACCTCCCGGCCGAGGGCCACCAACGCAAAGTCCAGAGCAAGTAACTTCCAGGTAGTGAGTCCCAGCGAGTGACCTGAACAGTTTTCAAAAGAAAAACCAAAGGCTTTCTTCCGAGCCACTCACATGATCAGTGGGGGCTGGGCACACTTCACCAGGAATAGGCTGCCATCGACGCGTATCCACATCCCGTGAATCGTAGTAAGGTTACGACTTGGGAAATGACTTTTGGTTCTATTCATGGGTTCTTTGAGCTTTAAATTTGAAGCTTTGCCAGGAGGCTGACCTCAGTAAGGTTAGTCACCGTACCCTGGAGTCCTGGGAGGAGGGACTAAGTCCAGTTACTTTAGCATTACAGCCACCCCTTGGTTTCTGCATTAGCTAAACAGGCAGTTTTAATGCTAATAAAATACTTTAAGGATTCTTAAGTGGTTGGATAAGAACAAACAGGTTTGTTCCACAGGGCAGTCCCACAGCACATCAATCTAGCAAGGATGCATGGTTCTCTTAAAGTATCTTCTAAAGAAATGTTCCCCTAACGTGTTAATATTGTTCAGTATCCTGAAATCTGTAGACAATATATTGGAACAAAAGTTAGCAGGTTAATCTTAAAATTTAGGGAAGAGGCATTTGTGAATATTTGATACCTGCGGCTTCACACACGCTTAGTAGAAAGCACAGAGGGGCACCTGGGTGGGTCAGTTAAGCGTCTGACTCTTAGTTTCAGCTTAGGTCATAACCGCCCTGTTGGTGAAATCAAGCCTGGCCTTGAGCTCTGTGCAGACAGCTTGGAGCCTGCTTGGGATTCCCTTTCTGCTTCAGGCAACCTCTTTCTGCTCCTTGCTTGCTTGCATGCCCCCCTCCCCCCGCCAATAAACATTTAGAAAAACATTTTAGGGGCACCTGGGTGGCTGGGTCAGTTGAGCGAGCATCAGACCGGCTTCGTGGTTCATTAGTTCAAGCCCCACATCAGGCTCACTGCTGTCAGCCTGTCTGTGCAGAGTCCACTTCGGATCCTCTGTCCCCCTCTCTCTGCCTCTCCCCTGCTTGCAGGCTTTCAAAAATAAACAGTAAAAAAACATTGAAAAAAGAAAGAACTAGAATCGTTTCTTAAAATGTAGAACAGCGTAGATCTCAAAACAACGCTTGCTGTGCCCTGTGTGATGGAGAGATGCTAGTGCCAGTCTCCTAAGAAGCAAGAATGTGACAAGGTCTATCATAAGTATTTGAAGTTATTAAAAAATTTTGATCAAGATTTTCAAAATTCTAACAAAAAAGACAAAATAATTTCAGTTGATTTGTACTGTGAACACCAAGAGAAATTGGAAAGCAAAGAACATTTAGACTCTCCTACAAAACAAAAGCAATTACAAAATATGGAGTGGTCTATGTTACCTAAAAGAAGAAGTTTCTCATTGGTTTTCTTAAAAACAAAAAGCCATTCCTAGACGCTCGGGATCTACACATAAAGATATGTATGGAAGCAGTTATGGAAGTGGAAACTTCTGTACGAAGTTGTAAGATGAGAACAAGTACATAATACATTGATTAGGGAAAATCAGGTCATGAAAGAGCTAATTGGGTCTTGAACTAATATACATAAGTATCGATTAACGCAAGCAATTGGGGAGGTTACAATTTTGAAGACTAAAAAACTGCAGATACGTTGAAAAAATTAGATACTGTTTAGAACACAGCAACTGGGGGGCTTAAGGCGGCAGAGGAGTAAGGGGACCCTGAGCGGGTCTTGTCCCCGGAGCACAGCTAGATCACCATCAAACCGTTTTGAACACCTAGAGGGCTGATGTGAGGATTAACACTACAGTCTGCATAATTTGAGTGAGAGCGAGAGAGGCAGGTACGCTGTGCGGAGAGGCGAATTGGGGGAAAGAACGCCGAGGCGCCATGCAGGGGAGGGAGCCGTTTTTGCAGAGATGAGACAGAAAAAGGAGGGCAGGGGAGAGCGCAGAAGGGAAAGGGCTCCCCCCAAAAGCAGCTGGAGAGAAAGAGAGAAGTGGAAGCACTCGCAGGGGCCGCACAAGACTCTCTTCCCCAAGACCACTGAGAAGAGAGGGTTTCAGTTCCGCCAGGTTTTTACAATCAGTGGAGCGCAGCGTCTGGAGTCTCGGGGTTCAGTGCCCCTGGTGGTCTGGCGAGGATCCCTGGGGAGCAGGCAGCATGGTCTGAGGGGCCCTTGCTTGGAGAGCGTTTGGTGGAGGTGACGTGGCCTCTCCGAGGACAAAAGTCCCAGTGGGCCTCAGAGAGTTAACGCGTTCACCAGTATCCAAGCAAAGATGCTGGGCCGAGGGCTGCAAAACCAGGCGCCGGCTGTGTGTAACGATTTACCACCAACTCCGAGCCTCTGTCGACGGGCAGCCGCCGGCACGTTTTCTGGGACAAGGCGGCACCCGGCCATCACTCAGCGAGGACCTCCCCCAGAGAACCAGCACAGGTCTGATCCCCAGGGGCCTCCGAAGTGTGGGGTTTTCGAACACAGCCTGTCTGAGAGCGAACTCTGGAGGGAGGCGCTGCCTGGCAGGCGGGCAGCTCGGACACAGGGGAGCAGACAGAAGCCTGAGACGCAGGAGGGGTGACTGATCCCCCATCTGTGAGGGCAGGACACTCCTGCTCCAGACACTGGAGAGCAGGCAGAACCATTTCACCTCCGGCTCGCCTGCACTGGTGGACCCTAGCACCACCAAGGGAGGACAGAGGCTTTACACCAAGCCCCACCTGCCCCCACCGGGCGCATCTACCCTACGCAAGGCAAGTGGGCCTGACCGTCAGAGCAGCACGCCCCTCATCCAGAAGACCGGCACAGATCCCTTCCACCTGCTGCGTCTACACGTCAGAGAGTGCTGCGAAGTCAGTGGAGAGTTTTGGTCACGGCCTTCTGGAACCCTTTCTTGGTTGTAGATGCCACATAGATGCCACTCATTGAGCCAAACCTCCCTGCGGGCTAGGATAATCTAGTGTGTACGGGCCTGCGTACTTTAGCCCCCTGAGTTCCGTGCAGGCACTGCTAGAGAGCAGGGTGTGTGGTGGTGTTCCTCATCTTCTCTGCCTCCTGCCCGGTCAGGGAAATCCCATCGCCCCCCAAGCCTCTTAGCCACACCAGCCACGCTGGGACACTTGCCCTGCCTCCGGCTGGAACTTGGTGGCCATGTCAACAAGCTCATTAGGAAAAAAGGCAGGCAGGGGGCACCTGGCTCGCTGAGTGGGTAGAGCAAGCAACTCTTGATCTCAGTCAGGGTTGTGAGTTCAAGGCCCATGTTGGGTGTGGAGCCTACTTAAAAAAAAAAAAAAAAAAAAGCTCCATGGGGTATCTTCTTTTATCATGACTGTTTCCTGAACTAGGGGGCTGTCCCACTGGCTGTGGGTTTGTTTCCCTTTGTGTTGGGGTCAGACAGGACAGTGCATCTTTGGTTTCACCGTCAGTCACCACACAACCTCCTCTTCATTCTCCTCACCTCCCCAGGGATCCCGCCTGTTTGCATCCCAGCCAGGCTTGTACATGTCCCGACCCCAGTCTGCAGCGGCTTGCACCCTCCTAGGTTTGCACCCCAGCACGCTCAGGTCTCTGGCTTCCCATCCCACTCTCCCCCTTGCCTTCTGTCCCCACAGGCAACCAGGCAGCAGACAACTGCTTGTCTCTCTCTAACCTCAGCTCTTCTTCCAACTTTCCAAGTCGAGCTACGGCCTTGGTGGCCATCAAACTGCACCCAGGAGGGGCCCACCCACTGTGGCAGCCACTGGTTTCCCTCCTTTGCCGCCATGCTCTGTGTGCTGTTACTCCAACAAATGCATTGGACCGACTGGCGTGTTCAGAGGATCCCCCTATTCACGCGGCAGTCCACAGGCATCTGACCCATAGGGTCACCCCTCCCGGCATGGCCAACCTGAGGTTTCCCTCTCGGATGCCTCTTCCCCAAGACCCATTTCTTTGGTCTCCGGTTGGCTCACCAGTTGTTGGCTCACAACCTTGGGAGTTCCCTGAGTGAAATGAAAAACTAACCCTGTCCACAGAGGGCAGGGAGAGACTGAAGAGGTTGGTCGGGGACAGATTTAATAAGCACAGGAACTTGCATTCAAGGCTTGTCTTGAGCAGCAGCAGGACGAATAGATCTCCACACCCTCCCACCAGAATCTTAAGAGTTTCGGTAGAGGCTACACCTGGGTTCAGTCATGTATCTCGTCCAGAAGGTCTCAACATGGTTCTCCCTCAAGGCTGTGTCCTTGAAGGGACTCCCAGTACAGGACCAGTGGGTGGGGCACACATTCCAAGGACAGGAGACTGGGTAAGGAACTTCCAGTTGCCCAGGCCAAGTTGAGGGCCAGGCAGCGGTCACATCCTCTCCGTGACCTCCACCAACAACATCTGTCAAGTGCTCCCCCTAGCTTTCCAGGCAGAGCCCAGATTCCACAGCTTAGCTGGAAGAGGTAGCCCCTGCCTGGACTTCACCGGACTTTTTTCCTACCATACTCCCCCACATTGCACTTATTTATCAGTCTACTTTGGCTCCTTGGACCCATTTTGCTTTAATTCACTTTTTGTCTTTCTAAGTTATGTTCCCTCCCTGAAACGTTCTTCCTTCCCTTCTTCATTTAATTGCCTTTTATAAATCTTTCAAGATTATTCTCACACATACCATTTGTGAAGCTTTCTTTGACTGTCCCCATCCTAGGGCCACTTGGATGTTCCTCCTTGGTGACCTTGTTGAACCCTGAATGAATCCCAATTATAGCATTTAGTATATTCCAGTAGAAGTTGTTAATTTTTATGCCTGTCTCTTCTACTCAACTATAAATCTTTTTTCATCTCTTAATTGTTTAGCTTGTCACAGTGCCTGAAACATAAAAGATACCAATTAATGGCTGGTTGAGTGCATTTATAAATACATTTTTGTTCTGGATTCCAGCTGCTTACTCTTTAGTATTTTAATGACAAGACAATAGCAATATAGAACATTGAGGGGGGAAGGCACCCATGACCTCAACATTTTGACGAATTTATTTTTATTTCTGTAATGTTTTCCACTGGCCTTTATGAATATAGAATACTTTCTATTTCAATATGATTTTTTAAAACATCATATTAGACTTCTTTTCTAATTATTTTCACTAGGCACATAAGTCCATCAAAAGACCTTTATTGAGCACTCACTATGCACACAGTGTTCTAAGTGCTTTATGTACTTGATACTGTTTAATTTGCACAATAATCCTATAGCTAAGTACTATTGTTATACCCATGGCACAGAGGAAGCGGTTACACCTGTTTAAGAGCTAGCGTCGGAGCCAGCATTTCAACCCAGACATTCCGACCCTAAAGCCCACCTTAAGCACTCCTGTACTGGGATGGATGATTTACCACAATTTACTGAAATATACTCTTCTTCCCTTGTTGACTACCAAGGCTGCTCCCAACGTTTTATTATTACAATGCTGAAATGAACATTGACATGCAAAGAGCTTTTTCCTCCTTAAACATTCCTAGATATAGGGTGAATGGGTCAAAGAGCATTCAAGATGTTTATGGCTTTCTCTGCATGTTCAATTATTCTTCCACACGGCTGCATGCAAAAGGCATCAGCAAAGCATGAGAGCATATCCGTTATTTGGTGTTATTTAAATAAAGATTCACTCATGGTGGAGGTCACTTGTGGGGAAGAGCACTGGGTGTTATACGGAAACCAACCTGACAATAAACTATAAAGTTAAAAAAAAGGTAATAAAAAAATAAAAATAAAATAAAGACTCGCTTCATTGGTAAGGTAAAGCACTACCACGTTATTATTTTAATTTGCATTTCTTTTTATCAGGGTGAGACTGGACATTCATTCATCCATATTTACAGATAGACACGGGTTTATCTACGTTTACTTTGCCAGTCAGTCCTATCTTGTGAAATGTCACTTTGGGTCCTTTAAAAAACTAATTTAAACAACAAATTCAGATTTGTTGTTTTCTAACCCTATAAAACTTATGTTTTGTTAGACCCTTCATAAAATATTTGTGAGATCTGAATAAAACAAGTGTACAATATCGTCAGTAAGAGCCAGTGGGGTTTTTGAAACTGCCTCTCGAGGAAGAATGTATTCCTCATTAACTTGAACAATTGTAGAGGGCCTGTGAGTGGCTCAGTCGGTTAGGCATCCGACTCTCAATCTCAGCCCAGGTCTTAATCTCCGGGTCATGGGTTCAAGCCCCATGTTGCACTGGGCATGAAGCCTACTTAAAAACTAAATTAAAATTTTTTTATAAAAAGGAACAATTCTAGAATACCCAGAGATGCCTGTACAGGTCTTTTAAAAATTGCTATTTCTGGCTCATGTGAGCATGGGAAGCAGACAGACCTGCCTCCAAACCCAGCTGTGCTGCTTCCGAATTGAACGAGTTATTATCCAACCTCTCTGTTCCTCCATCTCCTCCCTTGCACAGTGTGATAATACCTACCTCGCAGGGAAGCAGGGGGGCCAAATCCAAGACCACATCAATAAAGCATCTGGCACATAGCACATCCTGCTTCAGATGTGTTCGTGCTTTTCTTCATCTTGCGTGGTGTTTGTCAGCCAGGGATGATTCTGTCCCACCCCCACCCCCATGGAACCTTTAGTAGCGTCTGGGGATGTTTTTGGCCAATGGAGCCTGGGAGAAAAAGCCTTGAGTCAGAAGGTGTGGGTTTGAGTCCTGGATCTATCTCTTTCCACCTGGGTAATGGGGAAAGTCTCCTGATGTCTCAAGCCTCTGTTTCCTCACCTAGAGCATGGAAGGAAGATTCCCTCATGAGGTTCATGTGGACTTTACCAGAGTATATTGGAATCTGCTCTCCTTTGCTTGTGAGGCCATATCTGACAGAAGTCCTGTGGCCACGCTCAGAACTTACCACAGAATTTACTACAGTCTGGCTTCAGGGTACCGGCTAGAGGAAGGTGGATTCACACTATTGATCACCCAGTGTGTGACGATTCTGTATTCAATGCTTGATGCCCGTTCAAGATGCAAATGTGGAAGAGCCAAATGTGGGCTTCACACCCAAGAGCCTGCCTCTCTGCTCCCTCTCGGTCTTCAGCCAGGGAAGGAGCTCAGCCCTTCACACACTTTCCTTCTCAGTTTTCCAATGACTACTTTGGGGCCCACATTTGTCTAAACAGAGAACAAACACCCACACTATGTATCTGAAATGTATGCATGAAATTTGTAGTTAGGCCTCTCCCATCAGATCAGAAGGTTACTGGAAACTCCTTTTTTTTTTTAATTTTTAAAAATTTTTGTTTTTGAGGGGGAGAGAGACAGGGCAAGCAGGAGAGGGGCAGAGAGACAAGGAGAGACAGAATCCGAAGCAGGCCCCAGGCTCCACGCTGTCAGTACAGAGCCCGACGCGGGGCTCGAACTCACGAACCATGAGATCATGACCTGAGCTGAAGTCGGACGCTCAACCAACTGAGCCACTGAGGTGCCCCTGGAAACGTCTAATGAAACGGTGAGGAACCCCATTGTGTCTGACATTATGGATGTCCTGTGCAGTTTGCGAAATAAATCGTGCACAGCTGAAAACCACGTGTAATGTTTGGGCCCACAGCAAGGAAGCCAGTTGGTGGCTGTCAGGGAGGGGCAGCAGCAGCGAGTGTGGGCACCCTGTGTGCCAGTGGGGAGGACAGATGGAGTCTGTCCCTTCCCATGCCCTCAAGGAAAGAGCGCCCTTGAATTTGGCCTGTTACCCCTATAGCAAAAGTTGTTTCTCAGAGGGGAGATAGAGAGCATCCCAGGTAAGCGAGTGTCTTTAAGTGAGATTCGGTGGGAAATGATTGTGGGCCTGGAGAGCACCCCCTGTTTGCTCATTTTCCCCACTGACTTACCACAGTAAGCCCCGTGTCTCCCCAACTGTGGAAGAACTGAGGGGAGAACCAGTCCCATCTTACGTTAACTCCCGCGTGTGTGGGGGGGCCCAGCCTCACCCAGCCGAGTGAAACAAGACAAAACAAAGCCCGCCTTTCACATTTGGCACAGAAGCATCCAGAAGTGGAGGGCCACGGGAGACGCCCCAGTACCTGCGTGGTCCCTGACCTGGGCTTCCCTGTACCGACACAGAAACTGCCCCAGGATCAGAGAAGACACCAGAATCCTCTATCTGTGAACATTTGCTGCTTTGAACCCAGAGTTTTCTGTCTAGAAGCTGCCACAAAGGCAGTTTTTCAAGCAAGAAATCTGGCCTGTCACATCACCAGGGGGAAATCTGTCCTCATTCTTACCAGGAAAGATGCTCTAGTTTCTGCCAAGCATAAGCGAGCATCGCCTGTGGGGTTCAGTGGGGGGCCTTGTTCAGCGTGGTGTGGGCGGTCTGGTCGACGTACAGTGGGTGATGGCCCTGCAGCTGTCCCGGCCACCCACTCAGTGGGGTCCTGGGGTTCAGAGGGGTGGGGTGGTGGTGCAAAGGGGGAGCCTGACTCAGGGCATCAGCCAAGGGAGGCAGAAAGCTCTCTGGTTTAGTGAAGGTCTCTTTGAAGAGACTCAGAATCCCCAGTGAGATGAAGATGATTTGAAGAGCAGACATCACCCCTCTCCCCAATCCTGGCCCCCAAGCACACAGTTGGTGAATTGATATCCAGTTATTCTCTAAACCAGTGCTCTCCAAACTGGCAGGGATCGGGTGCTGGGTAGAGGGTGTTCAAACTCACTCTCAGGGCCTGCTGCTCAGGATCTGCCTCAGCCAGAGAGCAAGGGGGCGGGGAGGGCACAGAACTTGGGGACACAAATCACACACCAGGCCTTGGTGTCATCCAACTGGACATCCTCTTCCTGGAACGACATCTTTCTTTGCTCTTTGAGAGGCTGGCTTCCTTCAGGCCTGAGACTTCCATCTGCTCAGAGCACATTTATCAAACAAACATTCCCACAAAGGGAAAAGCCATAACTGGCAGCTGAGATGAAATTTTGATACTAGGGAAGCCTTAAGAAAAAGAAGTTGTGTTTGCATTCTCTTTCTTTCCTCATAAATTGCCATAAACTAAGTCATTTCAGCCACATACATTTACTGTCTCAATTTGTGTAGATTCAGAAGTCTGGCCTGGGTCTCACGTGGCTAACATCTGGGTTTTGGGGAGATTTGCCCTGTTATAAATAGCCCTGCTAGTAAATATCTTTTCCCATTGACATCTGTTGTGTTTTCTCCCCTTAGGAGAGATCCCTAAAAGTGAGTTTTTTGTTTGTTTGTTTTTTGCCAAGAACTTCGTTTTCTTTTATTTCTTTTCATAAATTACCTGTTCTTATGAAGTAAGTTTGGGGCAGTTTGATCCCTGTCAAGGGGACTGACATGCCACGGTTAACTAATACTCTAAAATGTCATGGATGCGGGAGACCAACCACATGTCCATGACAGTGGGGAAGATCACCAAGAAAGCCAATGGGCAAAGACTGGACCCTACAAACACCAAGACTTAAGGGGCAAGTGAGAAATATTGAGAGATAAGAGGAGAACCAAGAGAGCTTGGTATCTTAAAATTCAAAGGAATAGAGTTTCAGGAACAGGTAGTGATCAGCACATCGGATGCCACAGAGGACCCAGTGGGATGAAGGTTAAAATGTACCTGTTGGATGCATCAGATAGGTAGTATTGTTGACCTTAGGCTGTCTCTTACAGAAGAGTAGAAGACTGCTTTCGATGGGTTGAGGAGTCCATGGGAGGTGAGGAAAGGCAGAAAGGAGTCCAGAATGTTCTTCTGAGATGTAGAATGAGAAAGGAAGGAAGAGATGGAGCGTGGTGAGGGAGAGAAAGCACAGGCTGGGAACCCAGTAGGAGCATCTGAGGTTCTTGTCATCTCCTCCTTCTTTGGCTTCATTTTCCTCTTCATTATATTTACCCTGATTCTTTGGCTCTGCAGACCATTCTCCTTGGCTAAAAGGAGAAAGGCATGCTAGGAGATGGGAGGTTCCCCCCTCGGCCCATTGCTGGCAACTCCACCCACTTGTTGCCCCTTAGCTCCCCCTTCTTTGATCTGAACTCTACCTCTTCCTTTCATAAGAACTCAAAAACAAACCTAAAATGAAATTTTCCAGCCTCACCTTATTTGGGGCTTTGGTTTGTTTTTACATGCTTTTGTGTCCTCACAAAACGTATTTCCTACTGCCTTTTAGAAGATCCTTTTCAGGCATGAATTCATCAGAGCTCCCTGTGCCTCCACATTTATTTTTCATTTATTTATTTATTTATTTATTTAGAACCACTCTTCCTTTTCTTCTTCTTCGGGATAATTTTTTCTTCTAATGCAAATGCGTGTTTTTGCGCCAAGCTCTCCGAGAGCTCTAGTAAGGTCTTTGGAGGCACGAAGCTTCCCTCCCTAAACCATATGTAATTCAGAACCAAAACAAGTGTGATAAAATTATACATGTGTGCCGAGATTAAAATAGCTTCTTTCAAATTTTTTTTTTTTTGCAAAATTCTGGGCAAGAATTTACCGAAGCTGATCTCTCCTCATCTGGGGGACGTCTGCTCTTCCTACTTGCCGAGCAAGTATACTTTATCTCTGGGTTGGGTCCTCGGGCGCTGGCTTCGTCTACTAGACTCTGAGTTCTTTGCTTAGCTTGTCTCCTCGCCTGGATAGGTGGTTGATTGAAGGAAGCCATGTTGGTGTCCCCAGGTCCCCAGGGAGGAGCCGTCGGTGATGTTTGTGTCTTTTCTGCCCTCCTCTTTTCTGTCCTCTCCACTTCCACTCATATGCAGTTTTTAAGAAGCGTAATAAGACAGCAGAAAATGGACATGATAACAGATGAGATCAAACACGTGTAGTTGCATCCACTGATCCTTCCAAAAACTCCTGTGAGCAGTGATTTCTGTCCTAGCTCCATTTCAGAGGTGACGATACTGACAAGGATTTGCCCAAGGCCCCCGTTGTGGCTTGAACTGTGTCTTCCCAAAATTCCTATGTTGAAGTCCTAGCCCTCAGTACCTCAGAATGTGACCTTATTTGGAAGTAGGGTCATTGTAGCTGGAATTAGTTAAGGTGAGGTCAGACTGGAGTAGGATGGGCCCCTGATCCAACATGATGGGTGTGCTTAAGAAAAGGAAAAATTTGGACATGGACACAGACACATGCACACAGGGGAAACGCTGTGTGAGGACAAAGGCAGGAATTGGGATGATGCTTCTACTAATCAAGAGACACCAGATATTGATAGCAAACCCTCAGAAGCTGGGGGAGTGGCCTGGAACAGATTCTCCCTCATAGCCCTCGAAGGAACCAACCCTTCTGATACCTTGGTTTCAGACTTGTAGCCTCCAGGACTGTCAGATGACACATGTCCGCTATTTGTGCACCCCCCAGGTTGTGGTTCCAGTGCTTCTGGAAAAACGGAGTGAGTTCCTAGCAAAGCTGGGGTGTGGGCCCAGCCCTCTGACTCTTACTCTAATGCTCTTTTTCTGATAGGCCACTTTTCTCACTTCCTGGGGGGAAGGAAACGACCACTTCCACCTGGATCGTCTAGGACTGCCCCCAGGAAGAGGTGGGCTCCGTGCTGTGCTTGAAGATAGAGTGTTCTGGTGCATGGAAAGGGGTGTAGGGAATGAAGGCAGCATAGACAAATGCTGGGAAGGTTCCAGGCCAGTGTGGCTGGAACAGGGGACCCATATTAGGAAGCACCTGGTTATAACTTTTGCATTTCCTGAGTGTTACAAAAATGATCTTGGAGGGGTTTGTAAATCTGCTGGAGATCAAAGTCAAGGCCAGTATGGAGTCACTTAACATTTCTGTGAACCGGAACATGCCTT
Source organism: Cryptoprocta ferox (assembly GCA_028646485.1). NCBI lineage: Eukaryota > Metazoa > Chordata > Mammalia > Carnivora > Eupleridae > Cryptoprocta > Cryptoprocta ferox. The sequence continues at coordinate 138,815,973 of CM053577.1, read as the reverse complement.
AAGTAGAAGGTCGGCCTTGCACAGGCGCACAGGTCAGGAATGGGGAGGGAGAGGGCCATGGGATATCAAACAGCACAGTCATGTAAGCAGACACATCTCTCCTGGGTGAGCACCTGATCTTCAGAGATGAGGAGCCATCCTCTGCGTTTGGAAGACGACTCCATGTGTCCTTTAAGGCAAAGCACTTGGAGATGACGTTTCTTCGTCGGGAACAGTTGATGGATACAATCTCATTTTGGTGGTGGCAGTGGTGGCAGGAGGTGTTGGGATTTTTTTCTTCTCTCCAAAGAAAGTGAAAAGTTAAATATCAACAATGGTCAAGGCACTGGCAAAAGTGAGCAGTTTGGGTTGAGTCGCCCCCAGGGATACCCAAGCACAAGATCACAGATGGGACTGGGTGGTCTAGTCCTTGAGAGGTCTTCACAATGACCTTTGTAAGCCTGGGAGATGCCGAACCAAGCAGAGAAGAAAAGATGAAGCAGCCGGCTGCAAAGCTCCATGCATTTATCTGTTCTGCACCCAAGGTTTTTATACTGAGAATCTCCATCTGTTAAAGGTCATCACCAACCCCAGAACGTGTGAACCGGCCCCGCCAGCCCCCTGGTGACAGCATGCTTGATCTAATTGCAGGCTGCCCTCTTCGACAGCTCTTCTTGACTGAAGAAGCATTGCCTTTTCCAGCTCTGGCTTCATTTGTAGTTACGCAAATGCAACAGCAATCCTGGCGCAACAGCTGAGGACGCTTCTCAGACAATCGCTCTGCAGGGCGAGATGGTTAGCCATATAACGCTTGCCCGCAGAGTGCTATAATTATGCCTGTGGTAATCGGTGCTGACTCAGAACAGCATGGGCCTATAAAAACGACAAAAAGAGTTTGTGCCAAGCAAGGATTTCCACAGAGACCAGCCTCCTCGCCCCCCACCCCCATCCCACATGCACAGTGTTCTCACTCGATACTTCTACCATCTGCACTCAGATAACTAGGGGAGTAAAATTTTGTCTCACTGTCTAGGAGAAAATAGTTGTTACATTTGGGTAGAAGAAGGAGGGCTCCCTCGTTGTTTGAGCTAAAAGGGTTGATCTCAGGACAGGGCAACAGAGCGAGACGATCCACGATTTGAGGGTCTCAAGTCTCCCAGACAAGACTGGCCATGGCATGAAGTGGAGAAGACCGCTGCCCACTTTGGAGGGCTCGGGAAGGCCAGAATTCTACAAAATTATTCTTTCAACTGATCGTAGAAGTCAGAAGTACCTTTAACCAGAGCAAAGCCTCCCTTATCAGCAATAAGAAATGAGGTGGTCTCTAAATACACGATCTCACTCAAACTTCCCAACAACCTGTGAACGTGTTCTTTTCATTGTTTCTAATTTGCAAGAAGTTCGAAAAAAGTTAAAGCAGGGACGCCTGGGTGGCTCAGTCAGTGAAGCAGCCGACTCTTGATTTCAGCTCAGGTCGTGGTCTCATGGTCATGAGATCGAGCCCCGAGTCAGGCTGTGCGATATCGAACCTACTTGGGATTCTCTCTCTCCCTCCCTCTCTGCTCCTCTCCTTGTGTTCTTGTGTTCTTGTGTGCACATGTGTGCACACATGCTCTCTTTCTCTCTCTCTCAAAATAAATACAAAAATGTTAAAAAAAAAAAAAAAAGAAGAAGAAAAGTGAAAGCACACAGCTAATTTGGTTGCAACCAGGAGAAACCCAGTACATGCTGACCCCATGTGACTGTTCTGCCCCCCTGTTTTATACTAGCATTATAAACCAGTGGCACCAGATCCTTCCAGGAGGTCTTAGAACGAGGGGTAGAGAATGTGAGGGGAGAATGGGCTTCTGGGGCTGATGGCCCCTCAAACGGATTTCAGTGGAGAAGGAAAAAGAAGCTGGCTTGGGGCCCTGAAGACAGGCTGACTCACTTCCCACCTGTGCTGAGCATTGACCTTGAACGGTGTTTCCCTCCTCAACTCTGAGAATGGCGGGAGCAATAGGGACTGCAATCCGGTAGCAACAGTCACGGAGCCATCTCCAGCCGGGCAGGTTCGTGTTAATACTCTAACTCTGCTGTGGATGAATAGACCCAGCCAGAATTTTGGGGCCCCCCAGGCTGGGGACAGGAGAGGCCTGGGGATTTCTTTTCTTGCAGTATTTTCTTTACACTTTTCCCTTCCATTTTTCCTCAAATACCTTTCTTCAGTCTTTAATTGGCTGGAAACAGTTGCCAGTATGCAAGAGAAGGTATGTGGTGAACTATTTATAGGGATTCCGTATTTGTCAAAAAGTTGCTTTCTTGCTTTCCGTTTCTTGCGGGTGAATTTTAGGTCCCATTTATAATGCTTGCCTGGTCCTCCCTAACAAATTTTCTATTATAAAAGATTAAGTGTGTGAGAGAGGCGTGTAAGGAAAAAAAGGACCTGAATCAAGTGTTATGTTCTAGGACGTTGACCATGTGCGACTCTACCCATCACAAAACTCACATGCCGAAGACCCCTGCTGTGTTTCACTGCCTGGTACTCCTCTTCCTTTTTCTGATAATTAATTCTCTGTTGTGGAACATTCAGGGTCATTTAGGAAGGTCAGAGTTGAGAACAAGGGTGATTGGACCATCTAGGCCAGGGCTTGCCAAACCTTTCCTGTAAAGAACCAGACAGAACATATTCTTGGCTTTGCAAGACATACTGCCTGTGTCACACCTACTCAACTCTACTGTTGTAGCGTGGAAACCACCACAGTCAATATAAATAAATGAACATGACCCGATGTGACCCACACTGGACTGGATTGGGCCCACGGTTGTAGTTCACCCACCCCTGGTCTGGAAGTTGTGAGTTGAAATGCTTGGTCTGGAGATTGGTATGTAATCCAAGCTAGGCCAATGGGAATACTCCCTAGAACTTTCTGTTGGAGCTACCAAAAAGTTAGCCCTGCAGTTAATTGGCTGTGAGGATGTGAATAATCTGGAAATGCTAAGGACCATCTTCTTTGCATGGTAGAAAGGTTCTGACGGAGAAATGGAAGACAGAGATAGAGGTGCTGGCATTTCTTGAGCCCCTAACCCTGACCCAGAACCCAGATCTCCCTTTATGGCTTCGGTTCTGTGTGCAGGACAGATTTTTCTGGAAGCTAGTTGGAGTCTGGACTGAGTGCACGCCTCGTGCGAAAGGACTCACTTTCAAGTTTACAGATAGGAATAGGGCTTCAAAGAGAAGTGAATTAAATGCAGGCCGAATGAATCTTCAGGGCCCTACAAGGGTACAGAGTCAACACCCATGGTCAACATGAATGTGTGACACAGACCCAGAGGGGCCTCTGGATCGCCGCACGGGAGCACATCTGGCGGGTTCGGGAGCAGGGATGGGATGAGGGAATGGCGGACTGTTTTGAGCTTTCTTACTTAAGAGTGTGGTGAACCAGCACCACCATGTGCCTCCCGTACTGCTGTCTTGTCTGCTCGGCGTGTGCACCGAGCACTACAGTTTATAATTCAGCTTCATTCCCTCTGCCCATCACACCGTCTCCTCAGCGACCATGTGAAGTACTGTTATTGCTACTGTGTTCATTTCCACTTAGTCAGCGAGGACACGGGCTCGAACAAGATGTACGTGAGTACCCATAGGTCATGAGTGGTGGGCTCAAGAATCTAACCCCGTTTCCTGATTCCAAGCTCGGATGTGTTTCTTCTTGTTTGCATAGGTTTTTTGTGCGTGCATGTGCTTCGGTTTGTTTTATTTTTCCTGTGACATGTTCTTTCTGACCTGGAATGCCCCAGCATATTTTAAACATTGGAGGCATTTGTCCTGATGTCCTGCACTTGCCTTCTTCCTGGACATGACATATGACAGGCCCTACGAGGCACTCTAGTTCTTAAAATCAGCTGTCAGCTCTTTGAATCTTCTTTGGGGCAACGGTGGCTAGCAAGGAGTCGTAAACAATAATACCTGTAATTCAAGTATGAAATGCAAATACTTGCTCACTCTTGCATCCCAAGAGGCATTTCTACAATGTCATGCTGACACCTTTTCCAGCCTGCAAGCTATTGTTTTCATTACTAACAACATTTTATCGTTCTGCAAGCAGCCGTCAGAGAAAGAAAGGGAGAAGGAGAGATCTAAACAATCTTTTTCTTCTTCCATAAAAAAAAAATGTTTGTTTTTTTTTTGGCAAGTGATGGAACCTAGAAAATTGTTTTCTAATTCTGTCTCAGCAGGAATCAAAACTGGTATGGATTTCTCCAGACATACTCTAATTTCCTGTGACAGGGACACCCTACAGATATCTGTCCACTGATATTTCTGCAGTTACCATGAAGGGAACATGCCCACACCAACTTCTAGAGGATGAGTCAGGGCAGAGCTGTGTGGTCCCTGGTGCCCGTGCTCCAGCCAGCAGCTGGGCCCCAGATACCTGAGCTGGCCTCGCTGAGACCAGCAGCGACCTAGCTAACCCCTAGCTGACCTCGGACTAGTGAGCCATAAATGATAGAATAGGCAGTTAGTTGGACGTGAGCTGGAGGCAAAGGTGGTGACAAATAGGTGACACATTAGAAGCCTGAGGCCACAACATCCCGATTGTGGCTTTAAAGTCCTGGCCTGACGGCTTCCAGCTCCCCAGGGCGGACAGACCAGGAGCTGCAGAGGCAGGGCACGGGCCCTCCAGGGTAACCCGTAGCTTCATCATAATGTATTTACATTGTGGCTTCACCACCCCACCCCTGCTGATGGGGAAGATGGCCCTGACGGTGTCTGCAAGCACCTTCTGGGGCCAAAACCGCCCCCTCCCAACCGGTGGGAGGGCTCCCTCAGATGACTGGAAACAACCTTGGGTTGGAGACCGCCCTGGCTGTGACCCACAACCTCTGCCCTCTGCCCTCTGACCCCGGTGCAGTGGCCACGCCCAGCCTTCCCACTTCCCCAGCTGCTGTGTGCCAGGCACCTTCCTTCTGGCTGCCTTTTTTTTTTTAATGGTTTTATTGATTTTTGAGAGAGAGCACGAGCAGGGGAGGTGCAAGGAGAGAGGGAGACACAGAATCTGAAGCAGGCTCCAGGCTCTGAGCTGTCAGCACAGAGCCCGATGCAAGGCTTGAACTCACAGACCCTGAGATCATGACCCGAGCAGAAGTCGGACGCTCAACCGACTGAGCCCCCCAGGCGCCCCAGCTGTCTTCATTTGAGCGTGGATCCTCACGTAAGTCTTTCATGGGGAGTCCAAGCAGTCAAGCCTCCATTCACGCAACACAAGACTCTCCCACCCGCAACACGAGCACTTATGGTTATGATTTTGTGGTTGTTTGTCACACAGAAAATGCTCATTGACACAACCTCCCCCCCACCCCCATTTTTCCACCTGGTTCCCAAACTTAGTAGCCCTGGTGGTTGGGGCAACTAATTTGGAGCTTATCCAGAATGCTAATTAGTGGTCCTGGGATTTGTAATTTAGACAGGATGGTTCACAGTGGGACTCTTTCCCATGGGACCAATTAGGAGTTGACCACATTACTATTCTCAATTTGTTTACTTTTTAAAAAAATAATTAATTAATTAGAGCATGAGCGGGAGAGAGGCAGAGAGAAAAGGGGGCAGAGGATCCGAAGTGGGTTCTGCACTGACAGCAGCAAGCCCGATGTGGGGCTCGAGCGCACAAACCGCAAGATCACTACCTGAGCGGATATCAGGTGCTCAACCGACTGAGCCACCCAGACGCCCCTCAATTTCTGTTTCTATCGGGTGACTGAGAAAGATTCTTTCTCCTCATCCCCACGACTCTTCTTCCCTTTCTAACGAGCTGAAACAGAGAAACACAAGCAGGGGCCCTGCGGAGGTGGGTGTCTATGTTGCTTGATGTGAGGAACGAGAGGTTTCCTGTCGCCCAGGTCTTTCCACTGGCTTGTGTCTCAGAAAGCCTGTCCACTCCTTTAAGGGAAATCACTGATCTCCAAAAACAAGAACAAAAAAGGATTGCAGTGCTAGCGTGCTCACCAGCACAGTCCATCAGGTCCTCAGTCCTGCCACTGGGATTGCAGTCGAGTCTGCGGTTAGAAACGTAATCCCGGGCAAGTCAGGTGACTTTTTGTCTACGGTAACATGGCCTAGACTGGCGCACACAGTCAGGTCTTCAGACTCGGGTTCAAGGCCCCTTCCACCAGCCTGCTGTGTTTCTCAGGGGGGAGCTTCCAGCCCCTGAGAAAAGAACCCATCCCTCCAGATGGCCTCGTGAGGTTCCGCCAGGTCTTACCCGCCTGACATGGAGCAGCCTTGTGGCCCAAACCCCAATCGGACAAAAAAACAAAAAAGAAAAAACTTGAAAAGAAACCTTAAATCATTATCGAACTATTTCAATAAACAGCAAAGAAGGATTCCCTGAATAAAACCAGTGAACGTTCTCAAAGTCCTAGTTCCCGGCCTTTCACCCTGTGTAGCTCTCACATGCAGCGGCCCCGTCCTCACCTCCCTCTTTTCAGACTCTCCCCTCCTTCCTGTCCATTCCTTCTACCTCTCCTTCCTCCTTCGGGTATGTTCCTTTCCCAAAGACTCCGGTCCTTTCCAAGGTAGCCAAATGGTCTCGGTTGCTTCCACAGTTCTGTCTCTGCCTGAGACCCTCATTATGCATAACAGAGTCTAGGGAATCCAGTGAGAGAAGGAAAATTCTCCTCCGTGTATAAGGGGAGAGAGGAGCTGTGGAGGTGTCTGCTGCTGCTCCCTGCTCATCACCCAGAATTCCAGAGTGTGGGATTTGCTGACTAAAGAAGTGTCCCACATGTAAGGAAGCCTACAGGAGGTACAAAAGAACAAAGCCTGTCAACTGGTACTTCCAGTCACATGGAGACCATGGTAGCCAAGTGGCTGGTGTCGAGGAGGGGCCATATAATCTAGCAAAACACGTTGTGTGTTAGAACAGACATCAGTCCTCTGGCTTCCGAGTGATGAAGCAACATCGGGAGTGAAGGAGCGGATTTTCACCACCGTGTGGTTTTCTGGAAATAGGTAAGCACAAGATGGCAGACGGGCCATTGGTCGTTGTACACGGTGGGTGTGAGAAGAATATGTCCCCTTGACTGTAATCTGGGGTGTGAAAGACAGTTGGGTATTTCGTGCTCTAACAAGTTAATCGACACAGCTATGAAAGGAAACATGCAAGGTACAGGCTAGACATTTCTGGAAATGGCTTCCCTGGGAAAATGATTACCTCAGCTCTGTTGCAATATCGCCATTTTCACATACAGGAAAAAAGTTGAGAAAGTCTTTAAAGATAATTAGATTCCAGGAAAGCCAGTTAGGCAAGCACTCATTCTACTGTAAGAGGAAGATAATGGACAGATTTTTATGACAAGACAAAGTGGACGGTGGGGGGAAATCACGGCAGAGGAAATGCTGTAAATGCTTTTGCTTTCTTAAAGGCCAGCCCCCCACCCCCCACCCCACAGTCTCCAGCCTCCACAGAGAGGTAGGGGGTTTTCCTGGTAAAGTCGACATCCTGGAATAGAGTCAGGGCAGATTCATCTCTTTTGGCTAAAGAATGTCTATAAGTTACTGAAATGCGGACTCTAAAAGGTTGAGTCATCTGATCTCCACTTTGGGTACATTTCCTAATTCATTCCAGTCCATTTCTAGCAATCCCCTGTTTGCATTCTCAGTGATCTTTGCACATTTTTTAAAGCTGTGGAATCCTACTTGTTCTCTCATTTTCTGGAGGAAAAGAGTTCTCTTTCTTCTTTCTTCTTCTGGCAGGAAAACACAGAGAATAAACATTGAACAAACTTTTAACCATAAACACATTTTCTGAGATGATTATGGAATAAATGACTGAGACAGTTCTTTGAAGAGTCTAGGTTTTTAAATAAAATATTTAAATAAAAATTTCATTTAAAAATTTTAAATAAGAATTAGGGCTACAAAGCTTGGAACAGATGTCAGAAGTTTAAAAAACATTATTAATGATCAAGTCTTACATTTCCAATCAATCAATTAACATACGAGATTGATAGCTTTAGGACTAGAACAGACTTAGAGGTCATCAAATAAAGCATCTCATTTTTTCTTAGGACATATTCGTCACTGTGTAATATGAAAATATTCCACATTACAGATGCAACATTGACTTAATCACATCCTTACCATTGGTATTTTGTTTGTTACTAGTTGTTACCCATTATAATTAACACTACAGTGAATATCCTTTAATATTAATTTTTGACCAAATCTCTGACCATTTCTAAGGTTTAGATTTTTAAAAATCAGTGTCTGTGCTAGTATTTGTACATTCCACAATTTCCTTTTGGATTTACTTTTCTTTGGCTCAGATGCATCCTTTACTGGCTCCTTCAGTAAGAACTGATGGGAGACAGTGGTAAAGCCCTCTTAATATTTGCATATCAGAAATGTTATTTGACCCCAATTTCCAATGATAGCTGGCTTGGCTAGGTAATGTATTTTAGCTTGACAGTTTATTTCCCTTCATTCCTTGGAAATGCTCCATTGTCCTTTGGCATGTAGCATTGCCAATACAAATCCACTGACGTTCTAATTATCAGTATTTAACAGATATTTCTCTCATTTTTCTTGATGGCATTGAGATTTTTTTAAAGGTTTTTCTCAACTTTTATTTTTGACAGTTCAATGCAAGTTGTGTGTTCACATTCTGAGGACTCATATCTTTCTTCATTTCTGGAAGCTCTCGACATTACCTTCAAGTTTTGTTTATCCACATTCCTTCTATTCCTTTTGTTTTGTTTTGTTTTGTTTTTTGGGGGGGAGTTGGAATTACTATAGACATATGCTGTGGCCTCTGATTACAGCTGCATCTTTCCAAACTTCTTTTTCACATTCGTTATATCTCAATATGTCTCCGTGTGGCATTCTGTGAGTTACCTGCCCTATTTCCAACTGTGACCGGTCAAAAGTTATTTCTTGCACAGATACTGTTCCAATGATTAAACATTTTATTTTCAGGTTTCTAGTAGGTTCTTACTTATATCCACCAGTTTCTGTTTCGTTTCTGTTTTTTTTTAATAATTGATAGTTCTTTTTAAAAGGATGTTCTTATTTCTTTACTATATAAATTTGTTTGAATAGCTAATGCATTTATATGGTTCAAAATTCCAAAGATACAAAGTGTATTCAGTGAAGTCTCCTTCCCACCCCATCCATAGCCACCCAGCTGCTTTTCCTTGAGGCAAATGAATTACAAGTTTCCTTCCAGAAATAAGCCATGCATCTTTAAGCAAATACAAACATACTTATTTTAGAGCTATTTTCCAGTGGCCCTATTATTTTTATTTTATCATTTTATTCCCTGAGTGTTGATTTTTCTCTTAGTCCATTTAGGCTGCTTTAAAAAAATTTTTTTTAATGTTTATTTATTTTTGAGAGAGAGACAGAGCACAAGCAGGGAAGGAGCAGAGAGGGAGAAAGGGAGACACAGAATCCGAAGCAGGCTTCAGGCTCTGAGCTGTCAGCAGAGAGGCTGATGTGGGGCTTCAACCCATGAACCAACCACAGGATCATGACCTGAGCTGAAGTTGGATGCTTGACTGACTGAGCCCTCAGGCGCCCCTGGGCTACTTTAACAAAAAATATCATAGGCTGGGTGGCTTATAAACAACAAATTTTATTTCTCACAGTTCTGGAGATTGGAAGATCAGGGTTCCAGAATGATCTGGAGGGCCCTCTTCAGGGTTGCAGACTGCCAGCTTGTCTTTGTGTTCTCATGTGGTAGAGCCAGAGAGAGACAAAGAAAGAGGGAGAAGGAGAAGGAGAAGAAAGAAGAGGAGAAGGAGGAGGAGGAGGGGGAGGAGGAAGAAGGGAGGAGAAGGAAGTAGGGGGAGGGGAGGAGAGGAGGCAGCAACTTCTCTCATGACTTTTATTAGGGCACTGATCCTATTTAAACCCTAAATACCAGATTTAATTCTACTGACCTCCCAAAGGTCACACTGGGGACAGTAGGGTTTTCATATATGAATTGATGGGGACACAAACATTTGGTCCATAACAATCTTGTAACAGTCTCTCTTGGCATTTGTTTTGCTCGTGAATTTTGGTATTAAAGTTTGCGGGCTTATGTGACTAACCCCATCCTCCTCTCCCCCACCTTTTGTTTCTCTTTCTGCCTGTCTCAATTCAGGCTTCCCCTTCTCCATGGGCTTCGTGGCTGCATCAGACCGGCCATAGCTCAGAACGGTCACATGGGTGGCCTGTGACTCCTTTCCTCTGGAAATCCAGGGTGTCAGAAGCTTCATAATGGGGCGGTGGGTGACCTGGCCCAGGTCCAGGCTATAAAGTTGGGTCTCCTTCCTCCAAGCTCCCTAGATATCAGCCACCCATAAGCCTTGGGCCCCGAAGCACCTTGCAGCCTATCGGCCTCTCTTTGTGGGCTGGGAAGCCCATCCCCTGAGCTGGAAAGAAAGGTTTTTATCTGCCAGGTTGTGATTGCTTATTTGATAGTTGGAAACGCGTATTTTCCTGAAAGCCTTATAGACGTACCCATGGCTCTAAGTATCGTCACCCAAATAAAACAAACGTACGCTGCTTGGGAAAACTTACACACTTTCAGGACTTCGACAAATAAGGAATCAAGAAGCACAAGTAAAGCTGATGAGGCGGATAGTAGGGCCTCTGAAGCCATATTTATGCCTAGTCTTGACTGGGCGTGGTCAGAAAATCTGTTTCTTGTGTGACCATTTTGTCCATTCAAACTGCTGGGGTTTATAGGATATGGGGCCGAATTGATCAGATATTGCAATATCAGGAGATAAAGTAAAGTGCAATCAGTTTTACTGAAATTTTACAAAAATGAGTGATTGAAATCTATCACTCAACAATTTTAAGCTATATTATGTGGCAAATTTGATTACCTTTTTTTTTCTTTAGAATCGTATAGTAGACATGATAAAAGGATATATCAAGCACTGCCTCACCCACAACTGTGCCTCTAGGAAACTGGGCAGAGGGGTGTGAAAAGGAAAGGTCAGCTGCTAAAACGTGCAGAGATTCCCAGACCACTGCCACCGCCACCACCACTGCCATTGTCAATGGCAACAACCATTCTGGCCCACAGCTAAGATTCTAGGTACACAGCAGATCATAGGACCAGCCCTCCACAACAGTCATTGCATTATCCATTTGGATAAAGAAAAGTAGCCATAAATAAAACACTGCCGAGGCATAGGTGCCAAATGAGTGAACAACTGGGATAATTCAGGAGAGGGAGTAGGGTCTGAGGGTCTGACCAAGTGAAGATTTTATTCATTCGTAGTATTTTTATTTATTTATTTATTTATTTATTTATTATTTTTAGTATTTTTTAAGCTGGTATAACCTCTTGATCTGATACACTTATGTGTTGCTCCCCCATTTCCACTAACGCCTCCATCACATCAGTACCATTTCACTTCAGACCGGCTCTCAGCAGCTTTCAAGCATATGATACAATACCGCTAACTCCATCACATGCTGTGCTCTAGATCCCCAAACTTATTCACTGTATAACTGGAAGTTTGTACTCTTTGCCCGAGCTCCCCCCGTTTCCCTCAGCCTTACGCCTCAGCCCCGCTCAGCCATCATTCTGCTCTCTGGTTCTGTGAGTTCAGCTTTTACAGAATCCGTGTATAAGTGAGATCGTACAATATTTGTCTGTCTGAGTTATTTCACTCAGCGTAATGCCCTCAAGGTCCATCCATGTTGTCCCAAATGGCAAACTTTCCTTCTTTCTCATGGCTGAATCATTTTCCATCATATATATATACACACAGAGAGAAGTATCTGTCTATTTATATATACATCTTCTTCAGCCATTCGTCCATCTGTTTCCATGTCCATCATGGGCGCTCAAGATGATAGCCATGTCTTGGCTATTGTGATCAAGGCTGCAAGGAGCATGGGAACGCATATGCCTCCTTGATACCCTGATTTCATTCCCTGTGGATACATACACAGAAGTGGGATTGCTGGAGCAGATGGTGGTTCTATTTTTAATTCCAAGGACCCTCCATACTATTTTCCATAGTAGCCACACCTATTCACATCCCCAACAGTGCATGTGGGTTCCCTGTTTTCCACATCCTCACCGACACTTACTACCTCTTATCCTTTTGGTAATGACCATTCTAATAGGTGTGAGTCATATCTGATTGTAGTCCTGATTTGCATTTCCCTGATGATGAGTGATGCTGAGCGTCTTTTCATGTGTCTGTTAGCCATTTGTATGTCTTCTTTAGAAAAATGTCTATTCAGGTCCTCTGCCCATTTTTTAAACCAGACTGCTTGTTTTTTGCTATTGAGTTGTATGAGTTCCTTGTATATTCTGGATATTAATCCCTTATCAGCTAGGTGGTCTGCAAATATTGTCTCTCTTTCCATATATTGCCGTTTATTTGGCTAATTGCTTCTTCTGCTATGCGGAAGCTTTTTGGTTTGATGTAGCCCCCCCACTTACTGATTTTTGCTTTTATTGCTTGGCTTTTGATGTCATATCCTAAAGAATAGTTGCCAAGAGCAATGTCATGAAACTTTTTCCTTTATTTTTTTTTCTGTCTTCCTAGTTTTATGGTTTCAGGTCTTACATGGAAATATATAGAGTGTTGTAAGATAAGGGTCCGATTTCATTCTAGTGCGTGTCCCTATGCAGTTCCAGATATTGAAGAGATATCTTATTTTCACTGACTATTTTTGTTCCCTTGTCAAATATTAGTTGACTGTGTATGTAAAAGTTTATTGCCGGGTTTTCTATTCTGTTCCACTGATCTTTGTGTCTGTTTTATGCCAGTACCACATTGTTTTGATTACTGTAGTTTTGTAATATAGCTTGAAATCAGAAAATGTGATGCTTCTGGCTTTGTTCTTTCTCAGCTAATTGCTTTAGCTATTCAGGGTCTTTTGTGGTTCCATATGATTTTTAGCACTGTTTTTGCTATTTCAATGAAAAATGCCATTGGAATTTTGGTAAGGATTGCATTGACTCTACACATTGCCTTGGGTAGCATGGACATTTTAACAATTTTAATTCTACCAATCCATGAACACTGGATATCTGTGTCTTCTTCAATTTCTTTTATTAGTCTTATACTTTTCAGTATACAGATCTTTCACCTCTTTGGTTAAATTTATTCCTAAGTATTTCATTGTTTTTGACCCTGTGGTAAATGAGATTATTTTACTTATTTCTTTTTCAGATTATTTCATTGTTAGTGTATAGAAACGCAACTGATTTCCGTGTATTGATTTTATATCTTGCGACTTTACTGACTTCATTTATTTGGTCTAACAGTTTGGGGCTGGCGTCTTTAGGATTCTCTGTCTATCAGAGCGTGTCCAAACTAGAGACTATTTTACTTCTTCGTTTTTTATTTTGAATGAATGAACAAACATCTTTGGCAAGGAGCACGGCCCTCAGGGGGACTGTCCACCATTCCTTTCCCCCCTGCTCATCAAATCCAGATAGCGTGGGCTCTGAGAAGAGACTTCTGCCCTCCGGCAGCCCCTACTTCAGCACTCTCTTCCCCTTTGGTTTCCCAACAGAGGCCTAAGGCCATTTATCTTCTTTGGTCATTGCTGTGGACTGAATTTTTGTGTTCCCCCAAAATTTGTATATTAAAACATAATCCCCGATGTGTTGGTATTTGGAGGTAGGGCCTTTGGGAGGAGGTTAATTCATAGGGCGGAGCCCCCATGAATGGTATTAGTGCCCTTATCAGAGTGACCCCAGAGAACTCCCTCACCTCTTCCACCACATGAGGACACAGTGACACTTCTATGAACCAGGAAGTGGGCCAGACACCAAATCTGCTGAGGCCTTGATCCTGGATTTCCCATCTTCTAGCACTGTCAGAAATCAACGTGTTTGTTTGTTTGTTTGTTTGTTTAAACCCCCAAGTCTATGGTATTTTTGTTATAGTAACCCCAACACATTCAGACAGCCATCCACCAATGAGCCCATTAGTGCCTACATTACAGTATATGAGGCTCTAACTTTAATAGAAGGCTTTTGAGTGAACTCACTCCTTGAGTGGAATAAATCCACCTTCTTTCCACTCAGAGATCTCCACCAGCCCCTTCTTTAGATGCTTGGAAAGATCTTTACCAACCTCAGGTTATGCCTGGGCAGGAAGCCTGGGAGACCCTGGTAGAGTCTTAGCCATACGCTAGGACTAAAAGCTTGTTGTTCAGGGCAAGTAGCTGCCCTCAGTGGATCTGACAAAATTACACTTATAGGAGTAAAATTTCCCTTCCCTACCAGTCCTCATCTCAGTCATCTTCAGATGGACACTAAGGAGGATGAGGACCGTTGGCTAAGAATATACAGCCATTGTTGGAGCATTTTCTCCAGACTTCCGTATTCTACCTTCTGCCCACGTAAGCTTTCAGAGCACTTAAGAGCAAAACCCAGCCCAGGTGGAGTGTTCTGGTCATCGCCATGCAATGAATAAAAAGTGATTACTGGCCACTCTGACTTTCATGCAAACTCACCGAGCAGGGCATCTGAGGACTATGGAAGGGAGCTGGCGTGGACACCACTGGGATCTCACCCCTTCTGTCTCCTCCTCACCACAGCCATCCCAAGTTAGAGAAGTGACTCGTCTTTCAGACTATCCGGTCGAGCATTTCAAAGGTCACAACACAAACACAATGATCCACGTATCTTTGTTTCCAGCTACAGGTTTATTTCCATGACAGAACTGATTTGTAGAAGTCACAGGACCATCACAGACGCCACTCACCACTGAGAAAGCCCACAAGGAGAGCACAGGTGGATGGACTCAGCCTCGCCTGATCCCCTGGGGCCTGAGGGAGGCCAGGCAGGAGCAGATCCAGCAGGTGGTCAGCTGACTCTCGGTGGGGGGGGTGGGGGAAGGAAAGCTGAGGGAGGGGGCGGATAACACAGACACTGCAAGGGGCTCTCGGTGAGGCCAAAAAACACCACGCCCTTAGAAAGAAGGCCCTAGCCACCCCCCCCTACCCTTGCCCTAGAATGCCACACCATTTGTTAGAAAGTTTGCCTGTGTATCCCCAACAGCAAAGCACAGATCCAGTTTTCCCAGCAGGAGCTCAGAAACAACCTAAGAGCAAAGCACACGGCATTCTGGGGCTTATGGGTTGATTTTCAGCCCAAGACACAACGCGAGCTCGGACTTCTGAATCTTTCCGTCCTTGTTCACATCACAGTGGCGCAAAAGAATCTCCCGGAACTTGTCGAGGTCCACTCCACTGATGCTGGGCTGGGGACAGTGAAGGTAGCACGTCAGGAGACCAGCCAGCGGTGGCCCCACCCTTGACTGTCTCCCCCTCCCACCTCGTGCTCCCTAGGCTCAGGGATCAGTTGGCCTCCTGAGGGAGGCTCCGTGGGGGCAGGTGGGGTGGGGGTCCCACCTCCTGGCCCACCAAGTGTCGCCAGGGGTCCCGCCAGCACCTTTACCTCCCAGCGTGGCTATTCGGGCAAGAGAGCCAGCCCCACATCGCTTCTCTGCGGCTCCAGGAAAGCCTGCCTTTTTGGGCCATGATAAAGACATTTTGCCTTGGAGCAGACGATTGTCATCACAGACTCCATCTTGGCACACGGATGAGAGAAGACACATTTCACTGTCTCCCCGTGGGAGGATTTTATGCCTCCAATTTTAAAAAGGGTTATAACGAACAAAATACTGACTAAAACATAATATTGCTGAGCTCTGGACATAGGATTTATTCCAAGGGGTATTTTAAACTGTGACACGCATCAGACAGGAAAATAATTTCAAACTCAAAAGGTCTGCATGGAGGGCCTGGGTGACTCAGTCGGTTGAGCGTCCGATCTTGGCTCAGGCCATGATCTCACAGTTCATGAGTTCGAGCCCCGCATCAGGTTCACCTCTGTCAGCACAGAGCCTGCTTCTGATTCCCTGTTCCCCTTTCTCTCTGCCCCTCCCCTGCTCATGCTCTCTCTCTCAAAAATAAAAAAAAAATTTAAAAAGGCCTGCAAAGGTGAGCAATGCGTGAACTGAGTGAGTCTCCACAGGCTGTTTCATTTAACCCTCATGATCACCTTGGGAGGTAAAGAAGGGAAGTTTCTTTAGACCTTTTGAGTTACGCTTTTCTTTTTTCTTTCTTTTCCTTTTTTTTCTTTTTTTGTTAATTTATTTATTTTGAGAGAGAGAGAGAGAGAAAGTAATCCCAACCAGGTTTAGTGTGGAGCTCCGTGCTCCTTGGGGCTTGATCTCAAGACTCTGCGATCATGACTTAAGCTGAAATCGAGTCAAACACTTAACCAACTGAGCCACTCAGGCACCCCTTGAGTTATGCTTTTAATGTTTGACAACCCCCTAGGAATCAGGACACCCAAATGCCACTGTTCAAAAACGTTTGGCTCACGGAAGGCAGATCCCCTGAAGTCACTGGAAGTCTCGGTTTTAATAATTCACCAGTATAAGCGCACACAGGTTCTGGCTTAAGGGTTCTAGACATAATAATTCTAATCTTCAGAACAACCCTATGAGATTGTATTTACTATCAACTTAAAAAAAAAATTTTTTTTTACCGTTTATTTATTTTTGAGAGAGAGACAGACCGTGAGCAGGGGAGGGGCAGAGAGAGAGGGAGACACAGAATCCAAAGCAGGCTCCAGGCTCTGAGCTGTCAGTCCAGAGCCCAACATGGGGCTCGAACCCATGAACGGTGAGATCATGACCTGAGCCAACGTCGGACGCTTAATAACTGAGCCACTCAGGCGCCCCTGCTATCAACTTTTAATTTACAGATGAGAAACTAAAGCACAGAGAGGTTAGCTAACCTTCCCACTGTCACACAGCTGGTACGTGTCAGAACCAGATTCGCAACGGGGGCAGGCGGGTCCCAGAGCTCCTGTCTTTGCCAGCGCACCCTACCACAGCCTCCGTGTAAAAATGCATGTTTCATGTCTTCACGTCACGGGGAGCGTGTGAGTGGATCTGGAGGGTTTGGCTGAACAGTGCTTCTCCGTCCCCCTTGAGTCCTGGGCCCTAGGGGAACCCTTGGGGCTGGAGGTGAGCCTGCCCGTGAGAAGTGCTCGCGCACAGCCATGGGACGCGAGCGGGACGGTCGGCAAACGCGGCCGTCCCGTCTCCGAGTACGCCCTCCCTTTCCCGAACGTGCGGTCTGTCCTGAAACAGTGAAAGCTAAGGCCCCAACCCCGTGGTCGCCAGCCCGTCCCCAGTCTCCAGGCCGGAGTCGGCATCGGGCGTGGCCCCCAACGCGATGACGGCTTGGACGGTGGCGTGTGCTCTTGATGGAAACCGCTCATGACGGCGCTGGATCAGAATGTGTAACTAGCCAGCACCTCGCTCTCCACCTGGGCAAAGTTGCGATGTGCTCTCCGCCTCCACTCTGCTGTCATTGGCCACGCTGCTGTCCGAGAGCACCGAGGCGACGGCAGAGGCCCAGGCCTCGCGGCCTGAGACCTTGGTCAGGCCCCTGCCAGCAAGGCTGGCTCGTCTGAGAGAGATCAGGGCAATACAGGCCACCTCAGCACCCGCCCTGCCCCACGTTGCTTCCAGTTATCACCCGCCACTGCATGTGTTAGGATGAAAAGGAGGGACTGGTTGGTGTTCTTTCGGGATCGTTTTGCAGGCGGCTGGCAGTACCCCCTTCGAAGGCGGAAGTCCCCTAGAGGGAGGCGATCACAGGGGACCGCTGGGACGGGGCAGCTCAGGAAGCACGTCACCAGGTCCCACAGCCCCAACGCTGGCTGTTTGCGATTACATTGCCTTCCCCTTGCCCCCGCCCCCCGTTGTCTTTTCTTAAAAGTTGTCTGTCACCCAGGGGATGGCAGCCTGTTAAGTCACTAATAGCCCAGTGAGAAAACAATACATATATTCCTGCCTGCTTTCTTCCTTGATGGGCAAGCCGGGCTCAAAACGAAGTCCTTGCTTTCTGGGTGGTGTGGGAAGGGAAGGTGGGATTGGAGAAGGGACGCTAAGAAGGGAACAGAGAAGCGCACATGCTAAAATGGGACAGGGGGGTGCCCCAGTGGCTCAGTCAGTTAAGCATACGACTTCGCTCGGGTCATGATCTCATGGTTCGTGAGTTCGAGCCCTGCGTGGGGCTCTGTGCTGACAGCTCAGAGCCTGGAGCTGCTTCCGAGTCTGTGTCTCCCTCTCTCTCTCTGCCCCTTCCCCACTCACGCTCTGTCTCTCTCTCTCTCTCTCTCTCTCAAAAATAAACATAAAAAATAAATGAATAAATAAAATGTGACAGTGGGTGCCAGCAGTTTTAAAGCGTGCCACCAATCCCTCGATTCCACACCTGAGATAAAGCCTAAAACTGAGACAGATGTACGTACCAAAATACTAAGTTTTACTTTGAGTCACAAAAAGAGTAAATAGTCGGGGCACCTGGGTGGCTCAATCGGTTGAGCCTCTGACTTTGGCTCAGGTCATGATCTCACAGTTCATGGGTTCGAGCCCCGTGTGGGGCTGTGTGCTGACAGCTCAGAGCCTGGAGCCTGCTTCGGATTCTGTGTCTCCCTCTTTCTCTGACCCTCCCCTGCTCATGTTGTCTCTTTCTGTCTCTCAAAAATAAACTTAAAAAAAACTAAAAAAATTTTTTAAAAAGAGTAAACAGTCTAAATTATTAGGAAAAGAGGAGCCCCATGTTGCGTGTAGACATTACTTAAATATATATATATTTAAAAAATATTTTAAAAAATCATAAGTTACTAGTAAAAGAAGAATGTGTCGGTAAGTTCTATCTGACCACAGGTAAAATCTTCTACAGATAGTAAAACAATGACCGTGACTGAGAAATGTTTATCAGTGGAGCTCAAAACCCATGCAGAATATACCCAGAAACAAAGTGTGTTAATAGAAGGTCTACTCAAATGTAGAGATCACACTTCTGTCTTTTCTTTACTTCCAGATTGCAGAATTCTCTACGTATCATTTTTATGATTTAAAAATTGAAAAGAAATGAGAACGCGTGTGCTAAGGGCTAGTAGCTCTTTGGAGGGGCATATATTACATTCAATCCCTTAGGTTAAGTATTGTCCGCTCTTGCTAACCATCCTGTCAACAACAGAAAAGCAGAAGCAGTGTCTAGCAGGATAAAGAATGAACTTTTGGGAACCCAGGGGCAGGACCTCTCCTCCCCTCCAGGCAGACCTCCTGGTCACCTCTGGCATCCCCATATGTTTGGCTTCTAACAATACCATTCACGCTTCTACTCCTTGGTAAGTGCTGAGCCTGTTGACTGTCTTGCCTTTCTGCTTTCTAGTTTAAGCTAGATTCAGCTTAATCTAATCAGCTAGATTCTCCTGCTGATTTCCGTGCTGTGCTGAGGGACCTACAGACTCTATAGAAATCTTGTGCAGAAATTATTTGGTCATATCCCCCAGGACCTTGCCGTCTCATCCTACTGACAGAGGACAGCCTTGGGCGCCATTTTCCAGAGATCAGGGAAAGGGGTGTTCTGGTAACCAGATAGTCTTGTTAATACAAATTCAATATATGTATCACCCATGGTTGAAAGAAAACAAGAATGAAAGACTATAAAATAAGCTCACTTCAGGGTCATTATTGCAAACATGAGCAATCCTGACCGGGACTCTACACCCAGACACTGAGCGATGGCATGCTCTGATAGCTGCGTTTAAAACAAATTCTAGATACTATTTGCTTACTTGTCCTGTGGTCTTTCCTGAGAAATTTCAGATTTATCCAAAGATCCTCCCTTGATAATATCCTTCAGATTATACGGTGAATAGTTTTTAAGCAACGCAGAAGATTGGGAAAGACCCAATACATGTATGTACCCCAGTAATCTGGCTTCAGAGGAGAACTTTAACAATTAACTACTTTGTGCCCCCTTTTTAGCTTGACAAATCAGCCCTTGTCAACTACTTTTGTACTATTGACCATGGTGTCACTCAGTCCTTGAAAACCCACTCTCTTAAATTGGCTGGTACTTATATTAAGAGGAACCATTTTGTTGGGCCAGAAATAGAGGGGCAAGGACAAGAGTGATGGGGATCCTCTGGTTTCCCATGGAGGTGAATCAAATCTATCAATGAGTGAGGCAAAGGCATGTTTTGGGATGGTCTAGGATTTTCCCCTTCTCTTTGATTTTCTCTGGGAAAATGTCTTCTCTACTCTGTTGCTGGGTTAGGTTTTACTTCTATGTCTCCCAGTAACTTTTGGAAGCCATTGCCAAACTCTGTGACAACTGCAAGGGTCTGTAGGCATGCGAATCCCCTGAACTGTGTCCTTAGGTGGGCAGAGGCCTTGGCTCCATTGCACAGAGGAGACCACGCAGATGAGAGGCAGGCTCACCACCTCATGCATCTATCAAAAGCAAATTAAAACCACAGTTTGGCTAAGCCTACTGCCATGCGACTTTAATGTCCCATGGAGAATTGCTCAGTTTCTATTACAGGAATCATTCTGGCATTAAAGAGGTAATAAATACAGTGGGATTTTTCTTTAGCAATCAATGTAAAAGGCACTAGCACACCAATACCCACACACCGTTCAGCTATGCAGATGCCCGTGGAATCTGCCAGTGGGGCGGCACATGGAGGGATTGCGGAAGAGGCAAGGGACAACGGGATGGGAATAGCAAGACTTAGGAGGCTAACAAAACACCTCTGTCATCCTGACTAGAGGTTAGAAAAAAATCTCCTCCATGCCTGCTCACTCACAGATTGTGGACTTCCTGGAGATTTATGCAAAAATTGTTAAATTTTTAGGAAATCTTTTACTGTAAGACTCCATAGTTTTAATCAGGTTTTTAAACAGGTCCGGGATTCCCAAACCAGTTAACAGGTGCTACTCTAATTTGTTGCCATCTGAACCAATTGGGACAGAATCAACTCTGTCCTGTATTAACCTCAAAAAATCTCTAAGGATATGAAAGTATGAAATTCAGTGGGTACAGGGTCCTGTAGAAAAGGAAGAGTTGCAAAGTATCTGCTTAACTAGACAGGCAGCCAGTCAATACAGGTCACTGGGATCTCAAAGGAGATTGCTTGGTTTCAACAGTCTACACTACATAAAATAGCTTTGTGATATAGATTATAATCTAAATCCTATTAGTCCGAACCAGACAATGTCTTGATAGATAAGTAGACAAAATCTTAGGCTAAGCATTAGAACAGCCCCTCAGGGCAGGGGTGGGGGTGGGGGTGGGAGGAATCCCAAATATGGGATTTATTTCATGAAATTAAGTTAAAAGGTTTTAGGTATTCTAATAACCAAGTCCAGGGGAAAAGCCATTTCTGTAATCAAAATAAAGTAGTAATATACACAGTGGCAATGTGCTCCCATGGTAAAAATAGATGGCTTTTCAATGACTGACGGTAACAAGAAGTTTCTATGAGGGTTTCGCTTAATTAAAACTATAAATGATCTTAAGAGATAAAGGGAGACTTGTCAGGTCTCACAGAAGCTCAAAGTTTGTTAAATAGACTATGTTCCTAGCTCTTCTCTCTAGCATTAATCGTCAGCCCTACTGATGCTCAAAAATAAACAGTGGAATCCATCAGAATGGCAATCGCAACCCCCAATGGATCCCCATGGCCTCGTGAAATCACCTGGACCAGCTCCATCATGTCTTTGACAAACCCATCCACTTCCGGCCCTTCCAGAGCTCCGGTTTTACTCTGAAAGATAAAAGATCCAATCAATCCAATATCATTTTCTTAAGTCAAAAAGCTAAAGAATAAATTAGGTGAATTGTCCAAATCAATATTCTTTTGTGACTGCAAACAGATTCAGAAATGGCAAGTTCCAGTTAGGTTCTTTGTGCAGGATGTGAATATTCCACAGAAATTAAAAAGAATTAATTGTAGGAGCACCTGGGTGGCTCTGTCAGTTAAGCGTCCGACACTTGATTTTGGCTCACGTCATGATCTCATGGTCGTGAGTTTGAGCCCCCCATCAGGTGCTTGGGATTTTCTCTTTCCCTCTCTCTCCTCCCCCACACCACCCCACTTTCTCTCTCTCTCTCTCTCTCTCTCTCTCTCAAATAAATGATTAATGGATAAAGAAGATTTGGTTTATATATACAGTGGAATACTACTTGGCAATAAAAAAGAATGAAATCCTGCCATTTACAATGACGTGAATAGAGCTAGAATGTATTATGCTAAGTGAAATAAGTCAGTTAGAGAAAGGCAGATATCATTTTCACTTATACGTAGATCTTCAGAAACTTAACAGAGGACCATGGGGGAGGGGAAGGGGGAAAATAGTTACAAGCAGAGAGGGAGGGAAGCAAACCATAAGAGACTCTTAAATACAGAGAACAAACTGAGGGTTGATGGCGGGGGAGAGGGGAAACTGGGTGATGGGCATTGAGGAGGGCACTTGTTGGGATGAGCACTGGGTGTTGTATGTAAGTGATGAACCATGGGAATCTACCCAGAAAACCAAGAGCACATTTTACACATTGTATGTTACCCAATTTGACAATAAATTATATTTTTAAAAATAATAAATAAACGTTTAAAAAAAGAATTAATTGTAAATAACTACCCCCATGTAAACAAATGGAAGGCAGTAGTTTTGAGTCCCTTGGCTTTTGCAAATAGCATTAACATGATATATACTGACTTCATTTGC
Source organism: Cryptoprocta ferox (assembly GCA_028646485.1). Classification (NCBI taxonomy): domain Eukaryota; kingdom Metazoa; phylum Chordata; class Mammalia; order Carnivora; family Eupleridae; genus Cryptoprocta; species Cryptoprocta ferox. The sequence continues at coordinate 138,793,431 of CM053577.1, read as the reverse complement.
TTCCCAAATATTAGGCTTCAGTTCAGACTAAATTTTCACATCATATCCATCCTGATAGGCTGACATTTTTAATTTTGCTTTATAATTTAGCAAGGACTTGATGATTATCAAAATATACATTTTATTTATTTACTTATTTATTTTTATTTTTAAACTTATTTTAGAGAGAGAGAGCACATGAGTAGGGGAGTGGGGCAGAGCAAGAGAGAGAATCTCAAGCAGGCTCCATGCTCATTGTGGAGCTCAATGTCAGGCTCAGTCCCACAGCCGTTACATCATGACCTGAGCCAAAATTGAGTGAGAGTCAGATGCTCAACTGACTGAGCTGCCCAGGCACCCCTAAGAAATATATATTTTAAATCAAGAATGACTAGATTAAAATTATTATTTGGTCTGTATACAAAACTCTTATTTTTTTCTTTATATAAAATGTCTATGAAATATAATACATATTAAAACATTTCCATTTCTTCTCTAAAGTCCCAATTATGACAACTCATCCATTCTTTTCAAGTTTTATTCACCTTGAACCTTTAACATATCATTTAAAGAAATCTGTTCCCTTAGTGTATTTACCAAATACAAATATCATACTAGCTACAGGCCAGGCACCCATCTAAGAGCTTCACAAATGTGAAATCACTGAATTCTTGTAACAATCCATCCATAAATTGTATGTAACTTTACAGAAAGTAAAGTTTTCCCTAACTTTACAGAAAAGGGAAACGAGGCACAGGGAGTTAAGGAAACTACCCAAGGTCACGTGGCTAACAAGCCATGATTCACACCCAGCTGACTGGCCATGGAGACTATATCCTTAAACACTTTACTGCACTGTCCTCTAGGTTATGCTCCTTTCTGCTCAGAATGTGACACACGGATGGCCAGTCCGCCTAGTTTCAAGATGGCATCTCTTTTGACTTTGCCTAACTTTCTCATGTCTCTTCCTTCTTTTCATTTCTTGCCCTCAAGAAATGCGATCTCTTTGCCATACTTTGTGCTTTAGAATTATTATTTTTTCCTCTCTAAAGAAGGACCACGTAATCAGTCCTACAAGAGAAGTAGCTTTTATGTCAACCAGGGCTCGCTTTGCCTGTATTTCTTCGGGTTAGATATGGTTTTTAACTTGATTGTTTGCTTTTTGTTCTCGAGCATGCTATTCTAGGTGGAGATCAAGAAGGAGAAATCTTCTCCCAGTTTGGATCCAAAGAGGGGAAAAAATGTGATTTTATTCTCTTCCCAACCATAAATACTCCCTTGTCCATTTTAATGCAGTTTCAGAAGTGTACATAGAGAAGCTGAGGGAGTGACATGCATGCAGGATTGCTAGTCATCATGTACGTTCGGGTCTGAGGGGGAGGATGGACAGGATGACCCCACACAGGGGCCAGACGAGCTCCCTAAAAGCGGCCAGCACAACACAAAGATGCACACTTACAACATCATAGTGGGCAAAGATTTTCTCAAAGTCCCTCTTTCTTTCTTCAGTGGAACAAGCCTGTAGGTGGAGAGAGGAGAATGTCAGTCTGGCAATGGAAAGCTTCTGTCGTACAATTCTTCCAGGGTCATAGACAACTTTTATACACTTTGAGTCAACGGCCCTTAATCCCTTGATTTCAACAGTAAGCCTTTTTGGTCTCTAGATAAATTAAAGTAAGACACACAGAGGCCTTCCTTCCTTCCCTCCCTCTCAAGTTTACGGAGAGACATGAATGACACAAGTCCACCTACAGAAATGTCACTACTTACATCCATTTTAAATTGGAGAAGGAAGTTTTCCTGAAGAGCCAGGATCCTAAATGGAAAAGAAAAAAAGAAATTAATCCACATCATGATCTGTCAGCTCTCAGTTACAAGCAAATCCATAACTCTGGGATGAGGAAAGGGCAGGTGATTTCCAGATTAGTCTACAGAATAGGGTAGGTGCTTGAAAAGTAGTAATTTATATATTATAAAAACAAATTTAAAAAATTAATTGGGAGAGAATTTCCAGGGATTAGTAGTCTCCATAGAGAGACTTTTAAAAAGTCATCTTGGTGGAAAATGGCAAAGTGAGGGCTTATGAAAACTCTCTCCTCCATAACAGCAGTGAGAATACTGCCCATCCTCCCAAAAAAGTCAAAATGACTTTTTCACAATTCTAGAAATTAAAGTCTTGTAGAAATCTGAGGAGTGTTTATTTTGGAAAAATGACTAAATCTTGGTAAGAACAGTGGATTTTGTGCATTTTCACTTCCTTTATCCCTCCACCCTCCTCAGCCCCATTGTACCTTTGAAAATGAAAAGCCCACAGTCCCAGGGAGAATGAACCTTCTAGCAGTAGCTAGCGAGCAGAACAAAGTTGGAGCCCTTTCGAAGCCCAGTGTCCAGAGAATTGCCATTCTGTGATTTCTCGGATGTTGTCATTTGCCATTTGCAAGATGCACTTATTTGACCTGATTTTGAACTCACCCAGGAAGAAAGCTGCCTGCCTGGGAGGCTTTGTCAAAAACAATTAAGAGCAGTTGTTAGAGATCACAGCTGACCCTCAGTGGTAGATAAGAGCTTGGGTCAACAACAGGCTAACCAAAAAATTAAAAGGAAAAGCTGAAGGAATGAGATGTCCATAGGGGCTTTTCCAAGTTCCAACATATTTCTGGGAATCTAGAAAACTGCACACATGCCTGGGGCCACATCCACGCCCAGGACTGTGTATCTGCACAAGAAAGACCGAGAAGGCCCTAAGCTCTCACCACAGCCCTAAGCTCTCACCTGTGGCTTATTGTCAGGCTCTATGCAAGCAGGAAGTTAAGGCTAAGGCAGAGTTGTAAACTGCCTGGTTGAGTGTAGATGTGCCCCAACCCCTACACAGGGACCCTCAAACAACATTGGGAGACGTATAACGGATCTCTGTGCAATCGTGAACTAACGAAGCAGAGACATAAGTGTCCACACATAACAAAGATACAGATTTTACAGGATTAGTTTGAAAAAGTCACTAGACACAAAAAAACAACCATTCATAACACTAAATGTGACCCATAAGAAATACTAAGGGGAATTCTTCAAGCTGAAATGAAGATACCAGAGAGTCACTTGAATCCACATGAAGAGAGAAAGACCTCAGCCAGACACGAAAGCCCACGTATTGTGTGATTCCATTTATATGAAATGCTCAGAATAAGCAAATCCAGAGAAATGAAGTAGATGAGTGGTTACCGGGGGTTGGCAGGCAAGGGGAGGAAAATGTGATTTCTGATGGGTCTCGGGTATTTTTCTGGATTTATGCTGCATCAAAATCGTGCATTCACAGTACAGAGAAAGGTAGAAAAAAAATATCTTGCAACAATTTGGAAAAAATTGCTCTTCTGGATGCTCAGGGTAGAGAGAATTAATTTGAGCCAAGTAGAGGGTAGAATATTCCAGGACTCTCTAAGGAATCCTGTTCTTATCTGTCAGTGGCACCAAGCAGCCTAAAAGATGTTGCCAGTCAGAGGACATCTACTTGAGAGGTGCTTATGTGTGGAGTAAAGGGCTGCCCTCCAGAGTGGAGAGTAGAGTGAAGAGTCCCGTGTATAAATGTTTTAAGACCTTTTAGACATTCAATTCGTTTCCTACTGCTGCTGTAACAAATTAGCACAATTTTAGTGGCCTCCACAGCACATATTCGTTCCTTCCATACCGGAAATGAGAGTCTGAGACCGATTTCACTGGACCCTCAGCAGGTGCCCGCGAAGGTGCTTCCTTCTGGAGGCTCTAGGGGAGAGTCAGTTTCCTTCCTTTTTTATATTCTAGAAGCTGTCTGCATTCTTTGGCCCACAGCCCCTTTCTCCACCTCAAAGCCTTCAAAGCCTACCCTTCTGCTTCCTTCTTCCACATTAAAGGACCCTTGTTATTACATTGGGCCCACCTGGGTAATCCAGATACCATCCCCAAGGTCTGTTAATCAGCAACTTAAATTCTATCTGCAGCCATAATTCAACTTTGCCATATCACGTAAAATGTTCACTGGATCTGGGAATTTGGACACGGACATCTCTATGTGGCCTACCTCACTTGTCACTGTCAAATTCCCTATCAAATTGGTTTTGAAATAATGTAGTAACAGTGTCGCTGCTTTGCATCTCTGTTGAGTACTTCTTAATTTCCTCCTTCAGTCCACAACTACTCATCGAATCCTCCTCTATACATAGCACGGTGGCATGAGAGAAGCCACTCAAGGGATGAAGGTGTGCTTCCTGCCTCCTGGGTAGGACCACAGTAGGGGATGTTTGGCTCACTGCACAGGGGCCTTGGTTATGACCGTGACAGAGGGCATGTGACCTCCATAGTTGGAGGTCAGGGATGCTAGATGTCCTGCATTGCATGGAAAATCCCACAGAATGGTGAATCACCTCATTTCTCACCTGACTGGAATGTCCTGGAGGGAATTCATGTGTGTACAAGTCCTGCTTATAATTATATTTGAACCTCGAATGGAATTACTATTTACGCGAAAATCCAGACTATTTTTCTCAAGGTATACATAATTTACTTATTGTGTAAATTATCCAGTTAGCATTGCGAGTCACGTAAATTGAGGGATGACTATACTTTTTTTTCGCTGGGGACACTATCAAGACTTATTTATTATTTATATTATATCAAGAGCAGCTGAGTTCCTGACACAGGAGTTGCCAAAAGGTCATACTTGTATCCATCAACATCTGAACTGACATATTTGTGCTATTTCTACACCGAGCTGTAAGCAGTGACCACTCCGTTATGCCTGCCCTGTGGTTGTATCATATACCTTATTTTATTATTAAGTGTTTTACCTTATTCCCCCTTTATGTGTTATAGTTTATGCACTATATTATTTTAGCATTTTGTGCAGAGGTAGGTTATATCTTCTGTGGATTTTATTTCAGGAGTAAACTATCATAATCAATAGGGTAGATAGCAGCTTACAGTAGTGGCACACTCCAGCCTCTAGAGGGCGCACAGGGCTCCTCGCTCGACTGGCTACCTCTGAGAAGTACTTTGAGTCAAGTGGGTGGGTGCTTTTGGTGAGGGGAGCAATGAAACTAAAAGCTCTTGTTTTCACCCAGATTGCCATGTTTTGGGTCTTCTTGTTAGGATTGGCTCTCACACACAGCTCTCAGAGTATCTAGTCTGACCTCCACTTGAGCGGAATCCTTGCCTCCTTGGGCAAAATAGCTTCAAGGAGTAGGGAATAGAGCCAAGGCCACAGGGCTGAGATCCCTCAGTCCTCTCCCTTTGGGAGAGGCTCTGGTCTGGCTGGTCTCTCCATGCCTCTTCTCATTCAGAGTGGCCAAAATTAGGATGGAGATTCTGGGGAAAGGAGCCAAGGAGGACACAAAGGTTGCCTCACAGCTCCTACAAGGCCATATAGAAGACCATATAGAGTGTTGGGCTCAGTGTCCTGGTCATCACTAAGGAGAGATCCATCCTGGTGTGTTCCCTTTCGCAGATCCCCCACAAGAACTAGCAGATGGACTTGCCAAGAGAGGAGGTAGCTGGTACAGGTTTAGTGATTCTGAACTCAAGTTAATATCTGTTTGCGACCTTGTCAAGTTAACTCTGTCACTGAAAATCACCCTCAGTCCTTGGACTTCCTCTCTCCCAGCCATACATGCTTCTACCTCACAGCCTATAACTGCTACCTTCTATTGTTGTCCAGTCTACAACTCCATCCACCCCAACCTCAGGCACCTGGTATCATAACTGCTCCCCCACCTGGGTTATATCTATGTACTCTGGATCCAACAATTTCAACTCTGTCCATCTATTCAGAATCTTTTTTTTTTTCATTCTGTGAACAACCACAGGTTGTTTTGGGGTCAGCTAGCTTTAAGAAAACATGCTGACGTGCCCATCGTGTCACAACACTGGACTTACAGTAATTTGCAGATACTGGGACACTTCTGCTGTCACCCCCTTCTCCTCTACTCTGGCCTTCAGATGCTGGGTGCCCATGGAGGCTACACCCACACCGAGAAACCAGCCAGCACAGCTGGAGTGTGGTTTAGCTGTCCTCTGTCCTGAGCTGACTGATCAGCATTCCCAGAGCCAGTGAATGGAATCCCAGATATATTTTGTCATGGGGTCCTCATGTGGCACCAGGAAGGCAAGGCTGGCCCATGCTGTCAGCTCAGAGCCCAACCTGGGACTTGAACTCATGAACCACGAGATCATGATTTGAGCCAATATCAAGAGTTGACTACCTAACCAACTGAGCCACCCAGGAGCCCCAAAAGCTTTCATTACCTTCACAAAGGGATCTGTTACCGCAGAAGATTCACAACCACTGCTGCTAATTTGGTAAGATGAGCCAGTCCTTCAGGGTTTCAGGCAGGACTTGACCTTTGCCTTTCAGAGAGAAGTGTGCGTCATGAACGCTAGGAAGGTGTTTCTGAGTCTGACTCCGTTTCCATGCCACTCACCTTGCCAAGTCATTAAGATCCAACCGGCCATCCTTATTTTTGTCAAAGATCTTCATCTGGAAGGCAGAAGGGGAAACGACTGTAAGAAGCACTTGTAACAGGAATCCATTATGAAAGTTCCCAAAGCACTTTGACATTTTGCCCTTCTGATCCCAGAGTTGTCTAAAACTGGCCACAGCCGTCTCACATCACAGAGTGCTCCCTACAGAGGACAGAGGAAATACCATTTTTCCACTGAAGGCAGAAGTAGTCAAGGAGGATGTGATCTAGGGGAAAGCCTGCCTCTCCAGGCTTCCAGGATTGTAGGAAGGAACAGAGGGAGAGGCAGCGACAGAAGAGTCAAGTGCACAGATGTATGACCAGATGTGCTGGAAGGGGGACTCTGGAGGGAGGAGGTAACTAGCTAAGGAGGGACAACACTGAGTGGAGAGAGTTGCTATCAATTGGCTTTCCAGAGATGCTCTGAGCACCCAGGCATTTGGATGCTGGATTGAGATCTAGTGGACTGTGATGGGATGAGATGATCCTGGAACAAAGGGTGGGGGCGGTCCCCAGAGCCACAGGCTGGAGAAGGATGTGTGATAAGGAGACATTTAGCATGTCTAACTCCATGTGGCTTCTATTTTCCTTGCTGCTGTGACCTCTCACTGAGAGAAAACCTCTCTGCCCAGCCCTGCAGGTTACAGCTGAGGTGTGCAAAAACCACTCTTTACCCCAAATCAACTTCACCCAAGGAAAGAAGGAAGTACATAAAGAAATAATAAGGCTATGTTTAAGATTTATGGGAATGCCATGACCAGATTCCTGTACACAGAGGTCAAGTGACCAAGGACAGACAAGTTTCACAACCTTACTTGGACCCTTGTAGGCTCCTGAACGCCTACAGACATCAATTGCCTCTTGACTCCAAACTCCTCCTCTTCTCCCTCCTCCTAACATAAAGGAAGCTCACATTTCATGCTGAGAAGAGCTGCTCTTTGAGACAACAATCGCCATATCCTTGGTTTGGTGGCTTTCTGGATAAAACTGATTTCCTTCCCCCAGCATCCTGCCTTCCAACTTAACTGGTCTGTCGTGTGGAGATAATGTGCAGACTCTGCTACAGATGTGGCAGAGGATTAATGGCCCACATACAGAAAGAGGTAAAGGATGGCTGCAAAATCAGCTTGTACTTCCCAGTGGGCCAGCCAAAGCTAAGAGCACTGATTGTGAGTTCATCACACACTTCCTCCACTGTGAACACCAGCAAGGTAGCAGCAACTGAGTGGCCAAGAGGCACCAGCCCGGGGACCAGAGGAGTCAGACAGCATTGTGCCCAGGGACCTTGGCTCCCCACCCTCAACGAGGGCCCAAAGCCACTTTTCTCCCCTTGATGCCATTTTTGCAGAAGAGTCCGAGTTGAATGAAAGAGACTGAGAAATCTAAGAGGCTGAGCTTTTCCTTCTGTAGAAAGACTTAGCATGATCCAAAGAGACTATTTAAATGATAGGATCAGATGAGGCTTTAAACAAGATAGAATTAAAAGTTAAAATCAAGATGGATCAGATTACTTTAATCCGGATGGAGAAGAGATATTTCACTGCATATTTGAGTCATAGTGTGAGTGAATTTTGTGACTTCACCACATTTTAGTACAATAGCTCTAAACGTATTTGCAGGAAGAGGCCGTACAGGAGGAGAGATGGGGTGAAAAAATCTGAGAGTGTATGTAACAGATTGAGTCCATTCTTCCTCACTCCCTAAATCCAGTTTAGTTTTAATATTTGAAATGAATTTGAAAGCCCATTTCCTCACAACTTTAGCACCAAAAATGTACATTACAGAATCTATTAAAATGCAGATTATATTTTTATACATTTGGATATATTACACATCCAATTGCATCCCTTAAACATAAATTCTCTATCCAGTAAAAGTCTGAGAGCAATACACTTTGCTAAAGACTGATCCATGAGTTCTTTCCATGACACCACCATTACAGAAGGTTCTATTTTAATAGAGAGCTAGACTATCTTGAGGTTTAAGGAAGTGGTAGCTCACCTTGAAAGATGTGGGCCCATCTCCATAGCTGTGCAAATTACTCAAAGGAAAATACCTTTTGCTCAAAATTGGTTTGAGGAACAACTGACCACCAATGTGGTAAATTATGCTTCTACCAGTCAGAAAATTGGCTATGTCGTTCACCTGAGAAGCTCCAAGAAGTGGTCTGAGTCAGAGCTGTGAATTGAGGGTCATCACCATTAGCTGGTATTTCAAGCCACGAGGCTGGTTGAGGTCACCAGCAAAGGGAGGGTGGGCACAGAAGGAAAGAACGCCCAAGACTGGGCCCAGACATGTTTCACATCAGCGGGGATCAGAGAGCTGAGTGCCTACACCTACAGAAGGAAGCTAGCTACTTCAATCCAGGCCCGAAGGACAGGAGTTGGGACCAGGGTAGCTGATGGGACAAGTTTAACCTCATGTCTCTTTGTCTGCCGTGGTCTCAGATTTTAATTTGCAGATTTACAATAGCTCAAGTTCCATGCTCTAATTAGGTACGTGAGCTTAACATCTCCCGCATGTATTAACTTACATTTTTTAAAGCTCAGTATTATCTAATACTATTCTATTCAGACAACTAATCTTTCCTCCTGCCAGGTATCGGCAGCACCTCTCAATTAGATGTCATAATTGGATTTTGTTAATAGGCTGTTTCCTCCCTGGTCCAGAACGTTAATTAGGAGTTAGAATAAGATTAGGTCTGTGGACCTCAACTTCTGTCCTACGATTGGGTGCTCTGCCGTGACTCATTCATTGTTCGTGCTTCAGACAGCTTTCAAATGTGCCAACCCCCATAGGGGTCCATTTGAATTCATTTAGCAGGTTATATTGCTGAAGTAAAGCCTTTGATGCCAAACCTTGGAACCAAATCTGTAATGCAGGGCTGCTCTGACTGTATCCATCGCTCAATAAAAAGCCATTAAAGCAGCAGGAAGGTGATTTCACACCTGGTGAATCCTTTAGAGCTCAGGTTCTAAAATCTCTTATGAGAATATTGAATTTCTGAAAGTTAGTTCACCCACAGGTCACTAGGGAAATGTAAAAAGTCTTAAAACAAACAAACATAGTCCAATTCCCAAATCTGTTCATTGGAAAAGTATTAAGTTTCCTCTATAATTTCAGGAAGGAAAATGAAATAGATTGGCCACAATCTCATTACACTCATTCTAGGCTTCTGGTTAAACTAGGTCTTTGGGTAGAAACTCTTCCCTGATTCCTCAACACTTACCTATCACCTCAGGGCAGAAATAAGCAGTGAGGGGCCACTCAGGGTTTGACTGATCAAGAGCCTATCTTCACGGGACGATTTGGAACAAAAGATGAGTGCTTAACCACAGCACACAGAAACGGAAGAACCACAGGTTTGGGGCCATGACACAGACACAGGATAACAACACAGTCTTGGTCAATGGACGGTTCTCAACCCAGATACTCAACAGTTGGGCGAAACCACTCTGATCCTCCCTGGCTGGCTCATAGGATTCCAAGCTTCCAGAGCTGAGCTCAGAGCCATCAAAACCTGCACATTGCCAGATTTTCTCCAGCCCAGGGCATTCCACTGGAAGGCTGCCTGCCTTGGGCTTTGTAAAACTGAAACCCAAAGGCTGTATGAGAAGAGAGGCGCTCTGGGCAGCTAGGGTGGCTGGGCTGATGGGTGATGTGCATAATCTTTTCAACCAAGTACTGGCTTTCCCAGCAGCCCAGTACTGCCCCTTCCTGTCCCTCACAATGGGTTGTCTGAGTGAGCCCACCCAGAGCTCCAAGCAGCCACAGATCCCTCTTCTTCCCTGGCTCCCCACATCAGCCTAGCTGCATTCTCTTCCCCAGAACTATTTCCTGTTTCCCATGGTCTCTCAGGAATTGGTTTCCTTTTTTGTGTTTAATAAGACGTCAGCTCTTAGGATTATTTCCAGACTTCAAGAGGAGAAAAATCTGTTTTCCTAGGTAATAAATTCTGGTGTGGCTTGATAGCTCGAGCTCCTGTATTATCTTATCTTTAAAAATATTAAGAGATCCTTAATGCGGCTTTGTCCTCACCTCGCTTTTCACTATCGTCAGAGGAATTGGCATCTCTTCTTGGTCTCTCAATAGAGCTACTCTTCCCCTTTTGAAAGTTTTCTTTTTAATGACTTAGTATTTAAACTCCCAGACGTGGGTATTGTGGTGGAAAATACAGTCTTCAGAGGTAGATCTGGGTATGCATTTCCACTCCATCCTTACTATATTTAACCTGCTAAAGTCTGTAATCCTCAGTTTTTTCATTTATAAAATGAGAGGTAAAACATACTTCTTTTATATAGTTGCTGTGAGAATCAAATGTTTGAAAAGTGCTTTGAACAGAGCTGGGCACAACGTGAATACTCAATTATAACCATTAACGTGCTCAGTACTCGAGTAAATGCTGGCCGTGTTGCAGTGAAAAAACCGTGCCACATGTACTCGGTTGAGAAGCCGTCTTCAAACAACTCAGCTTTAACTCTGTCCATCTACGTTTTCTTGTCCTGCCTTTGCTGAAGCTCTAGAATGGTGGCTTCATTATAATCTACCTTATTTTTGTTTTTTCCCTCCTTTACCAAATTTTCCCTCATTGGAAGACTCCAGAAAGTCAGTAGGTAAGTTCTCCCTAAATGAACTAACATCTTTGAGTGAACTAGTTTACCAGATCATATTCTGACCTGGAAGAAAAGCATGAAGAAAGTGAGGGGTTTGGTGACAGAGGGGATGCTGTGGGTCACTTTGAGACCCCCACTCCTCAGCCCAGAAAAGGCATGTCAGACTCAACTTAAGGAACATAGGGATGTGAACTCTGAATCCACAGGGACTCGTCCCAGGCCTGTCCTGCTCTGATTATCTTTTCATATTTGCACTGCTCTTCCTCTTCCTTCGCTCTCGCCGCACCCCCCCCCCCCCCACCGCCGGCTCCCGCTTTCCTGCCCCTTCTGCTGCTCGTCATCAGTGTGGGGCTCCAGTGACCCTGTCTGAGTCTGCTCCTGGGCTCAGCTCAGCTCATACCCAGCCTGGTGGGGACCCCTGTGGATGACTGTCTATGATGAAGGACCCCAGGGAGAGCCCTAAGGGAACAAGCTCAGTACATGCAAGCACTCCTTCTGCCTCTGTCCTGGAGGGTCTGGTTTACAAAGAGGAAAAATCAAAGGAGAATTTCAGACACCAATCATAGCTTGAGGAAGGTTGGATCTGTGCGATATGCCATCTATGAGGCACCCCCGGGGGGAGCAAGGGCGTTAATGGGGGCGGAGGGTCCCAAGAGCAAACCTTGCTTTTGTCGTCATGGTTTCCTTTGAGCTGGCTATGACTCCAAATTCAATTCTGACAATTTGCATTAAGTAGCCTGCTGTGTGCCAGGCCCTGGCACCTGCCCTTGCCCTGAGGAGTCACCGGCTAGTAAAGAACAAGCGCTGGCCGAGCTGTCCTTGACTCCAGCTGACTCATCGGGAACCCTGTTGATTTCCCCTTGGGAACTGTTCTCATCTCTTCTGCCACCCCGCCCCCTCCAGGCTACCACCCTCTCTCACCTGGATGGGAGCAGTGGCCTCTTACCAGGTCTTCCCGATTCCTTCCTTGCCCCATTTTGGGCTCTTCTCAGCGCAGCGGCTGGGTCACTGTTTCCAGCCCCTCTGGTGGCTCTCCGTCTCACTCAGACGAACCCACGTTCTCAGAGTGGCTAAGAAGCCCCCCAGGGTCTGGCCTCTGTTAAGTCTCACTCGTGAATACTCTGCTCCAGCCACACTGGTGTCTCCCTGTCCTTGAAGGTCGCAGGCACACTGCCGCCCCAGGGACTCTGAGCTTTGCTGCACACTTGGTCCTTCCTCAAGCCTCACCTTCTCGAAGGGTGAAAATTACACTCCCCAGCCCCCCATCCTAGCTACTTTGCTGGCATGGCCATCCTTCGCCCTGTTCTACTTTTTCATTTTGTCCATAACACTCGTTACCCTCTGTCATGCGACATCATTTATTATTTATTATGTTTATGGTTATTGTCAGCCTCTCCTTTGTCTGGTTTGCTCACTGCTGGATCCCCAGCGACTCGAGGAGTGCCAGGGGCATGGAAGATATTTAGTGGTTATTTGTGGACTGGGTTAAATGGGTGACCGATGTGAAGACAATGCTATGCACGAGGTACTCTGAGGGCACAGGGAGAGGAACCTGCATCCACTACAGAGGAAGGTTATGGAAGGTTTTCTAGGCCACGATGATGTCTTACTGAATCTTGAAGGATAAGCAGGAACCAGGAGAACAAAAGTAGGGACTAGAATTGAGCCACGTTAAGTGAGAAAGTAGCGATTGAGTATTGTAGTTGGAGGCAGAGGGCAGCCCCTCTGCCTCAAAGGTAATCAAAGAAATACTAGAAAGATCCTGGCGACTCTAAGAGGGTATTTCATCGTGTAGTGGATGATTTATACACTCATAAAATCAAGGTAACAAACACCTAGTGCTAACACTGGCTTGAGTCAAGGTTGGAAAGTGCTCAGCTGGAAACCTAACCTGCTTGTTATTCTCAGGCAATTACAGGGACATCTCCATTTCCAGAGTGTTTATTCTGCAGAAATCAGGTGGGAAGAAACCTCGAGATTTCCCTGCGGCCGGGAAACCACTCCCTGCTTCTAGATTTCCCACCTCACTCTTCTGTGCTGAGTACATATTTACTCAGGATCTCAAACCCCATTTGCCTGTTACTAAAATAGGTCAAATATACTAAGAAGCCAAATTATTTCCTTGATTGAGATCCTGGCCTGGGGTTTGATTCTGCCCCTGGCATTGGCTTCACTTCTGCCCAGGCCATTTACAAGCAATCACTGTCAAGCGTGCCCTTTGCCTTCCCTCCTTCCCAGAGCAGGTGCCCATGACTGGGGGCAGCGTCCGACAGAGTGTGGAATGAGAGGCTGAAAACCAGGAGAGCTCAGCTTCCAGTTTAACTGGTGCCTTCGGCCGGGTGACCTAACTTCTCCCAGTTAACTGATCTTTAAAGCGAGTTTAAGAATTCAACTTGGCGGGGACTCAGTCAGTTACCCTTTCTAAGCCTCCAGCATCAGATATATGAAATAGGATAAAAATGCCAACCCTGCAGAGAAGTCATCAGAAATAACACCATATTTAGGGTGCCTGGGTGGCTCAGTCAGTTAAGCATCCGACGTCGGCTCAGGTCATGATCTCACAGTTCGTGGGTTTGGGCCCCACATCGTGCTCTGTGCTGACAGCTCAGAGCCTGGAGCCTGCTTCGGATTCTGTGTCTCCCTCTCTCTCTGCCCCTCCCCTGCTCATGCTCTGTCTCTGTCTCTCTCAAAAATAAATTAACATTTAAAAAAAAGAAATAATACCATATTTGGAAATCAGCTCCAGGCCTCTGTAGGTCGGCCTAGTGGCACACAATTTACGAGAATTCACCACCTCTTCTCAGTGGTATGTGCTCCTGACTGTTGGCCAGGAAGCTCGGTAACGTGGATCTGTGCTGGAGCACTTCATATGTGTAACAATCCCACAGGCAAGTAAGCCTTCGGCAGCAATCCCTTTGCTTATTAATTGAGAAAACGATAGCGTCCAATTGGACCGAAGCACTTGTCTGGGGGAAGGAAGGAGCTTGGGGGACAAGAAAGGCAGGGTAGCCAGACTGTGGACTGGGAGCTGAGAACTGCAGCGTGTTGGGTGAAGATGAGTTTGCCAGAGGTGGCCCTCCCGTGCCATCATTTTTCAGGGAGCTTTGACACCGAAATAATCACTCAGGACACGGAAGCCACGAGGGGCCGGCAAACCAATGACAACAAGGACCACAGGTACGAGCTAACAGGTGCTGAGCCCCCATTACTTCCCGGACGCTCTGCAGAGACATTGGCTCTCTCCGCCCCCCACCCCCAGCGGTTCGGTACCACTAACCCCCATTTTACAGATGAACTAGTAAGACAGAGAGACTGATGGTCTCCCAAGTTCGCCACTACTAAGTGGCAGAGACCGGACGCACATTTCCCGTCTGTCTGCTCTCAGCTGCCCTGAATCAACACGTTGAATGAACAGAATCGGGGCAAGAAGTGGCCCCCTGTGCCTGGTACTGATTGTCCATGTTTACCCGTTTCTACCAACTTCGAGTGGCACTGAGGTCCTTGGCCTGGTGCCTGGTAACCTCATGTTGACTGGACTTTCCAGGTCTCCCCAGGGACAGGTGAACAGCTTTCCTCTCGAATACATGCAGTCTTATCCTCAGAGAGAGGCTAGAGCAGCTCAGTTTTAGCCGACATTTCCCAGAGGGGTTCTGCTGCGTCCATTCAGTCTGCAGGTTTCCCTGGGCCCCGGGGAGGCTTCGGGGGGCTGCCCTTGTGGGAGCACACTGCCCGGCTACTCACCATGGTGCCGGTGTATTCGTCCAGCTTAGCCTCAGGAACGGCCTTCCTGTGGTGGAGGAAGAGGTCTCGGAGGAAGTTCTGGGACATCGGGAGAAGAGCCACATCTTATACGGGGAGCAAATAAGCCACAAAGATCTTGGGACGCCTTATTTTAGGGATTGTGGTTCTTTCTTTTTTTTTTTAAGGAGAAAATAAAATGCTTTTAGGAAGCAATAGATCCGAGAATGGAGGCTCTCACTGTTTAAACAAAGCTCACAGGGACACCTGGGTGGCTCAGTCAGTTGAATGTCCAACTCTTGATTTTGGCTCCAGTCATGATCTCGTGGTTCGGGAGTTCGAGCCCCGCTTCAGGCTCTGTGCTGACAGCGGAGTCTGCTTGGTATTCTCTCTCTCTCTCTCTCTCTCTCTCTCTCTCTCTCTCCCTCTCCTACCCCCGCTTGCTCTCTCTCAAAATAAATAAATAAATAAAAAATAAAAACTTTAAAAGAAAGGGAGCTCACAGAACCCAGAGGATGGCTCCAGGCATGCAAAAAGTGCCAAAAATTCCTCAATTACATCTCTTTCTCAGAGACATCAATGTTATCTGCATGTCCTAAACCTTTTAAACACAAATAAGTTTTTTTTTAAAGTAACAAATTCAAATGCATGTTTCTTGGGCCCACAGAAATTAAACTCATGGTCCATACACCAGTTCCCAGTGATGAAAAAGGCCACCTCCACCCAGCGAGAGTCCCCACACTTACCCGCAGCTCAGCAGCTGATATGAAGCCACTGCTGTCAGCGTCATATTTGCGCCAAATCTAAAATACACGAAAGCCATGCATCCAGTTACTGGTCCAATGACCGTGTAGGCAAGCACAAGCCCAGGGAGGTCGTGGAGGACTGAAACCAGAGTGTGGCCCTGGTACAGCTGGTGACTCTGACAATTTAGCCTGCAGCGTTATCAGGAAATTGCACGCAAGGTCAACAGGAGACAGCTCCTGGGGCCCAGGAGTTAGTCAAACCGAGGCACCTGCATAGATCTAAAACCCCAAATAGCAATGATGTTAATGAAAGGGTGAACCCTTCCCAAATACGCTGCTGCCAGAAGGCCTTAAGGAATCTTGCCTGTGTGGCCTTGGCCTTGGCTCTGGGTAAAGGGAATAAAACATCTCGGATAATTCCCAGTAGACAAGACAACCCTTTCATTGGTTTAGGGGTAGCATCCATCCAGCCGAAGACACAATTACTAAACTGGAAGGCGGAACTGAACATTCTTAAAGAGACACTGACTGCTTTCTTTCCTATGTGGTGTGGTTTTGACCACCTGTGATTGATTATTCCGTGTATAAGCGTCACGGGTTGGCAAGCTCTCTGACTTCTGTGCAGAATGCAAAAGGAGCACTCAGTTGTTTTTTCTAATTGACAAGATTCTCTGTAGATGTAGAACGGGTTAGCTGAGTTACCCACTGCAGGGCCTTATCTCTAGACGCCAGTTAGCCAGCCCTTCCTGAGGACCCCGCAGGGGCAGTGCAGGTACCAAAGGGTCATGAGAAGTGTCACATCTTGCCATCCCTGATGCCAACATGTCTGCCCGAATTCAGCCAGACCTACAAAATCAACTCATTAAATGTAAATTATATTCTAACTTTACCGAATACACCAACACTGAGAATGCGAATTTCAAGTAACAAACAAAACCATTTTACGTGACTTTTTCCATGTTATTCTCCAAAACTTTTGCATCTACTTTATCTTATAATTTTACTACAACTGAGCCATTGGAGGGCCAAAGATTTTTATGTGAATCCTGTGCACGCCTGTCTTTAAAGAATGAAAGCAAAACGAGGAGATTTCTGGGCAAACAAAAGAGTTTTTACCAACAGACTGAGTGAAGGATATATTCTAGGAAGGAGGAACATGAAGAAGGAGAGTCCGAGTCACAGACAGGAACGGTGCACAAGGACACTGGGAAACAAATCTTGACCGTGTCGCATTTTTGGGGTTAAGGAAAGCAAGATGAAACCGATACCCTGGACGGTCACAGCACAGGAGCTCTGAGCGGTGTGTTAGGATGAAAGGGTTTTAAGGTCCTGGGGCTCAGGGGGAATATAAAAGCATTAACTTAGACTTTTTAAAACTATATAGGATACTGAATGGTTATAACAAATTTAATTAAAATAATCAAGAGTCTGAAGTAATATCTATATCTATATCTACATCTGTATCCATATCTATCTATTTTTTAATTGTGTAGAAAAAGGAAAACCTCTTTGTTCGAAGCAGTTGAGAAGCTAGAAGGGAGGAGGCAGATGGAATAAGTTAAAAGAGAAACAAAAAGATAGGAAGGTGCTATAGTGCTATTTCTTTTTTCCCCACTCTTGACATTATTCAATACTATGCAAGGCCTAACATTTTAATGCTGTTTCTGATTACTGTTTGTACAGATTCACTGTACAAAATTAATGAACTGCAAAACGAAGACAAGCATAATCTCCAAAAATACCTACCCCAGAGATCGTCGCTTATGTTTTTGTGTGTTTCCTGTCCCTCATATTTCTATGATACACATGCCAGGACTAAATTGGAGGCCATACACTTGGGCAATCTATTGATTTGTTTCATTTAAAATTCTCTGAGAGCATTTTTAAGCACAATTAAAATTATTTCAAAAATGCCATTTAAAATAATTTGTAAATAATTATGATTCTGTGCACAATTGGAAAATATAAAAGTGCAAAGAATATGAAAATCATCTGAAATCTTATTGCTTAAAAGCAATCAGCATCTATATGGTGTGTATTTCCCTATAGTCTAATTTATGTACATGTTAGGATGAACAATTTTTAAAATAATGTTAAGATCGTAATGCATGTATAATTTTGGTTCTTAACATTATAATGCATTTCCTCTGAATATAAACATTTCTCATTATACCGTTAAGAGAGATGCTTGGAGCAGTAGAATTTTATTAAGTCAAAGGGTAAAGATATTTTTAACTTTGAATAATGACATTTTAAAGGATCTTGAGGCGCCTGGGTAGCTCAGTCAGTTAAGTGTCCAATTCTTGGTTTTGGCTCAGGTCATGATTTCACAGTTCATGAGTCTGAGTCCCACATTGGGCTCTCTGCTATCAGTGCCCCTCTTTCTCTGCCCCTTCACTGCAGGTGCATGCACTCTCTCTTGCTCTCTCTCTCTCTCACACACACACACACACAAATACACACTTAAAAATGAATAAAATTAATAAAGGATCCTGATCGTGTTTTTGCAAAATTGTTTTCCATAAAATTGTTGCAGTGTGCATGCCTACCAACAGATCATGAGCATCAATCTCAGTGTTTCCTTGCTGGCACCACATATTCTGTTGATTCTCTTAAAATCTTTTTACCACTTTGATTGGTAAAAATTAGTTGTTTTTAATTTGCATTTCTTGACTACCGGCATACATCTATTGTCTATTCAAATCCCTCCTGTGAACTGTCTATGCATGTGCTTGCTCAATTTTACAGGACTTCCACTTAGCCAGAAGTAAATACAGTCGTGCAAAAGGGCACTAAGTCATTATCTCGTAAATGGGGACATGCTAACTGTTTCAGGAACTGGATCCTGGATGCAGGAGCTGTCTTGGGTCTCTCTGACTTTCTGGGTCTTCTTTCCCCCCAACAGACACTAACACCCAGGGGCTGAAAGAGGAGCTTAGAGGAGCCATTGACTCTGGCCTCAGCCCTTCACTCAGGCACAGTGATGGTAAACAGAAGCCCTGCTGGCCGGATCAGCACTTGAGTGAGTTCATTTTCACAGTATTATACCTTCAAAACTAGGACTAATTGCCAACATTTAAAAACAAGTAGTTTCACCTAGAGGCTAGATGGCCAGGCAGCAGTTTGCTGGAGCTGCCCGGGGTCTCTGCTTTGGAGGGGCACCTGATCTCTGGGCTCCCCAGTCCCCAGCAGACCCCCGTCACACTCCTCTGTGTGCACCTGCCTGGCTGCTGTCCGGGCCTCCTCTGGCCCAGGCTGAAGGACTTGGTCAGCTCGGGCGCAGCCTGGGTCAGCACATGGAGCACGCAGGGGGCTTGGGGCCAAAGCTCTGGCTCATCACCAAGGGCTCCTTTTGCTTGGTCTTGCCCTCTGTGGGCAGCTCTCCCTTGGGGACTAGACAGGTGTGGTGGCCACACAGTCAGGGGCTGGGACCCTGGTCTCTTCTCAATCCTCATCATTCATAGAGATACAATCAAACACTTACCTGCATAAACTCCACACTGCTGTCCAAGGGGGTTTCCTGACGAAAGAGCAGAAGGAAGTTTTCATCCTCAGACAAGAACATATTGGCAAGCTATGGAGATGGAGAGAAATAGCAGTGGGTGACAGTGGCCGTGCCCCCTGGGTAAAAGCCATGATAGGACCTATTACAGGGCAGAAGGGCTTGGATCCCCAAGACTGAGAGCTCAGATTTCAGTTCTGTGCCATTGATTGCCATTTTCGATTCCCTGATTCTGTGAAACAATATTGCACCCCTACTAGGAATGAAGCACTGTGGGTATCTGCCTTCTGCAAGCTTACGATCCAAAATAATAATCCTAATTTTAAAAATAAATTTGTCAGAGCTTACTGTGTTCCAGGCACTATATTAAGACTTTCCCATTTTGAAATAATTTCACTCTAACAATACCATAGAAAATTAAATTAGCAAATAATTCTTATACGTGTCATGAATTATTCTAAATTCTTATATTTGCTTACTCACTTAGCCCCAACAACAACCTATAGAGTAGACAACACGCTGTTATTGTTATGTTAGTTAGGGCAACTAGAACTTGCCTTATCTATGTGGTTAGTAAGCTGTGGCATCAGGACTATGGCCGTACTTTTAACCTTTATGCTGTGCTGGTGAGATGCTATATGTACTATCTATTCACTTGAGTGCCACAGGCAAAGGCAGGAGTGTTGAGTGTTTGCTAATTTATTCTTTTATGTTACTAGTTTATTAGTATTTCTATGATGCTGCAATAGTTGGTCCATGCATGATAAATTCAATCATCTAGCTTTCCATTCGAGTGCCAGCTCCACTGATTTACGTCACATCTCCCATGAGTAAGGTGACACTGTCTTCTCCTGAGTGACTGTAACTCTTACATCAGCACGGAGGCATGTTTGACTGGCCTCGTCTATGGCCTGTGGTCTAGCAGTCTTAACTGTCTTCTCTCCGAGCTGTCTGCCATGAACGATGGCCATTCCTTCCATCACCGTCACCGGGTGCTCCTCTCGGCATCTGCCAGAGAGTGAGTCCGGACCGATGCTGTTGGTGGCTTGTAGGCGTGATGAGCCCACACTCCTGTGCACATTCTGTAGTTGGATGAGGGTCTGCTCATGGGTATTACATGTGAATAGTAGCAATCATATTTTGAATATCATATGTTGAGTAGCTACTCGATGGCAGACACTGGCAAATGCGCTTTTCATTTATTATCTCATTAAAGTCTCATACCAGTCTTTCTGCGGGGCCTAAATACCCCCTTACTCAGGGGAGCAGGACAGCACCGTGTGCCTGTGATTATGGATCCTGATTTCTTCTCCATGGCTCGCCTGTTATTTGATATGGCACAATTTAATTGGTATCTCTGTGCCTCAATTTCTTCATTTGTAAAATGGGACAATAATCCTTATATCCTAGTGTTTATGTCAAGACTAAAAGTAAAATGAGGAGCCATTAATAAGCTATTCAGTAAAACTCATGGTACATATGAAACTAATACGTGGTAACTGCTGAGTTGATGGAGATGATAAAACAAAGGCACAGGGAGCAAGTTGGCCAAGGTCTCGCATTCACGGTGTGGACTTGGCCCTTGCCCTGCCCTACCCCTTGGCCTTCTGCTGAGGCTCCAAGGTCAGCTGGGTCTGGCAACTGCTCTTGAGGACTGAGTTCTTTTCCACACGGGGTACCACAGGCCAAGGAACCAAATAAAAATACAATTTACTGGTCTCAGTCTCTAGAACCCAGTCTGTCTTCAGCTTTGATTGGCGTGACACAGAGGGGCCCTGGACAAATCAGACGTACAGATAATCTCCCCAAACCTGGCTTCGGCTCTCAGTCGGGACTTCCTCCCATCTTAATTGTGCTAGAATACCTCACATATGTCCAGGTGCCCTGATTTTTATGTCTCACCACCTGTGACTGGAGTAAGTGACATAGTCAGTGGTACGGCACAAGGTAGGGGAGACACTGCCCCTCCTTAAGCTCACAGATGGGAGGTTTTAAGGGACCTCGGACCAACGAACTGGATACCGTCAACTTGTCTACAACCACCTCAGTCAGCTCGTTTGTGGGATTCCATGACTAAGTGGTTGGCATGGATGTCAAAGCTGATCCCAAATTCCCAAATGCCTCAAGAAGGTCTGCCTGCTGTTAGCAGGTGTTTACCGTGTGTCATTTATTCATTAGTAAATCGGTACACATTTATTGAGCACCATGCATGTTACCCTCTGATCTGTGGGCTGGAGAATGCAACAGCGGACATGTAGTCATGGAGATTTTGGTATCTCCAGCATGAGGCTTGCACTCCCTTCTTTGGTGGATATGCACAGACGTTTCCATCAATTATACTGCACATGCTGGTTATGTATATAATTTTGCTTCAGAGTGAAAATTTTGGAAACAACTACGTTCACACATCTGGATTTAGTTTACTACTTTTCTGAAAAGGCTGCTTCCCGGTGAACACGTCTACTTTTTATAAGGAGGCATTGTCTTGCCCTCATATCAGAACTTTCTGAAGAAAAACAGCCCTGTTTTCATCAATAATGCTGTATGTACAAGTATGGCGGCATCAAGACACTCGCGCTGTAGGTTTCAGGTAATCTGTGTAGCTGGCAATTTTGACTATAAAATAAATATCTAAGTTTTAAATGAGCTCATTTTTATGTACAGACTGATAACTACATAGCATGACCCCATCAAGTGATATCTTTAAGTGGGGTTACATTTAAACTGGTGCCACTAATTGGCCCCATAATGCATGTGAAATATGGGTAATACCCACACCTGTCTCCTTTCACTATTATGGGGGATACGATACCAAAATATGTGTAGAAATCCTTTCTAAACTGTAAACCCTTTTGTAACTAGAAGGAAAAACGATGACGTTAAATAGAGACTACCCAAGGCACTCTGTGCTTAATACCTTGCTTTTGTAGACTCAATAAATGTGGGCTGAGCTGAAGACAGCTGCTGTCTGTTTTGTTTTTAACGATCTTCCAGGATAGATCTTTCTAGCCTCCACTGGCTGATGCAGAAGTTTAAACTCATTATTGTCAGTACATTTTTCCTTATACCAAGGTTGAATTTGAACAGCACATTACAAAGAGACAAATATTGGATCAGGTAACTGAAAGGCCTCCAGCTTACCAATTCTGCAGTTATCAAATAGGTATAAATATTGATTGACCTAAATAAAATGATGGAACTATTTGTTGCTAAGTGGATGAAAAAGGAGAGGTGATTACTTCAAAATGCTGTGTAGGCCACCTGCCTTGCAGAGAGTTCTGATTTCCCAATCAGATGTAAGATTTGCATTATCTTTACAAGGAAATGATAGCCCTAAAAAGGCTCAGTCGAGAAAGGACGGTTGGGAAGGGTACCTCTTTCATTTGTACGCGACCATCTCTAGAGACGTCTTGGGGAGCCATAAATTGCTGTTTCAGTCTCTGCACATTTTCTTCTATGACCGCCACCTATAATAGGCCATACAGAACCACATTAAAGCCACTGGGATTCCAAAAATGTACCTGGGGTATCAAATATTTAGAGCAGATAGCCTGATAATTATGGTAGTCTAACCTGGGAAGCAGGTTACTTAGCCATTTAGAGCAAGTCTACCATATTGAGCAGGGGGAAGAGTGATAGAGATTTCTTTAGCAAACCATCATTGATGGGCACCCTGATCAGGTGAGACCTACCACTGGTAAGTTCCTAAAATATGAATGAAGAGAAGCTGAATGACTTGAATGTTAAAAGATGGTTTTGAACACCATTATATATTTTGTTGTGACAAAAGAGTGTATAGTAATGAACATAATTTCTTTCCCAAGAACTTTCTTTCCAAGGCTTTCATCTCAAGAACTCAAAGATTTTGTTCTATTTTTTTTTAGAGCGGGAGAGAGAGAGAGAGAGAGAGAGAGAAAGGGAAACTACACATGAGTAGTAGGGGAGGGGCAGAGAGAGAGGGAGAGAGAGAATCCCAAGCAGATTCCATACTGTCAGCACAGAGCCTGATGCGATGCTTGATCTCACGAACCATGAAATCATGACCCGAGCTGAGATCAAGAGTCAGAAGCCCAACTGACTGAGCCATCCAGGTGCCCTTGTTTTGTTCTATTTCTTTTTTTTAAGTGTTTTTTTTTAAGTTTATTTATTTATTTTGAGAGAGAGAGAGAGACAGAGAGCGAGCATGAGTTGGAGAGGGGCAGAGAGAGAGAAACCCAAGCAGGCTCCGTGCTGTCAGTGCAGAGCCTGATGTGGGGCTTGATCTCACAAGCCATGGATCATGACCTAAGGCAAAACCAAGCATCAGACATTTAACCGACTGAGCCACCCACACACCCCTATTGTATTTCTAAGTGAAAAGCCTGGCCCTTCTAGGTTGCCGGTTTGACATAGCTCATTCCCTTTATCTTCTTCTTGGATTTGCAGAGGAAAAGATAATTAGAAGGGAGGAAAAGTAATAGAGTAAGTGTTGAATTACCAAAGATGCCACATCTCCCTTCCATGCACACCTCTTTCTACATACTAACTTGTTCTTCATCAGTGGACTGCAGGATTGGTACAAAGAAATATGACATATATAATCAACAGTGGAGAATGAATTCTGATGCAGGAGTTGAGAAGTGGAACAACTCCCCAGCAGTGCCGAATTCCAAGACAGCAGACTCCATCAGCCATCCTAAATCCATTGTCCCTAATACTCTCTCACGCTACCCCTGCCAACCGGCCTCCTCATAAGTGGGCCCACTACGTATAGAGAGATCAGCATCTCTAGTCTTGGCACCTTGGATTGTGTATGTTTGGGTTTGTGTGTATGTGCAGTCACACAGAAAAAAAATTGATGGAGATCACTCAACAAGGTGGGTCTTCACTCTGAATTTCAGGTGACTTTCTAGATTAAGAGATCTGCAGGATGGCAGTCATTTCTGTATCTCTCAAATACAGTATCTGTGGAATGAATAAATGATTCTTTTTGATGAGCTGGGCCTTCTCAAAGGAAGTTAACTGACAGGGGCCATGTTGGTGGAAAATTAAATTTCAAAATAAACAAATGTGAAGTCCAAGAAGCTCTAGTCAGATGTGCTGCCTTTAGTTTGAAGCCACAGAACCTTGACTTTTGTCCTTCCAGACCTCCAACCCCAAAGCCCGTGCCTAGCCCTTGGACCTAACACAATAGGACTGCTTCTGTTCCCCCTGCCCTCCTTCTCTGAGACTCTGGGCCCCAGCAGAGTCCTCATCATCCCTGGAGCATTGAGGGAGGCCTGGGACATGCACACGGCCCCAGATAGGATGTGCTGCAGGGCACTGGCCGTCAAACCTAATTCAGAGGCCAGTTCTGAGCATTTGAAGAGAAAAGGCAGAGAGCTGAGGGAAGGGTGAGTAACAGAAACAGCTGCAAAAAACAGCTGATGGTTCCATTAAGTCTATCCTCTGAGAGGCTCTGAGAACCAGGTAATTACACACAGGCTGACTGCTCTCCAAGGTTGAGTACCAGGCACTTTACTGTTAGAAACCTTAAGATTCTTCTTTGTGAGATCTCTGTGCCCTGCTAATGAGAGAGGAAAATAGAGCTATTCAGGCCTCAAAAGAACTGCTTGCACCCCTAAACCCCAGGCCAAGGGGCTGCCCAATGGCGTAGAGTTGCCTGCAGCTGGTTCTGCAGGCACTGGGGCATCACTGATTAAAAGTGTCACAAATGGTGACTGTTGCTCAGTTTAAAGAGCTTCCACTGGGGAAGTCCTGCTCTCTTATGAAGGACATGCGTAGGGGCTGCTCATTTTTCTACAGGGAAAAAAAAAAACAGAATTAGGAATAGTTTCCTTAATCACGGTTGTCCAGGTAGCGTGGAGGGCACAGCACAGGTCTCTATAACCATATGCCTCAGGCTAATGCCTCAGCATTTTGAAACAGGATAATGGCAGGCAATGACATTTTTGGATAACAGCTGGATCCAAAGGTCCCTTCCCGGCCAAGGGCTGAGAAGAGATGGTTGGGGCTGCTGCCAGAGCCTGATTCTACTTGAACCCTCCCTTTGATGGGCAGTCGCTGTTCCTGGAGGGACAGAGGCTGAAAGAGATACAAATTGACTTAGGGTGATTTAAAAATACAAAGTCTTAGGCAGACCCCAAATGTACTGAAATTTCTAGGGGATGGAACATGGGGTCTGCATTGTAACAAATACAGAGAATTCTTAAGCATGCCCAAGTTTTACCTCCACCACCCTAAGGATTCTGCAACCTCCCAACCCCTTTGCCTCTGGCCTCAGGAATGCCTGCACTGAGCACAGATGCACAGGATGCTGGTGAGTCACTTGTCTCGTTTCCAGCGGGGACCATGCCTGTCCCTGTGTGAGAGGGTAAGTCCACAGACTGGGCTGAGGGAGGGTGAGGAAAGAACTGCCCAGCTGCAGAAAAGCCACTGTTCTGCTCTGTCACTAGAGGCAGCAGTGCCTCTGATATTAGCCAAAGCCCCTGAGGGGCCATGGGGCTCATGGGATGGTTCATGGTGTCCTTGGCGTAGGACACACCTGTGCTTTAGTAGCCCACCCCCACCTCATGACTGAAAAGAGGACACTTCCAGTTTCAACACTGACAACAACTCTTCTCCTCCTTTCCTATCAACCACTAAAGCAAGGAACTTCTGAAAAGGTGGGAAGTTCCAAGTCTCTGGGAAGTTGGGTTTTTTGGTCGAAAGAAACAGTTGATTCTAAGATGTTGGATGGTTCCGCCTTCATCTATTTGTTTTCCTCTAATAGTCCTGTCATGCTTGACAAAACAGTGTCTGACTCATGACACTTAAGGAATGCCATGAGCCTTAGCATTTACAGCAGTAAGTAGGAACAAGGCAGAGACAGAGAGAGACTGAGAGACATAGACAGAGTGAGATAAGGGAAGGAAGGAGAAGAAGAGAGAAGAGAAACTGACAGAAGACAAGAAATGAGGGACAAAGGAAGATGAGACAGATGAGAAAGAGAAAGGAAAAGGAAAATAAAAGACACAGAAGAAGGATGAGAGCTTTGAGAAACAGACTGACAATAGAAGGGAAACGAGATAGGAGAGACATTCAGACACAGAGAGACATATAAGACATAGAGAAGACAGACAGGTCAGAGAGAAGGTCAAGAGATGATGGAAGATAGGGGCCAGGTATAAGAATAAGAAACAGAAATGGGCAGAAAAATGAGATAGACAGACATAAAAAGCAAGAATAGGAGAGACAGAGAGAGATCTATATATACAAAGAGACAGAGAGAGACAAGGCTGTGTGACTGCTGGAGGAAGATGGCACCTCTTTTGTTCTGAGCTGGCTGCCCCGCCCCACCCCCAGCCCCTAACCACCCTCTGCCCCAAGCTCTCCTGGGTGCTACAGGGAGCCTTGCTCCCCTTACTGGGCTCCTACATGACAGCACAAGGCACTTTATTCTTCCATGTAAACAGTTACATCTGAGGATAAGTGAGCTCCACAACTCATTTTAAAGGCCCCTGCCTCCAGAGCTAGTCCTCTTACCAGGCACCACCTGATGGAGTCTTTACTGAGCTCTCCCATCCCTAGGCAGGTGCGGCTCTGTGTGAGTTTTTCCTCTGCTTTAGTACAGGGATCTTCAAACGTTAATCTCCATCTCGCAGGGCCAGATTTACCATCAGGGAGGGACATGGACACGCTAGACTGGTTTACATTTATTATACCTGAGCTCCGGATATATTGGTTATTTTCTGGTTTGTTACTCCCGAAGAAATCTATACCCTCTTCTATTAAAATGAACGGTGGAAAGTGATTTTAGATGGTTGCTTGTGGTTTGCTAGCAAAGGGGTATCAAATGCACTAAACACACAGAACCTCAAAGCTCTTAAGATCTCTTCCACCTTTTTGAACAAAGTGAGCTGCCTTATCTCCAAGTTTAAATCCATTAGCAGAGACATCACCAAGGAAACGTTCAAAACAGAGTCGCTCGAATTTATAGTTGGAGTCTCTGAGCGGATGACAGATGTTACACTGAAAGTCAGTGACCAGCACACCTAATGCTCCCACTGTACCTTTTATAAAACCTGCCTCAATCCTCCATGTTGCTAGGAAATGGAGAAAATTACACACGGGCAAAAAAGAAAAGACGTCAGAAGGGATTAATAGGTGCAAATCGACATAAGACTTGGATGCTTCTTGCATGTTGCTAAAGGCACATAAATTAATGCTTTAGTGGTGCAAGTACTCACATCAGTACCCAATGTCATCAAGACGTGGTGAAAGAAAGAATCAAGCTCCGTCTCTTCTATGTAACCTTTTTCTAAATTCAACAAGAGATACATAAATGGTAGTCACTTCCATAGAATACCGTGTGACATTTATGATTTATCTAAATTGTCTTTAATCTCACACCCCGTAAAATCCCCATGGATAGGATTTTTTACTGTTCCAATAACTAAGTGCCAATATCTAACCTGTAGAAGTCATGGATTTGAAAAGTAAATACACATTCAGGAAATAATGTTCTGTGCTGGGTTTGTATGAATATTGGAAAAGGAGAGCTATTAAATACATACATTTTAATCCACAAGTAAACATGAGGTTTAGAAGAAAATCCAACCCAAGGAGTTGGAAGCTTGGAAAAATTTAACAGATGTAATTGTCAAATCTTAGTTTGCAGAGTCAAAGCACATTTTAGGTATTTTCTTTAGGGTTGTTGAATTGTTAATAAAGATAAAACACACATTAAAGCGTTCCGTTTTCTTTTCAGGTAGTTCTTTTGTGGGGTGGGGGTGGGTAGTGTCTTTTCGAAAGTTGGTAAAATTCATCTTCCCTTTAAAGAGCACATTAGGGAGGGAGGACTTCAGTCCGCGGCATGTCAGCCACAAGCCTCAAATACATGTAATGATCTTCGTCATTATACATGACATATCATTTTAGATATATACACACAGTGACTGAGAAGGGGGACCAAGTCCCTCCCCCCACCCTGCACTTTAGACGTACACACACACACAGATTGGGAAGGGAGCGAGTCTCTCCCCCCAGCCTGAACTTACACAGACATCCAGGTGTGTGATTCCAGTATACCTGACATCTGTGTGGTTTGAACGATGCTGGAAGACAACTCTCCCTGCGAGGAAAAATGTACGGGAAGGGGAAACTCTACGTCCTCTCAGAGGGGCTGGAGCCACGTCTACACCTGTGTGTGCACGTGGCTTGTTCCACTCACCATCCGCGTCAAAGCGCTGCCAGACCTGCCAGAAGCCCAGGGCGTCCAAGCGCCCCGGAGGCGATTCGCGGGCGCTGTCCATGGTGCTGACGCGAAGCTTAGGCACCTGCAGCCAAGGAACACCTGGTGATGGCGGCTCCTCCCTGACTCCCTCTCCTGAGCCGGCGCTCCCTCGTTTGCTTTGAATACCGGTCTTGTGGGCGGGTGCGAGGGCAGCTGGCGAGGCGGCCGGTGGCGCCTTCCTGTCGCTACAGTTCCTAAGCCCTGTGGAGCCCGCCCCGCTGCTGGCGCGCGGGTCCTGGCCCCGCCCCGCGCGTCGTTCCATGCACCCCCCCCCCGTGTCCCCCCCGCCCGTGTGCCTCTGCGTTGGGGGACAGGAGGCAAACTGCCTTTGCCTTTGTTTGCCAAACCCAGAGAAAACAATCTTCCCCCCCACCCCCCGTACATTTTGTGCCTCAAAGGGTTTTCTAGAGAGCTCCTGCAATTAAAGTGTTGGAAGAGCTGTCTGTGTAAGGACCCTTTGGACCTGACAACTTAGAAACATAGTATGTGGGGAGGGCGGGGACGAGGTGGAGAGGGGTGTTGGTGGTAGTGGTAGGAGATTATCAGAAAGCAAGGAGACGGTCAACAGCAATTACCGATCCCTGAGTATTTAGGGCATGTGTATAAGGACTTGCTACTAAATGGCGATTCTGCAAGGAACCGTGGTTTAAATCGGAGTATGAGGATGTTGGGGAAGTCTAAACCATGCCATGCTCTGCTGGGAAAAGAGAGTCAGGGAAGACATGGTGGCCATCTGCAGAGTTTTTAGGTAGAAGACTTAGACGATTGTGTTTGGCTCTTATGTCTCTTACTGAAACCAAATGACAAATCATTTGGAGGAACACAGAGCTCTAAGGATCAGAACTGTTTGGAAACCTGACTGGTTGCTTTGTGAAATAGTGAACTGACGGGCACTAATGGCTTCCGACCTTGGGCTTTGAACCATTTGTTGAGGAATCTATAGAAGGAGCTCGAGTATTAAGAGAGTTAGACAAGATACAGATATTCTTTATGACCATGACCCTGATATTAGCATTCAAATTTAGTTTTTAAAAGCGCATATACATAAGCCATCCGAACTACAGTAGGAAACAGAACACGACACTCTTGGATAGATAGTCCTGAGTTAGGACTCCAGTTCCATCACTTGGTGGCTTTGTGACCTGGGCTGTTAGTTTTCATCTCTCTGAGACTCTGTTTCTCATCTATAAAATGGGGATTATAATATCTGCTTGGGCTGTTGCTCATAGGAATGTACAATATATTATAATGGCCTTAATAGAGGGTAAGGGGTGACTATATTATTTTTTTTAATAGTTGGGAGAGGCACCCGGTTGGCTCAGTTGGTTTAGCATCTGACTGTTCATTTTGGCTCAGGTCTTGAGCTCATGGTTCATGGGTTCAAGTTCCAAGTTGGGCTCTGTGCTGACAGCGCAGAGCCTGCTTGGAATTTTCTCTCTTTCTCCCTCTCTCTCTCTGCCCCTCCCCTGCTTGCTCGCTCTCTCTAAACAAACAAACAAACAAACAAACAAACAAACTTTAAAAAAATAAATAACATGGTTTGGAGAAAAAGGAAAATAAGAAACTGTCACAGCCAAGAGGAGCCTAAGAAGACATCATAATTAACTTCAATATTGTATCCTGGGTACGATCCTGGGACAGAAAAAAAAGGACGTTGGGCAAAACTAAGAAAATTTGAATATGGACGTTAGTTAATAATAATGAACAAAAAATAGTTTAGAAGCAAACAAGCTGGGTTTAGGGTCCAGCTTTACCTCTTACTAGCTGTGATATTGGGCAAGTTACCCAAAAGAAATCTCACTTTCTTTACTTGTAAAATGAGGATAGTTGAAGCATTTGCATTGTTGTCCTAAAGGTAAAATGAAAAAAAAAATACATATAAATTTCTTACCACAGTAAATACTCAATGCAGTTAGCTACTAAAATCAAAAATCTCCATACATACACATTTAGATGAAGGTGAAATAGATGTCAGGATTTTTTAGTCATGTGGCTTAAGTTAAAAGAGGAAAAACAATACCATCACTTCTGGGGGAAAGTGTTGGGCACAAATATTGGAAAACATAGCAGGAAGAGAGAGCAAGGGGCTCAGTAGTCCTCACAGGTGGCCCTGGGTAATTATGGATACAGTGTTGGGACACCTGGGTGGCTCAATTGGTTAAGTGTCCGACTTCAGCTCAGGTCATGATCTCACAGTTCATGAGTTCGAGCCCTGTGTCGGGTTCTGTGACAATAGTTCAGAGCCTGGAGCCTGCTTTGGTTTCTCTCTCTCTCTCTCTCTCTCTCTCTCTCTCTCTGCCCCTCCTCTGCTTGTGCTCTCTCTCTTTCTCTCAAAATTAAACATTAAAAAACTTTTTTAATTATCAGTGCAGAGTCTTTGCTCCAGACAATTTCAATTAAAATCTCTGTGAAAGGGGCTACATTAATCCATAAGTTATTTTGTTTTGGGTTATAATTTATTTTGAGTCCATTCTAGCTACTTTGTATTTGCTTTACTCCAAGTTTTCTGCTTGGACAGTGAAGGTCTCAGGTAAATCACCCTTGGCTCCTTCCACCATGACTCCCCCATTCCATCTCCGGGTGGGGGAACCTCTGAGGTGACACAGTCTTGTAGGTGATGTCTGCTAATCCAGTATTTTAAAATACTTTCCCAATGGCTCTCTTCTTTGTCAAGGGTTGGGATAGTTTCCTCCCAAGGAAATCTCTGTTTGAGAGAATGAAAGTTACCTGAACATTATCTACCTAGCGCTCACAATAGAAAGTGAAAAGTTATCATCTGGAAATTACAATTCCCACCAAGTGCCACATGCCAGGCTCCTGAAAATTGTTTCCATAGAGTTCCATTTGTTCTCCGGTTCTGAGAACAGCAGTCCTTGTAGCTATATTTCTTTCCTACTTCCTTTAGGTGTAAAAAAAAAGTCTTTAACGATTAAACAAAATCTTTAAAAATTATAATAGTTTGCACTACTATGTTTACTGTGGTAAGTTTTAAAATAGAATTACAAGTAGCAAAATGAAAATCTCCCATGAGTCTCCCTCTTCCCCATTCCAGAGATATACATCATTCACATCATTTGTGAATATCCTTCTGAATTTTCCTGTGTAGAAACATGTGTTTTACTTTATAGAATTGGGTCATCCTATGTGCACGCTTTTGTAACTTGCCCTTATGTTCTGAGCATTGTGTGTGTGTGTGTGTGTGTGTGTGAGAGAGAGAGAGAGAGAGAGAGAGAGAGAGAGAGAGAAATAAGGCTTCAAAATCAAGATTTCTGTGTACGCAGCAAAGCCCATCATAGAGACTTAACCATAATTATTTACCCTACATTAGACCTTGATTATTACTTCTGACATTTGCCTTATTTTTCCTTTTTCCATTATTTATCAGAGAATGACATCAGTTACCAAGTTGGTAAGTTCATACAGATTAGTCTTCCTGACTGATTTTGACACTGTATCCAAAATTTAAAAAACTTTTTTTAATGTTTACTTTTGAGAGAGAGAGAGAGAGAGAAAGCAGGGAGGGGCAGAGAGAGAGGGAGACACAGAATTCGAGACTGGCTTCAGGATCTGAGCTGTCAGCACAGAGCCCTATGCGGGGCTTGAACCCATGAGCCGCGAGATCATGACCTGAGCTGAAGTAGGACGCTTAACCGACTGAGCCACCCAGGCGCCCCTGCACTGATAAGTTTTTAAAGCTCCCCTAGGAATAGTATTAGAACCACTGACTACCCCTTTGTCTAGTATATATTTTGGTCATTTTATGATTTGGATATGGCTTCTCTGAAGGACAATAAGAAAAATGAAAAAACTTCTTAGAATTTATACTTATAAGTCACTCTGGTAAGTTTTAACTGGTGGCTGAGACTAAGGTCTGCGTGCATTGTTCTTCTTTTTTATCCATGCTGATTTCATTTTTTCCTGCAGTCATTTCCTGCTTTTCTCATCAGCATAGCTAATTGATGGTTAGTTATACAAGAGACATCAGTGGTCTATAATTTGAAGCATTGCTAATTAACTCTGATGCATGCATTCAACTCAGATTTAGAATCTCTGCGTCTTTTTACAAACTCAAAATGAAATTTCTAGCTGGAAATATAAACAGTGCTTTCTTTAGCATTATCATCTGATATTTATTGAACATTCAAGCATGGCGGACCCTTCATAGACTGCATAGCAAACCTTAGGATTTAAAGAGATTGCTTTGGTTTAGTGGCACACCAGCTCCAAAGGGCAAAGGAAAGACACAGTCACAAGGGCACTTGTAAGGGTGATATAAATGTTAAAAACTGGATTGTGACAGTGCCTTACAGCCACATACATGTAATAAATGTCCTCAAACTATATGCTTGAGGTAGGTGAATTTTGGTTGATTATACCTCAGTACAGCTGTTTAAGAAGTCATTCAAGAAGTGGGTTTGGCTCAACTCTATAAATATTTGTTGACTGCCCACCAAACGCCAGGCACGAAGCACGCCTTCTAGGGGCAGCCTGGGATAGTGGCTGGCAGTGGGGAGTCAGCACTAAACGGAAGCAGGGGACATGAAGTTTGGGGCCCAGGAAGTAGGAGCTCGAGGAGGAGCACCCGAGAGAAATACACATGGAGGGCATGACTTACTGATGAATTTTCTGCAAAAACATGAATTCTTGCAATTTAATAGCATATGTAGTCAGTGATGTGTTTTTTGCTTATAAATGGCATGAATACAAGTGAACTTTCATATAATAAAGCATAAGATCCTGGTTAATTATTTAAAATGATACACCTTTCTGTGACAATGCAGTGATCCCTGAAACTTATTTGTCCTTCTGGGGTCCCTTAGAACTCATTTTCAGCTTGGGCTGCTTGCGGCCAGCTGTTTCTCTGCCATACATCATGCCATCTATTCTACCTACGGCCCCGTCGAGGGTGACACTGCTTGCGCTCCGATATGGCCATTTATTTGCCTACAGTTGTGCAGTTTGGCCGTGGGCTTGGCAAAGGAGGTTTATTGCTGCTTCCATTGACATTGGCTGGAACGGTCCAAAAACTGGCGGCCCTTACATGGCTGGCCGTTGGTACTGTCTGCCGGCCGGGAGCTCAGCTGGGGCTATCCACGGGGACGCTTCGAGTTCTCCTCCACGTGGCTCGCTTGGGTTTCTCATAGCACAGAAGCTGGCTTCCAAGAGGAAGTTATGTCTCTGAAAGCCCGGCCTCAGAAGTTATGCCGTGTCACTATTGCCACACTCTGTGTCCAAGCAGGGTGCAGACCTCGCCTTGTAATGGGAGCCTTGAGAAACTTTAGAAGCCACCTCTAATCCTCTACGGTGGTCTTTCGGACTCTCAAAAAATGCTTGTTCTTTTAAAAATAAATACCTATTTTTGTCTTGTGGATTCTCTTTGTTTTTAAATATTTCCATATTTCTGCCATCCTTAAAGCCCCATGGGATTGCTTCATTGCCGCTGGCGGTGAGTTTTCTCGTTGCTCTGTAATTTCTGCCTGGGAGCTCATCTCCGGGGAGTGCCAAGCAGGCCTGCAGGTTGGCGGAGGCCGTCCTGAAGGGGTTCAGCCTGGCCTCTGCCAGCCGCTCGCAGCTTCTCTTCAGATTTAGACTCATAGCTGAACACTGCAGTGAGCCATTTGAAAAGTTAACAATGATGTCTTCTCAGGTTGGAAGAAGGTCATTCCATTAGGATGAGGAAACCGATGACATGAATTATTCTGTTAAATAATGTTGCAGGGGCATCTGGAGGGGCTCAGTTAGTTAAGTGAGTGACTCTTGATTCTCACAGTCATGAGATCAAGTCCCGCGTCAGGCTCTGTGCTGACTGTGGAGCCTGCTTGGGATTCTCTCCCTCCCTCTCTCTCTCCTCTCTCTGTCCCTCCCCTGCTCTCTCTCTCCCTCTCAAAAATAAAAAAATGAAACATTGAACAAAATAATGTTGCGGCCACTGTCTAATAGAAGGGGCAGACGTTGTTCTGTTTGCCATTTATCTTTTGACTCTCATGGTCATGCATGACACACACACGTTGTTATGTTATTAAGCGTTGGAGTGGTCAAAATTGTCTTTCATGTCTTCCAGTTTGCCGAGAAAGGAAGATTTTAGTCATCCCGATGCTTCTTATCAGGGGCATGGCTGTCCCTCTTCCCCCCACCCCTGACCCCGCCGCCAGTTACAGATTCTACACGTCCGGGTTTCATTACTTCTTCCCCTGTGGGTCTGCCACAGCTGTGCCTGTCCTGCCTGACGGGAATCAGAGTTACCATGCATTTCCCAAGTAGAGGCTCTGTGAGAACAGACCTTTTTCTCCAGAAAAGAACCAAGTCAGGAGATCAGGGACGCCGCTAGCTAGCGGGGCACTTCAGCCGACTGATGATATGCCCACGTTCCCTGCAGCTGATTCCTCTGTCTCTGCTTCCCGAAGGGTCCTCACCAGACGGGCAGCGGAGGGGGGACTGTGGGCAGGGGGAGACTGTGCTGGAAGTCCCTCTGGGGCCCCTGCTGTGCCCCAGGGAAGGGGTGCGGTCTGCCTTGTCTGGGCCTTGGGCTAAAGGACAAATGTGGTCGTTTTCACGCAGATGTAGGCCAGCACCGCTCACCAGGATTGGGGGATCCACGAGTTAAAAGCCACAGATCCAGGGAAATAAGCACATTTTGTTGCCTACTGCGCGCTCTGAGCTTCACCCCTTCTGGGACCCATCGCGGGGCAGCAACGTATTCAGGGACCTTAATGTGTCTGTAGTCTTGCAGCTACACAGTCGCCCCTCTGGCCGGCTTGGGATTCGCTCACTCATGCCTCGGAGCACAGTTTGCTCTGCTCAGAACGCAGACGGCCCTCCAGCCCCTCACACTGGGCCCGGCCTCTGTGTCTCTGTGACCTTCTCTTTCAGGAGCCAGAAACCTTTGTAAAGGACAGTACATATTTCAGGCTTTCTGGACCCACAGATCTCTGTCGAACCACAGTGCATCCTAGATGATGTCTGCACTAGGGGTGCTGCCAGGTTTGGCTGCTGGGCAACAGTGTGCCAACCCCTTTTCTCAATTATTGGAGAAAGCATCTGACTGGTTCTGTGGGTCAGAGGTTCAACTCGACCCAGTCATTTAGGAAAGGGGATTTGGAGCTGGCCCTTTGGATGCCTAAGGCTAGGAGGAGAGACGGACCTTTCTAGCAGAGTAGCTCAATTTTGTTATCTGGGACCCAGAGCAGAGGGAGTTTGCATGTCTCGCTTCCAGACTTCAGTATGACTATGGATGCAGAAAATTTCCAAAATGCTGGGCCCATTGGGCCCGCATTAGACTCCACAGGAGACCTGAGTGGACCCCGTTCTGAAATGCCTAGATTCCCACGACAGGGGCCCAGACCCAGGCTTTCATGTGTCCTTAGATGGTCCTGCCACCACACCCTCCATGGACCTGCCCTGCTACAGTGAGGCTCTGAGCCATTGCTGGTTAAAGCCTCCAGCTGTCCAGCCTCGGAAAGCAGGCCTCTGTTGCAGGAATCGTGTCTTGTTTTCATGTGTCACACCTTCTGGTGTCACCTAAGCACAAACCATTAAAAGTTCTACTTTAATAAAATATCTCTGCCCTCTGCCCTGTTCCAGCCTCTGTCATCCTTAAGCCGGGGCTGGGACGGAATGAGCTGAGGTTAACACAGGGGCTGCGGGCATCTGGGATCCGGTAATAAAAGGCAGCACTTTTACGTACTGACTGACACATCAAAACGTCCTTTATGTACCTTGCTGCACTTTGAGGAAGACACAGCAGACACCGGACAGAGTCAGAGAAGAAAAAACAAGTGTGGTCCAGAAAAGAAGCCTTTCCATCCCTGAATATGCAGCAAAACCCCACGAGTGTCAAGCCTGGTGCGTATCACAGAGGAGGGACCTGGGAACCACGATGGGGTCACCACATCCAGGTATCTGAAGAGGATCTTCGGAAGAGATCTTTGGGAGCTAATGGAACTTGGATGAATTTGAGGGACGATTAAAATTCCCTGCACAGCGGGAGGAAGTGAGCAGAAGGCTTTCCCCAGAGGAGCTCGCCAGTTACACACTTGTGTGATTATGCTTTCTTCCCAATTCTAATCGAAGAGCTCTTTATCCCGTGCTGGTTCTGGAAGCTCTCAGGAGGGCTCTGAGAAGACACAAAATCAAGGTGGTAGAAACAGGAGCCACATTTGCTGAGGACCTACTGAGTGCTAGGTGCTCCCCACACGGTCGTGCGAATCCCTGCAACAGTCCTAAGGAGTAGATATTATTATTCTTACTTTCCGAGATGAGCAGACCAGAACAGAGAGCATTTCAGTAACTTCCCCGAAATGACGGGCAGGGTGGCACAGCTGGAGCCCCCAGCCAGAACTCACTCCCCTTCCGCAGGCTGCACAAAAAGTGTACACGAGTGTTCATGAAAGCATTACTCACAATAGCTAAAAGGTAGAAAAAAATCCAAGTATACGCTAACAGTGGAATGGATAATTAACGTGTAGTGTGTGCACACAGTGGGATATCAGTGAGTTCCTGGCTGAACATGGAGAACAGTAGGTGGAACTAAAGAAGCCAGTTGTGGGGTGCCTGGGTGGCTCACTTGATTGAGCGTCTGACTTTGGCTCAGGTCATGATCTCGTAGCTCATGAGTTAGAGCCCCGAGTCAGGCTCTGTGCTGACAGCTCGGAACCTGGAACCTGCTTCTAATTCTGTGTCTCCCTCTCTCTCTGCTCCTCCCCTGCTCATGTTCTCTCTCTCTCTAAAATAAGCAAACATTTAAAAAAAGAAGAAGAAGCTGGTCACAAAGGACAATATGCTGTGTGATTCCATTGGCATGAAATGTCCAGAACAGATGAATCCACAGAGACAGGAGATTAGCGATTGCTCAGGGCTGAGGTGGGGGTGGTAGCGGGGAGGTTGGGCAGGATTTCTTCTGGGGGTGATGAAAATTTTCTAAAATGTATTCTGGTGTTGGATGCACAACTCTGTAAATGTACTAAAAACGACAGAATCGTTTACCTGGGTTTGCCTGAGGCGGCTTCCGCGTGGGTCTGACGTTCGTCTGGCTTGGGGCCGTCCAGGGCCCCCACTCAGACACTGTGGTGCTCAGTAGGAGCGGAGTCCCTGTCATCGAAGTGGGCGCCCGTTACTAGTCTTGAGCATGTTGTAGCTGGCGGCCACTGTGCTCACTTCTTTCCATCAATTCTTATTCCATTTTCTCAATAATCTGAAGAGGTAGAGAAGTAATCATTACCCCCAGTTTCCGATGGAAAAACGCATGTGTGGACTTCAGTAAGTTGGGGGAGGCCGACGGCGCTGGGTGGGGTGGCGGGGGTGCAGGGGGTCAGCACTTTGCGTCAATGTGGCCCCCTTCCCGCTCCCTGAGGCCCCCCCCCCCCCGCCCCGTCCCCTTACACCCTCCGTGTTCGGGGCCCGGCCACACCCACGTTATCCCACAACAGCTGCCTTGTGGGCAGGAAGAGCGAGCACGGTGGCCGCACCAGGCCCTGTGGACTGAGCTGAGAGCAGGAGGCCGAGCTGTGGGGCGCGCAGCCGTCCTGATGCCCAGCGTTGCCCTGGACGCCTTCTGTCTGTGCAGGAGAAGCCCCCGCTTCCTCCCGCCCGGACCTGTGCAGTCACTGTGCAGCCAACGGCCGGAGCCACGGCGCCCACGGCGCCCACACGTGGTCCTGTCCCTCCCACCTGCTGTCCTGCTCACGTCACCCTGGGTCGAGGGCTGAAAAGTCAGGAGGGGAAACTCCCTACTCTGTGCTTCAGTGTTTAAACGTGACAGTGCACATTTGCAACTTTTCCTCCAGGTCTCCATAGAGGGCACTTTGTGAAACAATCGCGGCTTTGCAGCCTTACCCTCCTTCCTGGCGCACGGCAGGTGTCCGGCAGGTGTCCGGACTTGATCACAAAGGAGGAGGGCGGGTTGGTCAGTGCCACCAGCAGGCAGGAAGGGAGAGACTTGTTAGCCAATCAGTCCTGCTTCTCCGCATGGGATTGACGTCAGAGCTCCATCAGTGCGATGCAGGCTCGGCTGCTCTGAGCCCCGGGAAGGTTCCTGATGGTAAGGACGTGGCCCAGCTTCTGGCGTGGGGCCCTCCTCCCTCCACCTCTCCCCGGCATGAGCTTCCTGCAGAGGGGGAGGAGCCCGGGTTCCGCTTGCTTAGAAGTGCAGTGAATGCCAGGCAGGAAAGTGCTGTCTCTCCCCTGGCAGGGGGCAGGAGGCCCTGGTCCTGGCAGTGTAGTGGGGTGAACGTTGGGACTTACCTACGCACGCACTTTCTCTTCACTCGCTCTGCTTCCTCCCCTGCTTTCTAGAGCTCTGGACTAGGAATCAGGAGACGGGCCCATTCCCTTCACAGGATGGCATTTGTGGTGATGGACTGCCTGGGTCACCACCTGTGTGATATTGGGAAAGTCACTCAACTTCTCTGAGCCTCAAAGTCCTTATTTTTTCAAAAAAATTTTTTTTAAGGTTTATTTATTTTTGAGAGAGAGACAGAGTTCTAGTGGGGGAGGGGTAGAGAGAGAGGAAGACACAGAATCCGAAGCAGGCTCTGTCAGCCTAGAGCCCGACACAGGGCTCAAACCCACGAACCATGAGATTGTGACCTGAGCCAAAGTCGGATGCTCAACCAATTGAGCCACCCAGATGCCCCTCAAATTCCTTATTTTTAAATGAGGATGACCATGCCCCCCACACCCGGATGCCCTGAGGATTAGATACAGGATAAAGCATGTAACGTGCCTGACATCCAGCCACAGCTTTGTTCGTGTTTACCGTTCTTCGTATCATTGTCCCCCTCCTCCTGGAGGGATTTCAGAAGGCCCCTAACTCTTCTCTTTCTCAGTTCCTTCACCTGCAAATTGTGACTAATAATGCGTTCGGAGACATTTCACAAATGCCAGAAACTTCTGAGTCCTAAGGCCATCATACTGGCCCGTACCATGGAGGGTAATGAGGAGAGTGAGGGACAGGGAAGGCCAGTGGCACACTCGTCAACAGGCAGCTACTGCCTGGAGAGGGAAGAGCATGACGGAATGGAAGAAACCAGACAGCAAACTAGCTGAAGGGGGAAGGCCCCCTCCTGGGAGACCTCAGCTCTGGGGCAGCTCCTGGGTTGGGCGGCTCTCGGGTGATGCTGGAGCGGCTGTGGTTTCCAAGGAGAGGGGACGGTCACAGGCTGGCGTTGGGCATATGGTAGAGGTTGTGTAAATATTTGTCGATGAAGAGCTCACAGCCCATTTCGTCTAGAGTGGTAAGGAGAGGCGGCGGCAGCACTGCGGAGAAGCTGAAGGGGGAAGTCACGGACGTTTCCAGAACCCAATTTATGCTGCTTCTGCTAATGGAAGACTGGTTTGCTCTCCCAAACAGGCTGCAGGGCAGACCGTCTCCCCAGAGGACATCATCCCTCAGGCGGGAAAATGCCAAGGGGCTGATGGGGACAGCAGGCTGCTTTACTGCCCCACACCCTCCTGGGGCAGGCAGCAGGGTGCTGGTGTCTGCTGGGAGGGGACCTGGGCTCACAGTCCCAGGGGTCTCAGCACCTCCGTGAGGCCTACTGATATGAACTATAAATACGTTCAGTTAAATAAATTCAACGTAACTATTTTTTTTATGTTTATTGTTGAGAAAGAGACAGAGCACAAGTGGGGGAGGGACAGAGAGAGAGGGAGACACAGAATCCGAAGCAGCTCCAGGCTCGGATCTGTCAGCACAGAGCCTGACGCGGGGCTCGAACCCGTGAACTGCAAGATCATGACGTGAGCCAAAGTCGGATGCTCAACCGTTGGAGCCACTCAGGTGTCCTCAATGTAACTACTTTAAATGCAAATACTTTAAACTTTGTTCGAAGTTGATGCAGACTGGTTCACCACCAAGCCGACGCTGAGAAAGACAGCGTTGTACAAGAGGGTTGTGGGGACAAGCTCTGGGGACCAATGCCTGTAGAGAGGAAGGAGGGACTCAGGATTGGGCAGAGGGCCAAGTTGAGCTGCGATGCTCTGAAGAGTTCGGGATGTGGGGTAGCCTTGCACAGCTGTCCGGAGCTGGGGTCAAGGACTGGGATCTGTTACTCGGGCACTGGCCAGGGGAGGGGGTGGGACCCTGGGCAAGGTGGCGGTCTCCCGCTGAGACAGTTGTCCACTCCGGGCAGCTGCAGGAAGAAATCTTTTACTCCTAACCGGGGATCTGGTGGTGCCCCCCCGAACCCACCGCAATGCGGGAGCACAAATTAATAGGAAACAGTGTTGTTGCGAAAAAAGAATCCTCTCATATCCCAATAGTCACCCCCTCCCCTTCCGGCCTATTCCCTTGCCATGCAGAGAGTACTGGTTTTGTGAAGTTGCGCCCTTCATTCATTTATTTTGTCTCTTTTTTT
Source organism: Cryptoprocta ferox (assembly GCA_028646485.1). Taxonomy (NCBI): domain Eukaryota; kingdom Metazoa; phylum Chordata; class Mammalia; order Carnivora; family Eupleridae; genus Cryptoprocta; species Cryptoprocta ferox. Next base: position 138,752,762 of record CM053577.1, on the reverse strand, counting down.
TTTTTAGGCTGTTGGTTCCATGAGTTGAAAGCTCTGTGAGTCAAAGGAGGGGGCCTGTGTCTTCCCAGACCATTTCCTGATGCCTAATAGTCGCTTAACAAACAGGGAGCCAGTTAACCAAACAAGAAACCGTCACTGGTGGCAAGAAGCCTGACCTGTGTAGGGCATGTTGTCGGGAGCCAGGGAAAGAGAGGAGGGACCGTGGCTGATGACACGGGAACTCCATGAAATAGGCCGGACTTGGCAAGGCTGTGTCTGGGGCTGGAACTTGGCCCCTGGCGGCCCCACCCCCAGCCCCCCACTCCTGCCCATCTCCGGGTGCCTCGTCTGAGTCTCCCGCCAGGCTGGGCCCCGCTGGGGGCGAGAAGGAGGCAACAGGCACATGGCATTCTTCTTTCTCATTCTGCAAGGCGCCTGGCTGTGCTAACAGCGGCCCCAGCCCTGCCGACCGTCCGTGGGGAAACCTACGCCGCTCTGGTCCCTGAAGCCTGAACGCCTGGAATTTCAGAAACAGCTCGGTGGCATCAGGTTTGCAAGAGACCCACACAGCAGCGAGGTTCTTGTGGCTTGGCTTTGTCATCGTCACTGTGAGTGCGGCTCCTTTTGCACGAACGCTAATAATGTGGAGGGCGAGCCGGGCTGACACCCCTTCTCCGTTGACTCGGGGTCTTGCTTTGTTTGCCTCTCACGAGTGGCTGGAGAGCTGACTTCTGGCCAGTGTGCAATGAAATCAAACTGGGTCTGGTGAGGTGGAAGGCTCTTCCTCTTGCCCTTTCCAGGAAGAATCAGTCGAATTACCATGTTCATGCTCCAAGGACTTTGGTGATCTCTTCCTTCCTCTTTCAACTGAGCTCATTAGTGACGGACTCTGTTCTGAAAGCTGTTCAATGGCTGGAGCAGTTCACACAGCTGGTCGGGGACACACTGTGTGCACATCGATCCTCCCAGATCTGACTCTCCTTTAGCAACAAGGCTGAAGCGATGGCCCCTGCTGGACTGTGAGATGGCCCTCACACCCAAGGGCATTCTGGGTGCTGGTTTCCACCCCTCCGCCCCTCTCCCCAGCCTCTGAGGCCCTCGGGACCCACAGATCCAGGCAAGCTGAGCCTCTTTGCACCCACTAGCCCAGTGGATGGGAGGATGAGGGGTAGGGAGAGGGTGGGAAGAGGCCAGGGTGCTGGGAAGACGCCCGAAGGCCTATCTCCAGGAGAACGTTTGGCTCTGCAGGCCCAGGGGTCTGTCATGGCTCGGCTGTCCGCCCACGGGAGATCAGCCCATTCTCCCAGTTGCAGGCAGACCGTCTCCCAGAGTGCACCACGCCCCAGCCAGGAATCCTACGGGGCCTCGGTATTAAGCATATCTTGTTATTTCCTGTCATTCTCATGCTTTGACCTCTGGGCCCTTGCTGAGGCTGGAGGGACTGTCCCTCCCCGGGCTGGCCAGTTCCCAGAGACAGTACACACGATTCACCAGGGGCTGGGCCTTTCCTATGCAAACTCGCCCATGCAGCGCCCATTGCCCTGTCACCCCCTCTGTGACTATCCCCTGCCCTAATCCCTCCCGGGCCAGGTACCGCACAACTCAGCATAGCCACAATACGCCAGAACCCACTGGAATGATCCAACCAGCCAATCCGAAACCTGCTTCCCATAGGCCTTGTCTGTTCTTTCTCATGGAAAATACAGTACAGGCTCTTGCCCATGTTTTCCTCATGCTTCCTCTGCCTCCTGGCTGAGCCTGGTGCTGCCTGCGTGGCCTCACGTGGCACATGGTGTGTCCCCTCCTGTGAGTAACCAACTATCTTCTCAATGGCGGGCGTCTCCTGATCTGTAGACCTCTTCATACCCGAATAAGAATAAAACCTACTATTTGGCCATAAAAAAGAATGAAATGTTACTGGTTCCCACAACACAAATGGACTTTGAAGGCATTAGGCCGAGTGAAATGTCAAAGACAAATACTGTATGGTCTCACTTTTGTGTGGAACCCAAGAAACAAACACAAAAACCAACCAACAAAACCAAAAAACCCAAGCTCTTAGACATAGGGAACAGCCTGGGGGGTGCCAGAGGCAGGGGGTAGAGCATGAGCAAAACGGGTTGAAGAGGGTCAAAAGGTATAAACTTCTAGCTATAAAGTAACTAAGTCATGGAGGTGTAACGTACAGCATGGTGACTGTGGTTAATGACACTGTATTGCAGGGGCGCCTGCAGGGCTCAGTCGGGTGAGCGTCCAACTCTTGATTTCGGCTCAGGTCATGATCTCATGGTTTGTGAATCTGAGCCCCAAGTCAGACTCTGCGAGGACAGCTTGGAGCCTGCTTGGGATTCTTTCTTCCTCTCTCTACCCCTCCCCTGCTTGCACGTGCTTGCTCTCTCTCAAAATAAATAAACTTTAATAAAAAATAATACTGTATTGCATATTTAACGTTTTTAAGAGAGTCAATCTTAAAAGTCCTCATCATAAGAATAAAATCTTTTGTGACTATGGATGAGGACAGATGTTCACAGATGTAGTGTGTGTATATCATTTAGCAATGTACACAAATCTCAAATCACCTTGTACACCCAAAGCTAATGTGTTATATGTCAATTATGCCTCAATTAAAAAAAAAAAAACCTACATCTTACACTGGTCTCATAGGCTCTCTCCTGGAGGCCAAAGCACTCTTGCTGTTGACGTTGACGGAGGAAAACCATCTCTCTTCTGGTTTCTGACCAGAGGCAGTAGGAGCCCCGAGCTCCACCCTGTGTCCACATCAGACTCCAAGGTGATGCTTTACACAGAAGTTTGAGCTCCGGTTCCAGCTCTCGGAACTATTTTCTCCTCACCAATAAATTTGACTTTTAAATCTTATGCACTTTCTGGACCCAAGGAAACAGATTTTCAGGGGCACCTATGGTGGGGGAAGACAAAACAGAGTGGAAGACAGCAGGAGGGAGTCTGTGCCCATGAGAAGAGCCATTTCCTGTTGGTTTCCAGAAGCTTACGTGAGAGTACGTCTCTCCTGCCCGGCGGGGCCTGCGGCAGATTTTAGAGCCAGTGTCTCCTCTTGCTTGAACCAACATCTTCTCTGGCAGTCTCATGAGGTCTAGTGACCTGTTCTCAGAATGAAGATTTTTATATAAATAAAATTTTATCTAACTATAATTTAAATAAATAAAATAGGGCATGGAGTACTACCAAGAAAACTAATTATACTGAAGTGCAGGTAAAAGATTGAATATTAATTTAATATTAAATATTCAATTAATTTTTAATTTTATTTGATATTAAATAATTAAATAGTAAATTAAGTATTAAACATTTTTTTGGTTTAGAAGTGAATGTGCTTTCTTTGTGGAATCATTATGTGGCACAACCTGGTGGGTATCTCACGGCCTCCATAATTCTGAGTCATGGCGCGTGTGAACAAGTTTTGCAATACCTACAGTAATTATAAATGGATAGGAAGGTATCTGTGATCGCCACTGTCCCAGGCACTGCTGATATAAGCAGGGCTCACTGCATGGATGCGTAATTGAAGGAAATGCGGAATTGCAAAGGAGGTTAATGGAAATAAAGATCGAAGTTTTTCCACAATCCAAGCTCACAGATGCCTTGAGTCCTCCCCAGCCCATGGGCCGCAGGTGAAGGACCCTTTTCAAAGCTTCCGTGGTCAGTGGCAGGTGGCAGAGCTGGTATCCTCTTCCGTGTGTGTGTGGCCCACAGTAGTGCTGGCCAGGGGCGCTCCCCCGGAGCCCAGGTGCTCAGGCCAGAGAATCGTGTCCTTGTTTGCAGATGGTGGGACGGTCCGGGGGTTGGGGTAGCCAGGCCGCAGCACCGCCTTGGCCCTAGGCCGATGTTGACTGACCCTCGGAAGCAAACTGTTCTCCCATGTCCCTGTGTGAGACAAACAGGCGTGGATCTCAGCTGACTCCATCCTGCTCTCAGCCTCGTGGGAGCTGAGAGCCGCGGGGCCTGGGATGTTCCGACCGTGCAGCTTGGGGAGCAGACAGCTTGCCCATCACAATGCGCTTTTATTTTTATTATTATTATTATTATTTTTAAAATGTATTGTCAAGTTCGCTAACATACAGTGTATACAGTGTGCTCTTGTCAAAATGCGCTTTTATAGCTCTGCTTCAGCCAGTCAACACTCAGGAGAGACAAACGAAAAACCAAAACACGAGAAAGAGAAGAAAAGTACATCCTTTGCTTTCAACCCTCCGTGTGCCTCTGTCTTCCCTGCTTTGCCTCCTTGCTCTGGTTTTCAGCAGTTTGGCCCCGGAGCTGGGCTCTGGGCGAAGGAAGTTCAAGTCAGGAGGGGAGTGTGTCACTCAGCAGGACACTGAACGGGGACAGTGGCAGTGACAGTGACAACCTGAAGGTCCGACACCTCTGCTAGTCCCTTAGCACCTTACAAAGAGGTGGAACGGAGGGTCAGCCCCGCAGTCCACGGCCGAGTCTGCGTGGACTTCGCAGCCTGCTCCCCGGACATGCCGTCCAGGGCCTGGGCTACCGTTCCTGCCCCGGGGGAAACACAGAGGGGGACAGAGCGAGAACGCATGCGCCACACGATCTCTGCACTGCAGGGTCACACTCAGGCACGACTTTAATTCTAGCAAGTGGCAAATGCGAAGCAAAGAATCGTTTCAAGGCCATTCAGTTTAGCATTTCTGACTGAACGACACGGGACTGAAGACATGGGACTGAAGACAGGGGCAACTTCTCTGTGGAAAAACCAGGGCTCTCCCGCCTTCTGAGACTAATCCCGTTGTAATTTTTCATTCTTTCTTCTTTGCACAAGGAAATGAATTTGTTTTCCCTTGGCGTTTGCAGAGCTATTTTCTCTGGGAATGCTGTTTGGCAAACGGAGAGTTAAAATGGTGGTCAACGCAACCCAGCTCCGATGCTAAAATCCAGAGAGAGATCTCAGGTGTGGGCTTCACCACGTGCTGTTCCAGGTGACTGTGACCTCGCTTGCACACCCTGTTCCGTCTCCCCACTAATGCCTCATGCATTTATGGGGGACACTACTCTGAATCAGACCAAGTCCCTGTACTTATGAAGGTATTGCTTCAAGGCCCTGCGCAAATGTCACCTCCTTGGAAGCCTGAGCGTCACAGACAGAACTCACTCCCCCGTCCCACTGCCATCTGCTGACCACGAATGCAGTGTCTGTCGTGCTGCCCATGGCGTTAACCACCAAGGCCCATCCCTGTCCCCGTGTTTCTCCGACTTACACATCCATTAGGGGCATCTGTTCCTATGGGCATGTATGACATTATGACATTTATTTGGCAGGAGCAATGTTCTGTGTCTTCACAGAATCTCATGCAATGGCAGTAAACTGTTCAGTCCACATTTACGGAGCTCAGTCTGTGTAGGTGTGTGTGAGTGTGAGTCTGTGTGGCGGGCAGGGGGAAAGAGCCATGTCACACAAGGCCCAACCTCTATAATTCTTCTTTCCAACAGTCAACCACACTGCTTGTGAATTCAAAACACTCACCCTTCACGCCTGCACCCCCTTTAGGACCCTTGATCTGAGGGAACGGGACATGGATCAAACTCACAGACTTTTGATTAACTTCATCTTTTTCGCAAAGGGGAGAGCAAGCAACAGATTAGCAAGTTCCATCTACTTTGAATAGAACAGGTTTGATTATCTGGGGTAATTATCCTGGATTTTGGAAACACAAAGTTCGTTACCACGAGCCAATACTAAGTTTGCAAAGTAATCAGAGAAGGCCAAAATTCCACTTGTAAAATCATTTTATTGGTATAAATATACATATGAATAAAATACCTCAGCCTGTAATGTACGTGAATATTTGTGAAATGTCTTAAAAAGAGTAGTGTTTCGATTTTTTACAGGTGTCAAAGTATTCTTTCTTAAAATCATACATTAAAAGCTAATATGCAGACAGAAATTATAGGCCTTCAAAAACCACGAATATTCATAAAACCTCATTCCGATCACTATGTACATGAATTTGGGCACATGGTAGGTTCGGCAGCGGGCCTCTTTCACTCCGTTCTCAACTGAGCTCCTTGATGGTATTGCTAAGGTCACCGACCAAATTTACGTGTCCAATTCCACATCAGGAAGGAAGACGTTCCCCATGGGAGAATGTAGAAACCATAGCCAAGATCTAATATATATAATTTATACAAATTATTTATTAGTGTGCTCTGTTAATATACTTACAATGTGCAATTGCATACATCAAGAATAAATTGCTCTCTCAGTCAAGTGCAGATCTGACAGGGGTCCATGCAGCAGTACCCCACCGTCAGCCGGTGGTGTTACTTGTGTGAGTATGCGTCCAGTTACTTGGATTACCTTCCATAACTCATCTTGGGGGCCACACTGTCGCTGCCTCCGAGAAATTCAAGTAGGGCCCACGGAATAATTGCTGGCTTTCACTAAAGGCATAGGCAGGAATGCTTCCGAATCAAACGCCGAGGGTCGGGAGAAGACCAAGCAAATGTGTTTTGATTACCACAAAAACCAAATGGGTTTGTTTCTGTTTTCAAAAGGCAAGTAAAGGAAAGAAGGAAAAAGAAAAGAGCACCGAGAGAAAACGCGGGAGGAAGCATCGCCCTTGACTCCTAACTCCAGGCCGACAAAGCACCCCTGCAACGAGACCTGTGCACCGGGGACCTTTACACAAAAATAAACTCTCTCTCTGCTTCCTCCCCAGAGTCGCTAGATTTGCTGCCTTGGTGGCCGTCTCTGCCGGAGGACCACGGCTTCTGTTCCGGACACTCCTGGGCCTGCTGGCCCCAGCTTCTCCTGGAAACTGAAACGGAAAGGGGAGGATGTCATTACAGCTGGTAGCGTGCAATCCACCGCCTGATACGGGGTGAGACGCGGGGCCCCGAGGGGCGGGCAGGTTTGGGGGGAACTTCCTCAGAAACAACTCACCAACTATGTTTAGAGACTCGGGACGGAAATTAAAAACAAACCAAGAAAAACAGAAGCAAGTCAAAATGAGAAAACACAGAAGCTCCAGGCCACGAGAGGGCAACGCTCTCACCGCCGAGGTTGAGAATCTGGGGGTGCGGATGGGGGAACTGATGGGGGCCCTCCGACCCCTCTCGCATAGCCGCCCCTCGTGTGGCTGAGGAGACAGGCCAGACAGAGCCTGGCGGAGGCGGCGCTAGACACATGTCCCACCTGATGCCTTGCACCACCGTCGAGAGCTGGCTGTCTGCTCTGGGGCCACGACCCAAGGAAGGGTCCAGCAAGCCTCGATTTCTCGCGCTGGGAGATGAACAGTTCAAAGCCTTGTGAAAATATATGAATGCTGCCTCTGGTGGGGTCAGGTCTTTTGGAACCAGCCTCCGGTGACAGAACGGTCATCACGGGTGCCTGCTCTGATCACATAAAAATATGAAGGCCCCCCTGCGACTGTGCACGGCGATGATGTGGGAAGAATTACAGGCACAGGGCCGTTGTTACGTGTCACGCCGGGCACGCGTGCTTCAGGACTGATCCTCCTCACAACTTCCCTGCAAGGAGGTTTTGCAAAACGTGGAATCTGGACTTAAATGAGACCTCTCCCTGCCAAGGGCATGTTCTTGACAACAAGATCAGAGCATTGCGGGTACCATACCTCAGGGCTATTATATTACATATTACTCACCAAGTCTTTTGTATAGACACCACTTGAGCTAAAAATACCAAACCCCACACTTTGTGTAGCTGGAAAACAGACAAAAGCTATCTCGTCACGCAGAAGTTCAAATGATCCAACCAGGAACACAGGCCTGGGAAGTGCCAGGATTAAGCTGATGCTTCTAATCACTTTGACTTTAGCAATTATGCCAAAAACTCATTGTTCCAGGAAGTGACTATTCAAATGCTTAATCCACTAAAGGGTGTTTCAGGAAGTAAAAGCCCCAAGGAAACCTAATAGTTAAAATGTAAACTTAATAAAATATTTCTCTTGCCAATCTGGTTGAGGGGCCAGATTCTGATCTCTAGACAATAAAAATGTAAATTTAGTTAATTACATTAGATGGAAATCATCCAGTGTTCTCAAAAGGATAAACCTCTCAAATCTCATCATAAAAATAAGTAATTTTTTAAAAACCTGACCTCTTTTTACTCAATGCCTTGGAGCAAATTCTCAGGTGGAAGGGAAAAGCAAATAAATATTACAATGGATTTTATTTTTTCGCTTGAGTCGTGTAAAAAAATAGTAAATATCCTTTGAAAGTTGTCGACAAATCAGGTTTGGGAGAAAAGGTAAATAATTTTCTCAAGATAGCTGTTCTTGATCACAAAATCAATTTGAAAGTAATACACAGAGAACTAAGTTCTCAATTTCTGCATGTGCTATGAACAGGAGGAAGGTGGGCAGATTTATAATCATCTCAAAGACACTTTGCAATAATCTGACCTCAAAATAGAGCACTACTAGTGAAATCTTGCTAGAAAACTGTATTCATTCCCTTCTAAAATCAAAATGAGTTGTTCCTGTGTATCAGGGGACTCAAAAACAAATTTCCAACACTCCAGGTTCAAAAGAAGAAATAAAAATGGTGATATGTTGCTCCTTTGTCTTCAGGGCAAACATACTGGCTCTAATTCTTAGATTCAAAAGCTTTTCATCCCTCCAGTATTTTGACTTCCTCAAAATCCCAGGGCCTTGTTCACGTTCTGTGACATCAGAGTACTCTCTAAAAATGGAGAAATTCATGCCATCCAAAATGTTTATGTCACAGGTAAAAACCAAGAGCACCTTGGATGGACCAAGGTCGCTAGAGCACAGCTAACTGAAATTCGGAGAGATCTCACACGGGAATCTTCCTGCAGGAAGCAGACTGCCCTTCAATCTGCATCACTAACAAGTTCACAGACTGGTTTCTGGGTTGGTGCCACAGACCCACTATCAGTCAGGAAGGCACAAATTTTAATTTGTCCAACAGAGTCACGGAGAGGAATAACACGGTCTTTCTAGAGCCGACAGAGCAGTTCACTAAGGCAGTGACGCTATTTAAAAATTCACTGACTAAACTCTTGGGGATGTGAGCTAGTCTCTGGGTGGCATTTCCTTGGTGTTGGTTGCAGGGAGGGGCGTGAGTGGACAGGAGACTGAGGCCTGTGAGACTGGGGACCTAAAATCACACAAGTGGCCAGTGTGCTCGGTCTCCCAGCCTCCTGCCTTCTCATTAGTGCAGATCACTGGCATGAACAACTCTGTAGGGGGAATGTTCTTTGTTAAGTTTGTTATCCAGTCCGTAGGCAGCATCTGTCTGATTACATATAATTAGGACGCTAATTACAATTATATTGAAGTAGGTTTGGTCAAGCTCCCACTAATGAATAATCCAAATAAGGTTATGTCTGCTTGAAACTTCAACCTCTGGAAGTTATTTTAAAATAGAAGATGCAGGGGGCACCTGGGTGGCTCAGCTGGTTAAGCATCGACTCTCGATTTCGGCTCAGACCGTGATCTCATGGTTTGTGCATTCGAGCCTCGTGTCGGGCTCTGCGCTGACTGCACGGAGCCTGCTTGGGATCCTCTCTCTTCCTCTCTCTCTGCCCCTCCCTGCTCGCACGCTCTTTCTCTCTCAAAATAAATAAACAAACATTTACAAAATAAATAAATAGAGTATAAAATTCAGGGTTTTACTAATTCAGATGAACCTTCTCCTAAGCAGCCTGATTTAATGCTTGACTTGATACAGGAGAAAAACCCAGGGTGTTTTACTGCACTTCTGCAATGCAAGGATTTGTACTGTTAACGTGCTGAAGCATCTCTGTGTGTCTACACATGTGTCTGGTGCCGCTCCGCTTACCATTAAAATTATAAAAAATGCTCAGGTGCACAGGTTATTCAACACACACACTCTGCGGATACTCACATCCCGTCTATGGTGGCAATGACTGGTGCCGAAAGGATCAAACATGAATCTGTCATTCTGGAAGATGATTTGACTTTGCATATATATATGGAAAAAAACCATACATATATATATATATGTATGTATTATATACAGGCACACGTGCTAGTCTTAAAGCTTCCAAAATGTGCATATAAATTCAGAATTGGAGATGCATTTGAGAATTTGAGCTTTTCTCCATTTTAAGCTCCACTGACATCCATATTTCCCAGGAGGAAAACATGACGACCTTACAAATAATATTCAGTAGCCAGCCTGATTTTTTTATGCTTTCTGGTAGGAGCCAAAACTGCTGACCAATGGTTAAATTTCTTTTGAAGAACTCGTATCGGGGTAGTAGAATCCAGATCTGGTGTAAAAAGGAGGCTAGAGCACTGCCTTTCCGGCCATATGCCACAGCCAGATATTCGTTGGTCAAAGGCTGGATTACGGAAGGAGCAAGTGACATATAAAAGGCATCTCAGAATAAGATGGCCTGAATAAACAGGATACATCATAATGTATACAAAGCCAAACCAACTATTTTCTTCAAGAAAATAGGACATACGCTAGTGAGTATGCTTATAATTAAATAATTACTCTAATTATATGCTTATAATTAAATGCAAGACGGGGAATTGAGTTACAGATATTTCCAGTAAAAGTAAGCATTTCACCTGTCAAGTCAATACTAAAATTAGGCACACAATTAAAGCAACAACCAGGATAAAAATATGCAGCATGCTTTGAGAACAGTAGCCTCTGTTTGCCACACGGACACGCGATTCAGGAAGATAAGCAAGCTGTTTCAGCTTACACGAAGCTGCTGCTGAAAGATTTAAAGGAAGGAGCAGAGTGCAGGGTAACAGGACGCCTCCACTACGCGCCGTTTGTTCACCGGGAACTATTCAGAAAGCAGACTGCTTTGCAATTCTCAAGGATGAAGACAGGCAAGTGCGGGAATCGGCACTAACAAAACAAAATTAAAATATGTGACATAAAATGACTTTAATTGAAGCGCTGTAAAAACTACTTTTTTTGGTTCCTGCCGGTATTTCAAGAAACCAGGGCAGAAAAGCAAACACAAGATGGTCCTGTTTCATTCCGTCAAACTGATAGAGCCCAGCGGAGGGAGAACTGTAAGTCCAGGAGGTCATGGAAAAATCTGAGCCAGGCACAGAACTTCTGGCCTTCCTAGGATCTGGCTTTTTTTGTCCTCTTTTTGTCCTATCTCAAAGCCTCCCTGCAGGTCGGTGTGGTCCTGGGCGAGGTCTCCTGGTGTGTTGTGTGAAACCCTCTCAGTGGCTCTGGGAAGAAGAAACACTGCGCTCCATCACTTCGTTAAATAACTAAGTGAAAGAAGCCAACCAACACGATAGTTCAAATGCTAGAAACATCTAGAAACAAATCTAGATGCCAAAACCTAGAAACATCTATGTGACCGTATCAACAGAGGCAATACAGACACACTGCTTCTGATTTAATACACTCTACAAAGAACTTGGCCTCTCTTCAGAAAACAAATGTCTTAGGCGTTCGTTTCTGTCACTTTTCTGTCACTTGAAGATGACAGGTTTTCCTGAAAGTATCAGAGAAAATCTCTTAGGAGAGTTATGGTAAGTATGTGCCTGTGTACCGCGCAGGAAATCCATGTGCGTGTGTTCCCATAAGACTTGACTTACAAGACCCACAGTGGGTCATTGTGTACGTTTGATTATCTTGGGGTTAAACAGAGAATCCCTCAGTCGTGTCCGTGACATCACTGGTATTTACTGATTTTACATTTTTAGTGCAGTCTGGTTGACACATAACATTACATTTGCTTCAGGAAGTCCTTTAAAGGCGAAGGACCAAGTCCGGTGTTTTTTCCAGGGCAGGCGCTACCTGGCCCGAACAGAGTGTTCATCCGTGACCCCCAGGCTTCCCTTTCTGCTGTGCGTCGTGTCCGTAACTGCCCCCACTCCACCCCGTCAGCTAGCTGGCGGGGGCCAGACTGCCTGGCAGGTCGGAAAGCCGGCCCCGTGTCGCTGCTCTCAGGGAGACAGCACATGCCTTCTGGTTGTTGTTTTGGTTTGTGAGCCTCTATCGGGGTAAGTCCTCAAAGACAACAGTTCCCACCGGAGGCACTGTAACGCGGTGGGCTGTGAAGCCGTCCGGCGGGTCTCATCGGAGGCGTGCTATCAGTAACAAGGTGCGCAAGTTTCAGAATGCTTTATCCTTTTGCAAGAAAGAGAAGTTATTCCTATAATCGGGTCACTTCCACCGCCTTGCCGTGTGGGGGTGCCTTCTCAGAAGGCCGTGAAGGGCCCGGGGTTCTGGCTAGAATTCTGGGCCATGTACTTCATCCCTGGGAGCCTAATACACTCACATGTTAACCTCCCACAGGGTTTTACCGGAAGAAAAGTGCCCTGTTTCAAGGGAAAAAGTACTTTAAAGCAATCTCACATACCAGAATATTCTACATTTTTTTCTTTTATGATACTAAGACTTCCTTTCAAAGATGTTTCAAGTCAGATTTATAAAAAAAAGTTATTAACCAGCAAGATCCTAAGTGTGGAGTCAGAGGAAAGACATTTCCTCTCTGAATCATCGAGGCTTGCTCTAACATTTCCCACTGGGGTTCAAAGCCAGTTTGAAATCCATCTCCTTTTTGTCTCCTGGGACTGCCTTCACCTGAACGGAAAACGACAGAATTCACCACAGTGTCTCATGGAAGGCAGATGGCAAAAAGCGACAGCCGTAAAATGGAATAAACTGTCCTTAGAGGTTGAAAAGTTAATTGGTACTTTTTCTTTCTCACTCAAGGGTCATAAAAAGTCCAATGAAAGGTCCGGGTCACTAGCTTTTACTGATCCTTTCCTAACACAGCACAAGGTAAGGTGTTAGGCCAATACCCTCTAAAGGCAGAAACTGTGTTACTCTAAGAATTTGCCATCCAATCCCAATTAAAGTCGAACAGAAGAGTAAAGAGAGCAAGAGAACAGGAGGCATGACCCCACATACAAAAATAAACCGACACGATCACAAAAATTGGAAAGGACGAGTCACCCTACTCTAAAGTAACTTGATCCCGTCATAAGAGTATGAAATTTTAGATCTTTAAGTCAATACTTTTTGCCCCAAAGGAAAGGACCATCCTGTTGCCATTCAGAAAACAAAAATCATTTGTATGAATAATCTCCGAGCCAGTTCCAGGATAGAAGTTACTCAGTTAAAGTTTGTTTTCGTTAGTGCCAATTCACAAGCTTTGGGTCAGTGAGGGATGATAAGCGAAGCGAAGGCTCTAACCATTTGTTGGCTGTGACTTCCTGTGCCCAACTGCCTTCACTTCCTCTTCTGCAATCGTGGAGTACAGTTTTGAAGATCTTTTCTCTCCACTGGAAGGCTTGTCAGTGTCATGATCTGAATGTCTTTTGTAATAATCTCCTCTTTGCACTACTGAGGAAAAGGGATTCGTTTTACCCTTTACGTTAGCAAATATGTCAATGTGTTGGCATTCATATTAAAGACCATTAATGTTAAGAATTAAACATCCGAGAGCCCGCCCCACCTAGGCGTTACGGAATCTACAGCATTGGTCCCGCACAGATTCACCAGGTCACCTACAGAATTCAACAGCCAACATTATGGAAATGTGGTGCAAAATGAGGCGAGCTCCGAGTCTGCCCCCAAAGCGGTGCTAACAAAAGGCTCCCGTGCTACCCCTTTGCTTCCAGGATGGATTAATGAAAATCACATTCACTATGGAAGAATCCAGAAGAATCGTAGCCATTTACCTGTTTCAGAAATTAGTTGGGCACGCTAGTCCAGAGGGAGGCACAGAACAAGGAAACGAAGTAACCAGCATGAAATAACGTACAAGAAAATAGGAGTGAGCACGTCGGGAACGTTTTCTAAAGAAAAAGGGCTCCCAAGTGGCTATCATTCCTGGGCGCTGCTGATGAGCTGATAAATAAACTGAAGTCAGACACTTATCACCTTGGACATTTACACGCTGTTCTCGGACGGCATGGATATTTTCAGTTCAGTTTCAATACCAGTGACACCACCAGGACGATCTCTCTGTACTTAACTTACTGTGGATTTCAGGGAAAGCTCTAGGGTCCCTACCTAGAAAGACCGGGGCACGAATCATTCACCGTGTTTGCTCTCAAGGGGGAAAGAGCAAAGGAATCACATATCTACCCCAGAGCTCGGAACTCTGAAACAGCTCGGAAACATCTGAGGGGCGACTTAATTCCTCAGGAAAGAAGACAGGACTTTTCCAAAGCGGCTGAGGGCACGCCAGCGGCTTCTGGTAATCACCCTCCAGGGTCCCCGTTCTGACTCTCGAGGCTGGTGGGTTACTCAAGGCCTTGTTTGCCATCACATAGGCATCTAGAAAACGTCACTTTTCATAAACGTTAAGCCATCCTCAGAACTTCCTTCTAAGTAAGGACACAAAGTCAACAGTTGCATTAAGAAGGGAAAACGAGGGTGGGGGGAGGGGAGAGGGGCTGGCCCAAGTCAGTCTGACTCAGCACTGCCCAATGTTCTTTCTACACCAAGACTTGCAAAGGCTGTGGCTGTAACACCAAACCCTCCATTTATTCATTCCGCGTACAGTAACTGTAGGCACTCGCTACCTTTCATGGCCTTAGCTGCTGTTTGACAAAGCTGGTTTATCAGCTTTGGTCAAATCCCTACCTTCTTTTATTTATAGCCATAGGTGAGGGGAGCTTGTACCCACCAAATGAATCTGCAGGACGGAGAGGAGAAAGCAGGCAGTGTTACTTATGTTTTTGTTCTTCATTTATTTTTATTACTCTCCTATCGCAAAGATAGTACTCGGAAATACTTTCCATTAACTTCAACACAAGACTGCCATTGATAAAACAGGCCAGTAGAGGAAGATGTCAAAGCCAGAAAGGTCAAGGAATTCTAAAAGCATCAAACACCTAAAATAAAACAAAGCAGCCCCAAATTATAATGAAGGCCGTCTAGTCATGGGTAATGACTCGTGGGGCTCTGAAATTTCTTCCTGGACGGGGCTTAGAGATGGCAGTTACACTTTATGGAGGGTAGAACCCAAAACTCAACCGTGTATTTAACAGAGGGAGGGAGGTGGGTGAAAGAAATGCAGGGGTGCTGAGGCCACCCTCCGCTCATAACTCTTGATCTGATTCTGGGAAATGGCACCAAAGTCCCAGGATTATCTTGCTGTGCTCCTACCCCAGCAAATTAGAAGGAGCAGGCTGGTCCAATGATGCCCTGAAGGCGTCCAGGCAGGTGCCTGGAGAATAAGGTGCATCTGACTTCATGAGTGAATGAGTGTAATGAGCTACAGAGGCCCCCGCCTCCCGGCCTGCGGGCGCTGCTTTTGAACCACAGCAATGGTAATTCACAACCGGGGGAAGAGTTCTGGGAAATGATGCCACCTAGAAGCCTGTAAGTGGCATCCAATGAGTCACAAAATACTTAAGGCACTCTGTACGTGCCGGGAGCCAGTTCGGGAGCACCGAGTGATTACAAAGAAGGTAAACCTTGGGCTGGGATGTCTGCTACGCTTTCATTCTCTGTATACAGTCCTTCGTGAAGATCCAATGTCATCAAGAAGGCTGAATCAAGATTCTGAACTAGGAAACTGCTCTGGTCCCAAAAGTTTAGTCCAAGGATGCTGATTTAAACTCTAGGATATCCTTCAAGACCGGGGTTAATTCCTTTCTCTTGAAACGACTCTCCCTGGAGAAAGCTGAGAGAGAAACCATTTCTTACCTTCCTGGGAAAACGTCCTGGGACTGGGCTGGGGGCTAATCTGACCATCTCTCTCCTTGTCCGAAGGAACTTTTTTCAGGACAGGTGGGAGAAGAGCAATTTTAGCGGAGCCAGGACTGGATGGAGAGTCCGGGATGTCCTCTAGGGAGACACAAACGCATGAGTCAGGCAGGTCCACAAACTGGATTCCTAAAACAAAAGCCAAGTTAATCTCTAAATACAAATGGCCAATCACTTTTTAAAAGTATCAGAGAATTTTTCTGGCCAAGGCTGAGTTTCATGTCTCTGCAAGTAACAGCTATATATAGTAGGGAAAAAAATAGCTGAAACTTATGAAAGGCTAAAATCTCTAAAATTCACAGACAGATGTGAATTTACCTTGCCGACACAGAATTTCAATGAGCAGATATTTGAAAAGGACGCTGTAAATGAAGTCAATGTTCCTTTAGCCTCAGACACAGAGGCTGTTTGGTTTTCTTAAAATATGTGATATTTATAACCCACTGCCTTTATGTGTTGCCCAGTACAGTGGCCACGTAATACGTACAACATGTACACATAGGAACACAGGCGCACGTGCCTATGTACACATACTGAGACCACTAAGAATAACTTGGAGTCGAAGGACTTTTATTTTTTTTCATTCTTTAAAATTTTTTTAATGTTTATTTATTATTGAGACAGAGACAAACAGAGCATGACTGGGGGAGGGGCAGAGAGAGGGGGAGACACAGACTCCGAAGCAGGCTCCAGGCTCTGAGCTGTGAGCAGAGCCCGACTCGGGGCTCGAACCCACGAACTGTGAGATCATGACCTGAGCCGAAGTCGGACGCTTAACCGACTGAGCCCCCCAGGCGCTCCTCGATGGACCAGAAGGACCTTGGTGATCACTGTACAAATGAAGAGATTAAATAACCCACTGAGGGAAAATGATGACAAAATTTCTAGGATTAGAACATTAGTCTCTTAATTCTACAGGCTAACTACTTTACTCTATCTGAAAGGATTTACTGAGCTGCGCCCTTTTCTCTGCCCTACTGCTCACAAGGTTATTTGAGTTTGGCGTGTGCGTGTCTGCATGTGCACGCGCGTGTGTATAGAGGATTCTCTTCAGCCTTCAACTTCCAATTCAACTCTCCTATACTAACAGGCTGTGACCTAAGGCTGCGGAAGAGACCTAAGGCCGCGGAAGAGGTCTCCCTGCTGGGACAGTCTCTCAGAGCCGAGGAAAGGAAAGGAGGCGGCGTATTGGAAAATGCCTGCTGAATTCTCAAGCGCCGTGAAAACAAACGAGCGTGTTAACATAATTCTCGATAGACTAACGGCTAAGAAATAAATGGACACATTTAACAAACACATCGAAAACAGAAGCTCCTTGCAACAGAATGCTGGGAATCCAGCCGGTTTTACATTTGGAATTCGCCGCCGAGGAGCCAAAGTACAAACCGGACCAGGCTCATTTTAGAAGAGCTGCTTCCTTACCGCAGACTAGGGACGCGCCTTGCTGATGAACATACCAGCCTGTCTCGCGCGGTCATTTCTAAATGTTTTCTTAATTATTATTATTTCTTGCCTTCCTTCTTCCCGCACTATAATGAAGGTAATCTGTGTGTGCCGAGAAATGTTTTGTGTTTCCTATCATAACAAACTCTGGTTTGCAAAGAGGTTTGCGCAGAGCTAGGAAGTCCTAAGTGATTTGCTCCAAGGGTCAGCTGCTGGGGGTGACCCCAGGGTGTCTCTGTCTGAGGCTGCTCTTTGGAGACTGCGCACTGGGTTTCTTGAGAAACCGATGGGCTGTGAAGACCAGAGAGCACTGACCAGCTGGCCGCTTGGTGAATGAGAGGCGTGTGTGAGGGAAAACGGGAAAGACCCACAAGTGGAATAGGTTTGGGCGCAGGCGACAATACCTTTTCTCATTCCACCACATCCTCTGCGTGTTGATGAATGACTGTGATGAGACGTGCATCCTACTTTCTAGTGTGCATGCCCGTGGGGAGGAGGCCCGTGGGGTGGTCACCCTGCAGCTGGGGGGTCCTGGTGTCCGCTGCTGCTCACCAGCTGTGCGACTTGCCAAACTGAGAATCTCTGGGCCTCACTTTCCACATCTGTGCGATGGAGCAGTGGTGAGGACACTGGGGGTTTATCCGTATAAAGCACTTAGAACACTGCCTGGCACAGAGTTAAGATTGGCAGTGAGGGGGAGCTACTGGGGGGCTCAGTCCATTAAGCGACTGACTCTTGATTTCGGCTCAGATCATGATCTCATGGTCCATGAGTTCGAGCCCCGCATCGGGCTCTGTGCTAACAGTGTGGGGCCTGCTTGGGATTCTCTCTCTGCCCTGTTTGCACTCTCTCTCAAAATAAATAAACATACATTAAAAAAAAGGATTAGCAGTGGTGATGATGATGGACATAATCTGACTACATAGCTCTGCCCTCATTTGCCTAAATATTATGGGGGAAAGGGGGAAGAGGTAATACAGGGTTCATTATATTACCCACTCTGCTTTTGCATACGTTTAAAAATTCTTAGATCGTTGGAGAAAAGCAAAGGAAAAGAACCGTATAGGGAAGAGCGGATGCAGGAGAGAATAAGGCAGAGTCCGATCCATTTCTGATGTTTTTAAGCTTCTTCTATCATTAGATTTTCTAAACCCAGAGGCAGCACACTTTTCTGTAAAGGGCCCAACAGTAAATATTTCAGGCTCTGCAGGCCAACGGCCTGTCTCAACTACTCAACTCTGACCTTCCAGCGCAAAAGCTAATTGAAACGGCGTGACTGTGTGCTAGTGACATTTTATTTACAGAAACAGGCCTGGAGTTTGCTAAGCCACGTTCTAAACTCTAAGTATTTCACAGAATATGGGGCAGAAAGAGAGGAACATATGCTTTCCCTCCTGTGTAGACCCTGGAGACGGGTCCCAGAAGGCTCAGTCGAGCCCTGCGACAGGGTCAGCACAAGACCGTCTCCACCATGGCCCCCCCGCCCGCCGCCCGCGTGCAGGGCCGGTCTCTGAGCCCCTGGGCCTCGTGGTGCGTAAAGGAAACTCTCAGCCCCTTTCGAGCCCCCCCTGCGGATGCCCCGCGCCCACGTTCGCCGGCGGCCCCGCAACCGTTGCGAGGCCCGATCCGGCCAACCCCGGGGGGCCTTACCGGGCCTCGAGGCGGCTCGTGGCTTTTGCGGGACGGCGGGGCGCGCCGTCGGGCCGGGCCTGGGGGCCTGCGGCGGCGCCTTCGGGCTGCTGGGCGCGTGGGAGGAGCTGCGGGGCCGGGGGCCCGCGTCCGCTCTGGCCTCCGCCTTGGCGCTCCTTTCCGGGCTTGCCGGGCCGAAGCGGCTCTCCGCGGCGCCCGGGTGCAGCTTCGGCACTGAAACGGAAACGGGCACAAACAGCACACTCTGTACACCTCGGGGCGGCGGAGACTGGTCACCGGGGGCGCAAGCGCGCGGGCGGAAGGCGACAGCGCCCCGCGGGCAAGCCATGACCTTGGCGGTGCTCTCCCGATCGCCCCCCCGCTGCTCCACAGGCGCGTGCAAGTTCACGCGCGTCCACGAGCCCGCTAGCGCACAGCCGGGGCGCGTGCTGGGTGCGGCCGCCGCGGCAGGCGGGGGTCGGGCTGCAGGTCCTCGGTGACGCCCGTAACCTCGCACTTAGCGCCAACCGCCTGACCCGCACCCCATCTCGCGCCTCCGCCCCGCTGCCGCCTGCAGCATCTAGACGACAGGCAGAAACGAGCCGGTTACGTCTGCGCTGTCCTCCAGCTCTCCCGGCACGAAGATTCGGAAGCTCAACTCAGGGCCGTCTGTGACACGCAAGGTGTCAAGTGACCCTCGGGGTTCCGCCAAAGCTGCCTTATGCTTTTCCTCCGCCTGCAAAGGGCACCGGTGCCGAAAGAACAGTCCCTCGTGTCAGACAAACGGGCCACCTCCCACCTACCGCCTGTGGCTTCTGGGCCCTGTCCCCGCCTCCCCCGCTCCTCCAATGCCCACAGCTGGGGGGCGCCTCCCAAAGAAAGCTCCTCCCTTTGGGAAACTGGACCTGGTGCCCTGTGCAGGCACCCGGTTGCAGGCTGGGGTGGGGACGTGCCCCGCGCAGACCTGCAGCTGGTGAAGAAATGTGGTCTTTTGTGCAAGCTGAGAACCCGTGACACGGAAACCCATTCTCACGTCCCACTTTCGTTTTCCTTCTGCGCAGGCTGCGACCCCCAGAACCAGACGCCGAGGGCGAGGCTGCGACCCCCAGAACCAGCCGCTGAGCGCGCTGCCCGCGCGGCCGGGGCCGTACTTACCCGCCCCGCCTCCGTCCAACCGTTCTGTGCTGCCCGGGCTGCAAGCGTCCTGAGAGACGGCGTCATTCCCAAGCTTCTAGAAAATCCAAGCACAGCCCCCACCCCCCAAAGTGCATTTTTGTTTAAAATGTAAGAAAAAGAGCAAAGCAGATAATAAATGACAGCAAATAATGGCCCCCTGACCAGTGTCGCACGGACCGTGTCCGGCCTGTGTCCCCGAGGGCCTCCTTGCGGGCACAGCTGTGAGACGCGTGTTGTGTTCTGTGCTCACAGCCAGGCCTCGGGGGCCCCGAGTGTGTTCAGGTCCCGGGGTGGCAGGTGTGTGGGTTCAGCGGAAGCCCGTGGGCTTGCTGCCGGCTCCTGTTTCCTGTGGGTTTTTTCTGGAACACCTGGGTGTTCTCTGCAGCCCCGATGCTCCCGGCGACGGGGCACGGAAACCCTGTGAGCGGACACGACCCTCTCCAAGCGGGGTTCCAACAATCAAGTGTTTTCGCTTCAATGTACAAAATAGGGGAAAGGGGGCTTCACACGGGCGGGGTTCCCCCCTGCCACGGAGCCAGAACCCCTGTGGTTCTGGAAGCATCGGAGGACCAGGTGGGAATTAATGAAAAAATACCCCAAACTTCCGGCGAAGGGGTTTGTGAGGCCAAGGTGGGGAAGGCGGTCTCAGCCGCAGCTGTGACCCGTGAGGCTGAGAATCAGTCTCTCGTGGTACAGAAAGTCCCCCGCCTGGACCAGCAGGGGGCGCCCGAGCCCTTGAACAGAGCGGTCAGGAGGCGGGGCCTAACCAGACCCCAAAGCCTAGCGCCTCTCCGGGCATCTAACGGCCTCCGGAAGGCAGGGGCACGTCCATCTGGGCTCAAAAATAAGACGACGGACTATTTAAACGTGGCCAGGACGAGCACACACGGAAGGAGACACGGCCTCTCAGGCCAGAGGCGTGAACGCCGGGCGCCCCGCTTGCCTTTAAAACGTAATCCTAGGGGGCGGGGCCGCCCGACTTCGGCTCAGGTCATGATCTCGCGGTTGGTGAGTTCGAGCCCCGCATCCGGCCCTGCGCTGACAGCTCAGAGCCTGGATCCTGCTTCCGATTCTGTGTCTCCCTCTCTCTTTACCCCTTCCCTGTTTATGCTCTCATTCTCTCTCTCTTCTTAAAAATAAACAAATGTTAAAAATATTTTTAAAAAAGAAAATATAATCCTAGGGGTGGTTCTTACTGTTTCCTTCCGGGCTTTCCCAAGCAGTCAACAAACGTCAAAAATTACTGTGCAGAACAAGGATGAAATACAGCTGACGGGGGTGGGGTGGGGGGGGGTCCCAGAAGAAAAAGCGTGGCCTCTAAGCCCGTTAATACTTGGTCTTCTCCCTTGCTAATGAATGAGAAGTGCTCTGTCTTCATTTTCATGGTTCTTTTTCTTTAAACACATGCGTTAAATGTGAATAGTGCCAAGAAAATTATTCAAGAGTGAAGACACCATACATTTTTTTAATCAACTGTCTATCGACCACTGGTGCTGAATGCTGCTGACTTCCTAAAGAATACAGTCATGGAATTTTAGGGGAAAATATTCTTATACTAATTTTTGAAAACCTTTATTATTATTCTGATAGAAAACCCATGACTGGTTTGAATTTTAAGTACTGCTGTACCTCATTTTATTGCGCTTTGCAGGCACCGTTCTGCTTTTTAAACTGAAGGTTCACGGCATTGCCGTGCAGAGCAAGTCTGTCAGCACCATTGCTCCAACTGCATTTGCTCCCTTTGTGTCCCTGTGTCATGTTTTGGTAATTCTTACATTTCAAACTTTTTCATTATTGTTATATTTGTTATGGTGACGTGTGCTCACTGTCTGTGGCGCCCCCGGAAGGCAGTGAACTTAACTGATAAATGTTGTAGGTGTTCTGGCTCCACCAACCGGCCGTTCCCCTCTCTCTCCAGCGCCTCGGGGCTCCTTAGTCCCTGAGACACAACGGTATGGAAATCAGGCCAGGAAGTAACCCTACAACGGCCTCTAAGTGTTCCAGTGGAGGAAGAGTGTGGCATCTCACTTTAAATCAAAATCTAGACGTGGTTAAGCTCAGTGAGGAAAGCACGTTGAAAGGCGGGGCAGGCTGAAAGCTAGGCCTCCTGTGCCAAACAGCTGGCCAAGCTGTGAATGCAAAGGAACAGTTAAAAATGTAACTCCAGGGGCGCTTGGGTGGCTCGGACGGTTAAGCGTCCGACTCTTAGTTTTGGCTCAGGTCATGATCTCAACAGTTCATGGGTTTGAGCCCTGCATCGGGCTCTGCGCTGACAGCATGGAGTCTGCTTGGGATTCTCTCTCTCTCTTTCTCTCTCTGCCCCTTCCCCTGCTCTCTCTCACTCTCAAAATAAATAAATAAACTTGAAAAAAATGTAACTCCAATGAACACATGAATGATAAGAAGTGAAACAGCCTTACTGATGACTTGGAGACACTCTGAGTGGAGAGAAGGTCAAACCAGCCCCAACATTCCTTGAAGCCAAAGCGTCATCAGAGCAAGGCCCTGACTCTCTTCAGTTCTGTGAAGGCCGAGCGGGTGCCATCAGCAACCGCCACCCGATCAGCCAGCAGCCATCAACGTGGAGGCAAGACCTGGCAGAAGCAAGCTCGGACGACAGTGAGCATTTGTTATCCATAAACGATTTTAAAATTAAGGTGTGTCCATTGTGTTTTTAGACACAACGCCAGTACAGCCTTCACACCCTACGGTATCGTGTAAACATAACTGTCTATGTACTGGGAAACCCAAAATTCATTTGACTCGCTTTATTGCGATGTTAACTTTATTGTGTTGGTCCGGAGCCGAACCCACAATATCTCTGGGCTCCCTCCTGTATGAAGGATTTTTATTATTGGTGCTGTTTTAAAAAGACACTAGATGGCGCTATGAGGTCATTACTCTAAGCCTCCAACAAAAAGACTTTTCTAAACCATAGGAATTTGGTCACTTTGAGCCAATTGATGTATCAAATCCAAAGCACATGGAAAAAACCCTCTAGTGCCTCCCCATCTTCCTACCAAAAAGCAGCTGTTCATCAATGAAAACAGTGATAAAATAAACAGCTCGTTAGTGAAAACAGCATGTTCATTGTTGTTAAGAAATTCTATAAAATGGATTGAAATTTAAACATTCCCTTGGGCGTCTGACTTGCCAATGATGCAGTCATAGAATCCTGACGAGTGCCTGCCTTGCTGAATTAGCAGAACGCAGTTACACGGTCCCCTCTGCACCCTTCCATAAGGGGCGGTGAGCGAGGTAGGAGGGACCTCTCACTAGGAAAGTGCTAGATAACCATAGTGCTGGCTGGAGGGCTATGGTGAAGTCCTGTGTGATTCAGGATTTCATGAAAAAAATCATCAGTTGTTAATAGAAAACCCCTGCTATATAATATACGCGGAGTAACTTTCTAAAACTCAGTGGTTCATTGGGGTGAATTGTTTTATTCTGACGCTTCAAATAAAACAGACGTGCAATTTTCCATTCTTTGGGAAACCTGGTTAAATACAGGAAAAAGAGCTCAGAAAAAGGCACAAACCCCAGAACCCAGGTTCACATGGGCATGTGGATCTCTGTGACCACAATACAGCCACAATCTTTCAAGTAGCTTCAGGAGAAAAGAGAGAGAAAAGGGGAAGAAAAAACCCACAAATGTGTATTTTAAAAGATGTCCAGAGAGTAAGTGATGCTTTGAGTCAGAGTTTGGGGGGCCTTGGCCATTTCTAAACAATCACATTTTTCTTCAGAGCAATTGACAACGTATCTCAACGATCATGTATCCAATCAAAGCTAACAGAAAACCTTGCGTTTCTTGTCTTCTGACTTGCAAATCTGGAATAGAGCAAGGAATTTTGGGGCTTGGAAAAGGGGACAAATTATGAAAATAACCTGAAAAGCAGATCCACCTTTATATAATTAGAATCTTGTTTCAGTATTCTTTAATTTAAAAATAATTTTTTTTAATGTTTATTTTTAAGAGAAAGAGAGCATGGGCAGGGGAGGGGCAGAGAGAGAGAGGGAGACACAGAATCTGAAGCTGTCAGCACAGAGCCCGATACGGGGCTCGAACTTGGGGCGGCGAGATCATGACCTAGGCCAAAGTTGGAAGCTTAACTGACTGAGCCACCCAGGTGCCCCAGATTTTTTTTTATTAAGTGGTCTCTACTACACCTGACCTGGGGCTTGAACGCACAACCCTGAGATCAAGAGTCGCATGTTCAGCCCACGGAACCGGCCAGGTGCCCCCCTGGTTTCAGTCTTTTTATCTGCTTCTGTCCGTTCATCTCTGGGCACCCTGGGGTCTTTGTCTGGACTCCACAGACTCCTCCTTCTCCCCAGATTTGAGCATTTCCCCGGAACAGGTGTCCATGCTTCTCGCGCAGGAAGCACCTCGCAGGGAGGAAGGCGGCTGACTCTCCGCCAACAACTTCCCTCCCAGAGCTGTGGCCTCCGAAGGGAAGGCCCAGTGCCCGAGAGAAAGCACAGCCCCGGTGCCCTGCGCTCTTTTGGAAAAAGTCTTCTGTTCTTGGATTTGTATTCAACCAGACGGGCGACCTCTGGCCCTCCCTGGCCCGGAAACACTGAGCGGGAGCACCACCCCAGAGATGACCACGTGGGAAGGCAGGCACCCTCACCTTCTGCGCCCAGGCGGCTCTCCTCTCCTGCTTGGCCTTCATCTCCGCCAGCAGCCCGCTGCCCATCACCTGGACCCCGTACCTCCGCCCGGCCTGCGGGCTGCTCTTGCTGTCACTCCGGTCCGCCTTCCCCGCGTCCTCCCCTGGACTTTCCTCCAGGGCGTCGGGCGTTTTGATCTCCTCCTGCCGCTCAGAACTGCCGTTGTGCTCGGCTGGCTTTGCGTCCTTCCTGGGCGTGTCCGAGGCCGGACTTCGGACGGCCCCTTTTGGTGACGAGGGCTCGTCTGTCATCAGGACCGTCGGGGGCCGCTCCGTTTTGGACCGGGATTTGATTAGGTTGAGAAAGCCACTCTTCCGAGAATCTCGCTTTTTCTTTTCGTCTCCTCCTTCACCGAGCTCGTGGGACTCCGAGCCCCTCGCTGCTGACCGCCTGTGATTCAAAAGAACAAATCCTGTGGGTTCTGCTGTAATTAGAGTTCTAGCAAGAAGCGGTCAAAACACAAACAGGGAGATTGCTGCTTATAGGGCAACCGTCACGAAGCATTTAAAAATTTTCATTTCAGTCATTGCACTTGGTAAACAGAAATGTGGAAGGTTGTCATCACAGTCACAGGGGAGGGGACTGAGGCGCCACAATGAAGAAGGTGGAGGTGGTGGGACTAGCAGCAAAGATGAGGTGTTTCTGTATTTATTTATTTTAGTCTAAACGTTCATTTATTTTTGAGAAACAGAGCATGAGCAGGGGAGGGGCAGAGACAGAGGGAGACACAGAATCCAAAGCAGGCTCCAGGCTCTGAGCTGTCAGCACAGAGCCCGACGTGGGGCTCAAACTCATGGACTTCGAGATCATGGCCGAGCCAAAGTCGGATGCTCGACAGACTAAGCCACCCAGGCGCCCCTAGGTGTTTCTATATTTAAATGCTCTGCTCAACTGCCTAACTTCCAGAAGCTGGCTCCTTAAAGACCTAGGTGGGCGACAGCCTCATTGGATTTGACTGGTGCCAGAAAGGGGCAGATTTCCCCATAAGCACCTGAAATCCTTGCAAGATCACTAGATAACACCTGAGGTCTCGCCCTTACTGCTCCCCCCAGATAAAGATGCGGAATACCACCGAAAGAGGTAACAGAAACTGGGAGCTTTGGGAGAGAGTTGTATGCAAGAGAACATGCAGAACTGGGGACCGGACGGGAAAAGATCAAGCGAGATGGGCCGGGGGGAGGTCTCACTGCCGCCTTCCACTTAGAGCTGGCAGAGCCAAGCTCCTTAGCTCCTCTGAGTCCCCAGTGATCACAGCCTAAGGTTTAAACACACACACACACAAAGGCAAGAGCCTAGGAGGGGAGGAAAGGCAGCAAACTTTGGAAGCCAAGAGAGTTGTGAGTGACAAGGGACGTAAGAGACTTGGGGCGGCTGACCTCTGGAGAGATGAAAGGGGCAACGAGAGGTGGCTGGGTTTGTGCGGGGCTCCAAGCACCTCCGGAAACAGCAGGAAGGGGGGGCCCCAAAGAGGGAGAGAGGCAGAAGCCCGTTCACCAAACCCTCAGACCCTCTCCCCAAACCAGAGACCAAAAGTGCCCCTTGGTGCCCAAGTTTCCCCGCTGGGGAGGGTGAAGCACAGACAGCCGGACAGCTGAGGAATGTGTGCTGTCGTGAAAACAGGGGGCTCAGGCGGAGGGTGGAGGACTGTGGCACCCCAAAACATGCGTCTCTGGCGTATGGATTATTTTGGGCTGATTAAGAAATAGCAGATGCTGAAGAAGCTGTGAAAACTGAGAAGAAGTTGCCCTTCCAATACAACCACAATGAGATACACCCTCACCCCTGTCAGAATGGCTAACATTAACAACTCAGACAACAACAGATGTTGGCGAGGATGTGGAGAAAGAGGATCTCTTTTGCGCTGCTGGGGGGAATGCAGACTGGTGCAGCCACTCTGGAAAACAGTATGGAGGTTCCTCAAAACGTTAAAAATAGAACCACCCTACGACCCAGCAATTGCACTCCTAGGTATTTATCCAAGAGATACAGATGTGCTGTTTCGAAGGGGCACATGCACCCCAATGTTTATAGCAGTGCTGTAGACAATAGCCAAAGCATGGAAAGAGCCCAAATGTCCATCGACGGATGAATGGATCAAGAAGAGGTGGTATATCTATACAATGGACTATTACTCGGCAGTCAAAAAGAATGAAATCTTGCCATTTGCAACTACGTGGATGGAAGTGGAGGGTATTAGGCTAAGCAAGATTAGTCAGAGAAAGACAAATATCATATGATTTCACTCATATGAGGACTTTA
>CM053577.1:138553866-138725391 GCA_028646485.1 Cryptoprocta ferox | reverse complement strand
GCACGCTGCATGCCTAGCATGGAGCCTGACACAGGGCTCAATCTTGATCCCATGACCCTGGGATCATGACCTAAGCCAAAATCGAGTCAAATGCTCAAACGACTGAAGCACACAGGCACCCCATGTTCCTGAACTTCCGTTTTGTTTTTCCTCTGTTAGTCTGTCTTGTATTAGAGGTCTCAGCCTAGCAAAGCCTGTCTCAGCCAAGAACCTAGAAGGGTAGAGAGAAAATTATCCTTCCTCCCCTACCATCCCAGGAAAGCCTGCATATTGGGACAGTGAGACTCCCAGCCCCTTTCTCTCATTCTGGATCCTAGATGGGGTGGCCAGGTTCATGGCCTCCAGGCAGAAGATCAAATTTCCCAACAAGCCCAAGAGAAAAGACCTGAAGATTCTGAAAATCAGGGAGACTCCCGTCCAGCAAAATGGCCTAAGACAGGTACCCTATGTTGAAGTCCACCAGTAGGCAGGCTCTATCTGTTCCCAGATGAACTGGGAGACCCTGGACCCTTAACCCAGCCCATCCCAAAGATGTCACCAAATGCTCTTGGTCTCCTCATGAGAAGGAAATCAAGGGCAGACCCAACACAGTGGATGAGCGACACAAGCAGGAAAGTATACTGAAGCCAAAGTACACTCTCGAGGGGCGCCTGGCTGGCTCAGACAGTAGAGCATGCAACTCTTGATCTTGGGGTTGTGAGTTCGAGCCCCACATTGGTTGTAGAGATTACTTAAAAATAAAGTCTTTAAAAAAAACAAAACAAAACAAAACAAGTACACTCTCGAGATGTGAGCATAAGTGAGCTCAAGTAAGAGAACTGTGCGCTGGGGTTTGGGACTCTATCTTATCTGCAGTTATTAACAAGGGAGTAGCATATTCATTACTTGGCAAGGGGAAGCAAGGTTTTGTGCCTCTTCTTCCTTATTTGGTCAGGGCTTCCTGTCATGGTGCCACCATCTTGGGCCCCTCTGGTGTGATGGGGCTTTTCTGGGAGAGCTGCCCTCCAGGCATCCTCTCAGACCCTAACGGTCTCTAACGCATTCAACAACTTCTAAGCTCACTAATGCCCTGACTCATCCAACAAGCACAACAGAAAAATGTGACAGCAGAGGTATAAAACTCAAGGGTGGAAGATACAGCTGAGGAAATCTCTCAGACAGTGGGGAATAGGGGGGTGGGTAACAGAAAGAATGAGAAAATGAGGGAGAAGAGGTAAAACAAAACAACTAGTGGATTAATAGAAGAAACCCATAATTTGAATCATGGATGTTTTAAGAAAAGGAAGGATGCAATCATGAAAAAAAAATAATTCAAGAAAAATTCCAGAACCAAAGGACATGAATTCTCAGATTAAAATGGTTCCTTAGTGCCTAGGAACTGTGTTAAAACAAATCAAAACAAAACAAAAAACCTACCCAGAGCCAAACATCATAAATTTCTGGGAACAAAGAGAAAATACCAAATGCTTCCAGAAAAGAGTAAAGAGAAAAATAAGTCACAAAGAATCAGGGTTCATGATGACATTGGATTTGGAGGGGCCTAGGGCAGGCTACCTTAAGATGGGCTGCTTTGGCATGAAGATTATTTTGAGTTAAAAAGCCATTAAAACCCAGCAGATTCAGGAAAAGCGCTTTATGGTCCCCCTCGACTGCCTCAAAGAATTTAGACAGAGGACCTGCTCCACGAGAGACGTCACCATGAACAATGACACTACGCTATGAACGAGGCTGGTCGATGGGGAGGGAACGACAAGGCTTGTTTGATCAAGGTCCTCTCTTGATCTTGATCTTGATCAAGGTTCTCTCGACCGAGTGGCCCAGCAGACATTTGTTTTCCAAACATTGACTCTCCAGAAATTGCATTCCTTCCCTTTGAAGTCCCAGACTCCTGCTCCCTTCTTAGTTGAGAATAACATATACGCCTCCTGTTGCTTGGCTGTCTTTGGAATTTCACGTCTGTGCGGATTTCCGGTACATAATGGACTCTCATGGTTTAGGGCAGTGACAGCAATATGGAAAAGCAAGCAAATGTGAAGGGGACCATTATTCACCGCAGGGAAAAGAAAAAGCCGTAAAGGAGAGGAAACCCAATCATGGTATAACTCAGCCATGACTATTTACATGGTCATAATGAAGTGAACATACTGATCTAACCAACAATTATGCTATAACCACATAGATGGGAGAGGAAGAGTGTGTGAGTGTGTGTGTGAGTGTGTGTGTGGGCACTAGGGTCACAGTGTGTTGGAGATAAATCATCATCCTGCATAGTGAGAAGTTAACAGTCCTACTTACTATCTAAAACAGAAAAAGGAAATAGTAAAACCTGTTATTGAAGAATATGGAAGCAAAAATAAAAAGTAAACAGCTAAAAGCATAGTAATTAATTGTCTCTGGGGAATAAGGAGTGGGGAAAGAAACAATGGAGTTTTGTTTTCTGATTTTTGTTTTTTGGTGTTCTTTTGCTTTTTGTCTTTTGGCACAAAGCCTTGTACAGCGTCTGGCATTTTATTTATTTAAAAAAATATTTTTAATGTTTATTTCTGACAGGGAGACAGACAGCAGGGAAGGGGCAGAGAGAGAGGGAGACACAGAATCTGAAGCCGGCTCCAGGCTCTGGGCTGTCAGCACAGAGCCCAATGTGACCAGATGAACGCCAGAACCGGGAGATCATGACGTGAGCCGAAGTCGGAGGCTTAACCGGCTGAGCCACCCAGGCGCCCCAACGCCTGGCATTTTAAACTATGAGCGTTTATAACTTTGATTTTCAGACTTTCTTCATACAGTTTGCTGATTTACCTATGCCTAGCTCATTATACATCAGTCTGTTTATATATAATAAAATGAAATGAAAAAAAAACTTCTAGTAGATGCCATCATTATTAGATGACAACTGATGTCTAATTCTATGTCTGTGCACTGGAACATACTCCCAGAGCAGTATCTTTGTAGAGAGTGGACTGTCCACCTTGTAAATATGCCCAAATTTCATTCAGAGCTGTTACAGAAGAAGGCATTATACGGATACAGGAAATCACACAGAAGCAGGTGTAACACAAATGGTTCAGATCAAATGTGCATAAACCGCTCCATGGATGACATATCGACTTCTGAACGTGAGGAGGCGGGTCTGGGTTTGCAGGGAAACAGGCCAAGACTGTCTAAATTCATTCAAGCAGCTGTGACAGAAGGCAGACTATAATTCCGGGCTGTGTCAGACACCGAGGTTACAACGAACAGTCAGACCTAGGTGTTCTTCTGAAAAGCAGTGTTTCCAGGGGAAAAAAAAGACTTGAAAGCAAATCATGAAAAGGGACTTTCCAGTTCACTCTGTTTATGTTGGTCTCACTTGAATCTTTTACACCGAGAATACACCTGTCCATTCCTCCTACTGTGAAAAACTTTAAAACCGAAGAAATGCTCAAAGGGTGATGTGTGCTCTAACAGAAAAAAAGAAAGTGTTGAGTCAGCAGGAGAGAGAGAGCAATTAATCTCGGGGTGGGAGAGGGGCCGTTGTGAGGCAGCTTCAAAGAATAAGTGACATTTGAGCTGGTTCTTGAAGAATGGGAGCACAGCACCTTTCCTACTATGCCAAGCTGCAAGGCCAGTGTCAAAGAAGACAAATAATTGGGTCCTGAAGCTTATAAGTTATGTGCAGTAAGTTATACTGTTATTTCCAACTCACCATCCTGCTGAGGCAAGATAAGGCACATCCATCTACGGAATGGACCGGCTTCTTCCCCACCAGGGCCCAGGCTGCCTACCCTCGGCTTCTCAGGATGGTTTCAATCCATCCCCAGATTTGATATCTCAAGTTGAAGAATACTTCACAGACACAAATCCATGTTAAGAGCATATATGGGGGACAGATCTGCATTTTAGGGGTTAAATAACTGCATTAGGGGTTAAATAACTGGGTACAAATCACGCTTAACGCCTGGAGTGTCTCAGGTTAAACAATTGTTAATAAAAGGTCATAAAAGAATGGTCTTTTAAGGAAACACGACTCAAGAATAAGAAAATGAAGAAACGTCTTAGAAGAAGCCCTTGCAGCCTCTTCGCTAACTCTGTTGCCACTGTGACGCCGTCTATTGAAGCTGTGGCGTTTAGCAATGATATGGGGCCCCCCACGTATATCAAATTATGAACACGAAGACTTTAGAAATAAGTAATGTGAGCTGTCGAAGTTCACCGCCCTGCGATAAAGGGATCCAGGTGACGGGGATAAAGCCCTAAAAAAATACCTTGGTATGTTCTGTGGTCTATTTTAGAATAGGACAATGGTTCTCAAACTTAAGCATGCCTCAGTTTACCCTGGGGGCTTATTAAAGTACAGATGGCCTGGTCCCACATCCAGAGTATCTGATTCAGTGGGTCTGGGGTAGTGGCTTGAGAATTTGCATTTTTAATAAGTTCCCAGTTGACAGAGATAATTGCTGGTCTGGCGAGCACATTTTGCAAACCACGCGAAGAGTAAATCCCATGTAATACATACAAATAAAACAAATAAACCTTGGAATAGTAAGCTGAATTGCAACTTAGTAACTTGCAGGTGAATTAAGCAGTATCATTAGTGAAATGACTCTGAACTCACTTGGAATCCATCTTGGTCACCTTCTTGGTGAAAAACTCATCCACACCTTCATCCACTCTCCCCATGAGACCGTTCTGCTCCCCCTCTTGGGAGACGATGCCGGCAGCGCAGACCTGCAGACCAGACAGGTGAAATGGCAATTTACAGTCAACGTCACTCAGCAAACATGACCGTCACATTCAAGGCGCCGCAACAAGGGCCCCGGGAAGGACAGGACTGACTGAACAAGGGCCCTTGCGTGCTACTGGGGTGGAAATCACGTGTACAAATGTGGCAAGGGCAGGAGGACACAGAGCTGAGGAATGCGCCATGACCGCAGAGCCCGGCGCGGGGTTGACGCCGGCGGGCGCATCACAGGCGGTGGCCGGGAAGAGCCCAGCTTCCTACGGGCGGAGAGAGCACTGCAGGTGATCTAAGGGAAGGAATGCACGGAAAATTTCGACCCCCTCCCCGGCTTCCTTTCTTTCTTGCAGGAAGAAAAGCCTGATTTCAAGGTTTGTAGAAGCCAAATCCCACAATTCTGTCGCCGGGCCCATGACTGGTAGGCATGGCGTAGAGTACACTGCTGGTAACACAGAAGGGAAATCTGCTACGGGCTCGGGAGCACGGTTTCCTGCAGAGGAAGGAGCGTGTGTTTGCTGCGTGGTTATATGTGGCAGGACGTGATGTCTGAGCTACAGCGGCCACCTGGGCCTCAAGGGAGTACAAGCCTGAGGACAAGAGCCAACGTGTGGAGGATGACCGGGCAGAGGGCAGAAAACACCCGAGTGCGTGTACTTTGCTGCTGAACAAGCCAGTCCTTGATCCTGAGACGTCTGGGTTTCCTGTTGAGAAAACCGGTATTTCTCACTATTTAAGCCGTTTTTAGTTGCATAGCTCTCGTTATCTCTGGCTGAATGAATACTTCCCAACTAATAATACAAGGACCAATGGTAAACAGCCTTGAATCTTCCGCTAAAGAGTGCGGAATTCACTCTGTAGGCGATAGGGACCCCACAAAAGAGTGGCACGGCTCAACCTGTATTTTGTTCAGATAATTCTAGAGCAGCATGAAGTTGGAGAAGCCAGGGATTGTAAGCAGGGGAATCTAATTTTTTTAAACATTTATTCATTTTTCAGAGACAGAGACAGAGCGAGAACATGCGGGGGAGAGAGGGAGACATAGAATCTGAAGCAGGCTCCGGGCTCCGAGCCGTCAGCACAGAGCCCGACGTGGGGTTTGAACCCACGAACCGTGAGATCACGACCTGAGCTGAAGTCAGACGCTTAACCAACTGAGCCGCCCAGGTGCCCCTGTAAGTAGGGGAATCTGTTCAGGAACACAAAAGAGAGATTCCTGTAATAATCCAGTCTAATCTGGAGGAGATGAGGAGCAAAGTAAGGCCTGGAGAAATGAGAGTACCAAGAAAGGAGGTGCCTAAGATGATGTGGAAGTTTCTAGGCTGGGTGAACGGGAGCACGGTTCTGGGGAACAGAGGTCCAGGACCAGATGTGAGGAAGAAGATGATGGGTCCGGTTTCTGACAAGTGTTTGAGGTGCTGTAGGAAACCCAGGGTCAGGCATCTGGCAGGGTCAGTCAGCAACTGACTTTGAATGGAAAACTCACAGTGAGCTCAGCACTATGTCTGATTTGTGTCTGCAATGGTGTATGAAGTTAATATTTTACACCCGCAGGTTGTAGGCCCTTGAGAAAGACTGCATATCTTGACCATTCCTTCGGGCACAAGGACAAATCCCCTGTGGCTGGGATGTCTGGTCTGGAGGTCTTGCCACAGGGTGGTGGGGAAGTGGTTTTCTGTAATCCTGATCTGCAAGTGTCAAGTTGCCTCTAGGGGAACGTGGCTGAGGTCTGCAAAGACCTGTGCACGCGTCGTTTAAAGAAAAGACCAATCATTTGCTTTAGGCAATCACCCACTTCACTCACTGGGAAATCTCCATTATGAAAATGAACGGTGTGTTTGCGTTCATGTTTGTGAAGTGCTCAAAGTGCGCAGATAACAATGGACAAAAGAAGCCCATGAAATGTGAATACAAACAATTCTACTTCTCCTCTGAATGGTGCTTTATACTGGAGCAAGGCTTTCCTGTGTATTCTAATAGAGCAGAGAATCAGCAAAGTTGCCGAATTCAGTCTGGCCAGAAAGCTCATGAGTAACTTTTAGCACAAAAGATACAGTAGCAGAGAACTTGTTTTTAGCACTTCTCCTCTTGAAAAAGAATGGTGAGTGGGATCTCCAAGGAAACAATGGCTCCTTGTGTTTGTACAATGCTTCATAGTTTACATGCGTCTTGCACAGTAGGATTTCATTTTCATTTGTACCTTTTGCACTGAAAAGGAAAGACAGTGTCATCACAGTTTTTGGTTAGTCACAGGAAACAGGGGCTCAGAGGGTGAGGGGACCCCCACAGGGCACCTGACTGAGGATGGGCAGGGTAGGAGCCCAGGACGTATGGTCCTAACACGGGGCCTCTGTCTGGTGCGCCCACACCTCCCCTCCAAGGCTCCCCCTCAAATTCCCTTTCCCATTCTGAGAAAAAAAAAATTACTTTCTACTACTGTGAATTTCTCCTCTCAGCCCTTTCCTTTCTTCCTGCTTTGAAATGGAATTCACAGCTAGTACGGAAAGTTCTCTGGGGTCAGGGAGGAGGGACATCAGTGGGGTTCGGATGGAGGCGCACGGGGCTCAACAAAGCGGTCTGCTCTCCTGCCGGGCAAGCGGCTTGCAGGGCTGGACGGACCACAGACGTGGGTCCCCAGGTCGACCCTGTCATTTTAGACATGAAGACACTTGCGAGCAGAGAGGTCACGGGAAGCCCAGTATCCCTGGGAGATCTTCAATGAGATGTGGTTTAAAACGCGTCTTATAGGATAGGAAGTGGAGATGTCCGCACCTAGTAGGAAGAGCGGCACAAAAATCGGACACAAAAAAATACAGTTTGTCAAAACAGTTCGAGGCCAAACATACACGTTGTTTTAGCTCAATTTCTAGCAAAAGGAAACGAAGGGACACATAGACATCAGAAGTTCTCTGAATCCTACTCGACTTTGGTCTCTCTCTCAAGGAGAATACATTTCAGACTAAAAGGTGTAGCACAGGGACGCGTGGGTGGCTCAGTGGGTTAAGCGTCCAATTCTTGACTTCGGCTCAGGTCACGGTCTCATAGTTTGTGAGTTCGAGCCCCACACTGGGCTCTGTGCTCAGAGTGCAGAGCCTGCTTGGATTCTCCTTCTCCCCTCTCTCTCAAAATAAATAAAATTAAATTAAAATTTTTTAATTAAAAAAATAAAATTAAAAATCTTTTTAATTAAAAAAAATAAAATAAATTAAAAAAATAAGTAAAAAGTGTAGTGTGGTTCCTGGGAGGGGAAAGCAGAAATCGTCTCCCCAGGCCAGCTGCAGTAGATTGCATCTGCGCTCAAGGAGAGGCTCCTGCAAATAAAGTAGGACACTGGACTGCCTGCTGACGGGGTCTGAAAAATCAAGAAGGTCGATTTTGCGCCTCTGGTGTATGAATACACACTAAAAGGACCATTTGTGAATGTTTCGAGGATAAGCCGGTGATTAGGAGGACTAATGACAATTCAGACCACCCTCTGCCAGGATTATGAAGATGAACGCACCAAGGGGACACCGTGGGTGGCGCACCTGGGTTCTGATGAGAGCTGTCAAATCTCTCGTAATGTCTCTATAGGCCGATGGAGAGAGACGGGTAGGAAGGAGGGACAATTAGTGTATTATTAGTAACTCCGAACACACACCCGAAGAGTGCTAATTAGCGAGCTGAACAGTCCCGGAATCTTACATGCATACGTTAGGCAGTAAGAAACAGGGAGCGGTGAGAGCTAAGCTATCAAATCAGGAAATCAGGACCCAAAAGACGTAAAATGAAGGAAATATAATAAAAATGTAAGGCATAAATAAACAAACTTAAGTAAAAAAGCTGATTCTTCAAAAAAAGACTAATAAAAGTCTTTTTATTATTCAAAAAAAGACGAATAAAAGAAATAAAAGGTATCCAAATTGGTAAGGAAGAAATAAAACTTTCAGTAGACATGATACTATACATAGAAAAATTGCTAAAGACTCCACCAAACAATTATTAGAACTGATACATAAATTCGGTAAGTTTGCAAGATACAAAATCAATCTAGAGAAATCTACTGCATTTCTATACACTATAATATTGTAGTGGAAAGAGAAATTAAAAAAAAACAATGCCAGGGCACCTGGATGGCTCAGTTGGTTAAATGGCTGACTTTGGCTCAGGTCATGATCTCATTGTTCGTGGGTTTGAGCCCCGAGTTGAGCTCTGTCTGTGCTGACAGCTCAGAGCCGGGAGCCTGCTTCAGATTCTGTGTCTCCCTCTCTCTCTGCCCCTCCCCCACTCACATTCTGTCTCTCTCAAAAATAAACATTAAAAAAATTTAAAAAATTCCATTTACAAATGCACCAAAAAGAATAAAATACCTAGGAATAAACTTAACCATGATAGTGGAAGATCTTACTCAAAAACCTACAAAACGCTGATGAAAAAAATTGAAGATGACAACACAAATAGTCCATGCTCATGGGTTGGAAAAACAAATATTGTAGGATGTCCATACTATTCAAAGCAATCTACAGATTTAATGCATTCCCTATGAAAATACCAACAGCATTTTTTAAAAACTAGAACAAATAAGACTAAAATTTGTATGAAACCGCAAAAGTCCTCAAGTAGCCAAAGCAATCTTGAAAAAGAAGAATAAAACTGGAGGTATCACAATCCCAGATCTCAAGATATAGGACAAAGCTGTCACAATCGAAACAGTATGGTACTGGCACAAAAAACGGACACATAGATCAACGGAACAGAATAGACAGCCCAGAAAGAAACCCACAATTACATGGTCAATTAATCTTCAACAAAGGAGGCAAGAATACACAATGAGAAAAAGACAGTCTCTTCAACAAATGGCGTCGGGACAATAGGACAGCAACATGCAAAGGGACCACTTTCTTATATCATGTACAAAAGTAAGCTCAAAACGGATTAAGGACCTAACGTGAGACTTGAAATCATAAAAATTCTAGAAGAGAGAACAGACAATAATCTCTATGACATCGGCCAGAGCAACGGTTTTTTAGATATGTCTCCTGAGGCAAGGGAAACAAAAGCAAAAATAAAACTATTGGGACGACGTCAAAATAAAAAGCTTCTGCATGACAAAGGAAACAATCAACAAAATTAAAAGACAACCTACTGAATGGGAGAATATGTTTGCAAATGACATATCCCATAAGGGGTTAGTAACAAAAATATATAAAGAACATCTACAACTCAACACACACACACACACACACACACACACACACACACGAATAATCAAGACATGGACAGACATTTCTCCAAAGAAGACACCCAGATGGCCAACAGACACATGAATAGATGCTCAACATCGCTCATCATCAGGGAAATACACATCAAAACCACCCTGGGGTGTCGCCTCACACCTGTGAAATCAAAACCACAAGAAACAAGTATTGGTGAGGATGTGAAAAGAAAAGGAACTCTCCTGTGCTGCTGGTGGGAATGCAAACTGGTGCAGTCACTGTGGAGAACAGAATGGAGGTTCCTCAAAAAAACAAACAAAGAAGAATTACCATACAATTCAGTGATTTCACTACTGGGTATTTACCCCAAGAATATGAAAACCCTAATTCAGAAAGCTATTGCACCCTTATGTTTATGCAGCATTATTCACAAGAGCCAAGTTACGGAAGCAGCCCAAGTGTTCATCTATAAATGAGTGTATAAAGAAGATAAGGTTTACGTAAGGCATGGAACATCGCTCAGTCATTAAAAAGAGTGAAATCTTGCCATTTGCAGCCACACGGATGGAGCTAGAGTATGTTACGCTAGTGAAGTCAGTCGGTCAGAGAAAGAAAAACGCCATACAATTTCACTCGATTTAACAAGACAAACAGAAAAAAAGAGACAAAGCAAAAAACAAGTTCTTAATTAACTATGGAGAACAAACTGATGGATACCAGAGGGAGGGTGGGGTGGGAGGGATGGGGGAAATGAGTGAAGGAGATTAAGAGCACACTTACCACAAAAGCTCTGAGTAATGTATAAAATTGCTGAATCGCTGTACTATACACCTGAACCTAATATAACACCGTATGTTAACTATACTAGAATTATTATTTTTTTGTGAATACAATGTGTAGATGAATAAATAGAAGTATAGTAGTTAGAAGGAAGGAGGTGATATGGCCGGATCCGGCTAAAAGACTGTTTTGTTTTGGGTGCTCGCCCGCAGCTTCTTCAGAAAAGAGCACCAGAGGACTGTAAATGGGTTGCAGGCGGCGTCACGGGAGGAACGCCAGAAGGGCTGCGGGAATTTAGATCCGTGAGGAGAGGACACTTAAGTGACATGAGCCACACCAGATGGTAGGAACAAGGTGGCTAGGTTACAATTAGTAAGAGGGATGTTAGCAACACAGAACAAACTAATATGCTAACACGTGGACCTCTGAGCAAGGTCACGACAGACAGAAGGGTCAACTACGGACGGCCACGTAGAGACTAAGTACTTGGTGAGGGACTGGACAAGAGGACATCGGAATTCCTTCCAGCCTCGTGATACCGTAACTCGAAGCATGTGGGAGACGACGGCTTACCCGGGAGCTAGTCCGTTTTGATGAGAGTTGGTGTGTCTGTCCCTGGGCTAAGTAGCGGGGGGCCTCGCCACAAACCGGGCAAGTGAATGCTGAAGTGGCAGGTGGAGTAAAGCCACTGCGTTGATAAGACAGTAATAATTCAGAGGATGATCACAAACAAATCGGTCACCTGCCCTGGGTGCAATACTCCCTTGAACACGGAGCAGATCGTCTGTAGAATTCCTTCCAGTGGAGACGAAGCTAGTTAGCGGCCGCACAGCTAGAACTTGGGAGCCTTCCAGAATCTCATTCTTCTGTGCACAGTTTTCAATGTTTTCCTTTTCCTTCTTCTTCTTCTTCTTCTTCTTCTTTTTTTTTTTTTTTTTTTACTGTTTATTTTTGAGAGAGTGAGTGAGGGAGCAGGGGAGGGGCAGAGAGAGAGGGAGACAGAGGACCCACAGCAGGCTCTGTGCTGACAGCAGTGAGCCCGACGCGGGGCCTGAACCCACACACTGTGAGATCATGACCTGAGCCAAAGTTGGACGCTTAACCCCTGAGCCACCCAAGCGCCCCTCAATGGCTTTTCCTTTAGGGAATGCTTTTCGCCCATGGGGATGCCAGGCAAGGGGGGGCATAAGCGGGGCTACCTGGGAGTGTATGGGCATGAAGCCCGGACACCTGCCCGATGGGCGTCATGCTCAGAATGTGGTTCTCAGGCCCACAGGCGGGGCGGCCCCTGGGCCACGCTCTGGCTGACGGTATCACACCTCCTGCGTGGGAACGTGAGGGCCTCCTGTCCTCCTCCGGCGGAGTGGACAGGACTCCAAGGACCAGGGAGGAGCTAGAGCCACAAACCAAAGCAGCCTGTGTCCCCGAATGACCACCGTGGGGTCCGCTGACCAGACACGCACACGTCGGACTATGATGTGACCAAGAAGCACGGCCTAGGATGGCAGGGACGTGGCCCGATCTCCAGCCCCACGACACCCCCCCTCTCTCGCCGGTCGCGCCCTCTCCTAGGTACTCGGGCACACTCTGGTCCTTCGGAAACGGCACTGCCGCTCTTAGCTTGTCCGCCTGAAGCTCCCGTCCCCAAAGCAGACTTTCTACACGGCATTTCTACGAAGGACAGAGCTTTTTAATGTGAATCTTTATAAAATAGTTGGCTTGCTCCAGAATAAAATCAGTAAAAACCCTCCAAAATCCTTAACCCTAAGGATAATACGAATCCGTTTCTAGGGACATTCTTCTCTTCCTCCTCCACTACAGTGTCAGGAAACGGGAACAGGAGACGAAGGGGAAAGCAAATATTAATATAGTAAAGAGAGTAAATATTAATAAACTGGGAATACTAGCTTTGAGGAACAATATTTACATTTAGTAAAGGACTGTATACTTTTATTCCATGGTTTTCTCATGACAACTCAATAATGTGGGCAGTGCTGGAATTTTATTTTGTAATTTTTAAATGTTTATTTATTTATTTTGAGAGAGAGAGAGAATGAGCAGGGAAGGGCAGAATGTGTGGCTTGAAGCCACGAACCTGAGATTATGACCTGAGCCAAAATCAAGAGCCGGGCACTGAACCAACTGAGCCCTTGGGCATCCCAGTGCTGGTATTTTAGAAGCAAGCTGACTCCGGCTTAGAAAGATCCCATGTCCAGACACACATTCCCAGGGAGAGAGGGACCCCATCAGCTGAGTCTCACGTCTGTCACTCACGACTACACTCCAAGCTTAAATTCTACGGACCAAGCAGCCACGATGTCATGTTTAAGCGTTCTTACCTATCCATTAATGAAATGAAGAAGACACTGGTATATTTTATCTCTTGTTATTAAAATAAAAAATTTTCTTTTTAGAGAGGTGCAGTAAAGACTTAAAATGTATAAGTAAAATGTCTAGACCAATTATTCCCAAGATGTCTGGTAGTTTACAAGGACCGTACTTTGACCGAAGATTAAATTTTTACTTATTTTTTAAAAATAGTTGTCTACTCTTCATATTTATGTAGATATTTATTTGTATATTTTTGGTACAAGAGGCAAAGTTGGAACAAAGTAATCCAAGTTTGGGCCGTGGGAACGGACATGCTGGCATTTAACTTTTAGCCTTGTGGGCTATCCGAAGCGAAGCGTATTTGGCCTTTGTCCTGGCTCCTGACACAGAGTTTCTAAAATCCCTGACATTTCCTGAGTGACAGAGCTAATGGGAGCATCTTTTGTTACTTATAACAAGCCCTTTCCAACCATTTCTGAGTTTACGATAAAAAGCTTGGGTCCCCTTCCCCCCTCCCCCCAAGCAGCTTCAGGATAAGGGCTGGTTGTCAGAAAAACCAACCACATAATAGGACAGCTGGAAACTCCAGCCCTGCCCCTGACCTTGGGGAGGAATGAGGGCCTGGTGGTAACTAGTCACCAATGACCAAGGATTTACTCAATCGTGCCCAAGCCTACTTAAGGGAACCTGCACGAAAACCCCAAGTGATGAGGTTGGCAAAGCCTCCGGGACACACCAGGTACGGGGATAGGGACTCCCCTCACCCCACCCTACACATCTCATCCGTGTGGCTGTCCCTGAGCTGCGTCCTTAAACTAGTAATAGTAAGTAAAGTGCCTTCTTGAATTCTGGGAGTCATTCTAGCAAATTATCATACCCAGGGAGTGCCCCGGGGCGCGGGACCCTCTCTGGAGTTTACAGTCAGTTGGTCAGAAGTACAGATGACACCCTGGGACTGGTGTCTGAAGTGGAGGTGCCCCTGAGCCCTTAACCTGTGGGGTCCAGGCCAACTCCAGGGAGTGTCAGAATTGAACTGAACTGTAGGACACTCCGCTGGCGTCCAGAGTTGAAGAACCGGTTGGGGAAGGGGCGCCGGGCGGGGGGACCCACACATTTGGCATCAGAAATGTTAAAAGTAAAAAGAGAAAGAAAAGCCACACCTTGGTTCTGAGCATTCGGATACTTAGGAAGGCTCAGTGGGATGGACATCAGAGGTCAAGGACAAGTTGTAGAAAAGTTAAAACGGACTTAGGAGAGACTGAGTCTACTCCATCCTAGCAAAACCAAACCAAGATAAAAATAGCAAGTGACTGTGGCTATGGAACACTAGTGAGGAAGTGAAGCTGTGATCCCCTCATTCTCAGCGGAAAATGGGGCCACCGCACAGTCAAGCGACAGGAACGTACTCTGAAAACTGCAAGCACCGTGGAATCACGAATCAGTACAGTTTCGCTGTGAGCCCAAAGAAAAGCAAGGTGCGCCGTGTTTCTCGTCCACCAAGCCTCTGGGAAGAAGCTAGATGGACTCGGACCCATGGCCACAGCCCACTGCTTCAGGACACTCCCGGTGCCCCCGGCAGGGCTCCCAGGACGGGACA
The DNA here is from genome assembly GCA_028646485.1 of Cryptoprocta ferox. Classification (NCBI taxonomy): domain Eukaryota; kingdom Metazoa; phylum Chordata; class Mammalia; order Carnivora; family Eupleridae; genus Cryptoprocta; species Cryptoprocta ferox. The sequence continues at coordinate 138,710,774 of CM053577.1, read as the reverse complement.
GCCTGGGGTGTGCGGAGCCCGTGCGTCCGGGCTTCCCTGTGGGCGAAGTGAAAACCTCCACGGCGTGTACGTAGTGCGTTTCTCCACGAGGACTCTGTCTCAGCTTTCTTCCCTTCCCTTCTGGGCTTTGAAACATGGTCACAACATTCTCTTTCTATGGGTCACTGACTTGGTCAAGGAAACACTTCAACCATCATTCTGCACACAAGTCACACTGCTAATGACTCCACACGGAAAGAGCCACAGAGGAGCCACTTATCCTTGACCATCTAGAATCCAGAGTGTGGGAGGCCAGCTTTCCCCCTAAGAAGGCCTTATTTAAAACAACATTTGGGGCACCTGGGTGGTTAAGCGCCTGACTTCGGCTCAGGTCATGATCTTGTGGTTCATGAGTTCGAGCCCCGCTTTAGGCTCTGTGCTGACAGCGCGGAGCCTGGAACCTGCTTAGGATTCTGTGTCTCCCTCTCTCTCTCTGCCCCTCTCCGACTCATGCTCTCTCTCTCAAAAATAAATAAATATTGAAAAATTAAAAAAAATAAAATTTATAAAAGTCTATACAAGTCTAATCATGTACTAAAAAGTTAAAATCAGGGGCGCCTGGGTGGCTCAGTTGGTTGAGCGTCCGGCTTCGGCTCAGGTCACGATCTCACAGTTCGTGGGTTCGAGCCCTGTGTCGGGCTCTGTGCTGACAGCTCAGAGCCTGGAGCCTGCTTCCGATTCTGCATCTCCCTCTCTCTCTGCCCCTCCCCTGCTCATGCTGTCTCTCTCTCTCAAAAAAAAAAAAAATTTTAAAAATTAAAAAAAATAAAAATAACAAGTTAAAATCAAGTAAATCAGAAAACAATACACTAACGCTGTTTCCTTGGTTTTTTCCAAGCCACGGCATGCTAACCAGATTCAAATGAGAGAAATTAACCAACGCGACAGCCGCAGCTGGGAGGAACAAACGATGGACCACGCACACGACTGCTGTGACCTGTACCCGTCTAGGTCTGCAGTCAGTTGTCCACGCGGCGTCCAATACCGCTGAGCACCCACTGTACCCTAAACCCGTACTGAGCACTGAGCATAAATCCTAAGGGTAATAAACTACCTGCCTTCCTGCACGAAGCTTACAGACAAGGAGGAGAGAGTGCTTAGAAAACACTACGACAAGAGCTATACAGGCAACACTAACAGTTGTGACCAGCGGGCACTGGAAGAGCCATGGTCTCCGTGGTGGGTTGTTCAGGCTGTGCACTGTGCACACCCAGTCTGGGAGGATGACCTCCCCTGGAGTCCCGCGAGCACAGCCCTACGGAGCACAGAGGAAGAGACTGAGAGGACTCCCTGGAACACTGAGGCAAGTGGAGATCTGAAAGAGGAGGGGTTGTCAGCCCAGGAGGTGTGCGGGGCCGGGCGGAGCAGGATGAAGGCTACAGCTCTGGAGGACTGAGACACAGGATGGGAAGCGGCAACGGCAGGGGTGACAAGGAGGAAGGTGGAGCAGGTCCGGGTTGGCACGGGGACCCGGTGTCTCATGAAGGTCACGTCCAGGTTCCCGACTCATCAGCTGTGATGTGCCATGGGAGCCAGGGATGTGAGCGGAAGGCGCGTTCACGGAGACAGCTGCTCCCAGGTCTGAACGTGCCGAGCCTGGGGTCCCCTGGGATGCTGAAGTTCAGGACGCTGGTGAATGCTGGAGTCCGGAGCAGAGCGGACAGGGCAGGAGTCAGCCACAGACTGTAACCCCGGATTCTGCCCACACGGCCCAGGCAGCCAGCAACACACTCCAAGGCATCACCGAGGGGTGGGTGGAAAAGAAGCGTGTGGCGACTCCGAGGCCCACGAAGTGGACTTTTCTATGTCAAGTAACCGCTAGACACCGTGGAAGCAGATCGGGTCAGGAGAGACGGGGAGGCCGCAGAGGCAGGTGGGGACAGAGCAGAGACCCTGGGGGAATGCGGGGAAGAGATGGGGAGAGAGACACTGGGCGCCAACCTTTCCCAGAAGCCTGACTGCAAGGGAGAGGAGAGGCGCGAACCCAAGATGGGCAGGGGTAAGAGCTCCGTGGAGGCCGCGCGGCACAAAGGATCCCACCCTCTCCTGCAGGGGACCTGGGATGTGGACCACGCGTGGCCCCGCGAACCCCACTTCGCCACCTGGGCTTTGCAGGTTATCAGGAGCAGAGGCAAGCGTGGCCAGTGGGGCTGAGGTGCGCACCCGAGTCACACGCAGGCAACCTGCAGTTCCCCCCAGGTCCTTGGGGCTTTGTTGCCCGCCGTCCACACTCAGATGCTACACGCTCCAGGACGGAGCCCACTGAGCTCACGCACGGGATCGCTACTTTTCCAAGGATTTCTTCCCAGGGCACCTCCGCTCCGAGGCCTTGGGAACTTTGCCATGTTATCTTTTCCAGAAGGGCTGAGCGCCCAGGGGAGATCCTGGCTTGGATGTCCGTGTGGAGGGTCTGTTCCCCTTCGCTATGAGCTTCCGCGCTGTGCTGGGTGCCTGGGCCTCTCTCCAGCGCTCCCCTTGGGTCAGGAGCACTCCCCCTGGACCAGGATGGGTAAGGGCGGCGAGGTGGGGGGGGGGGGAGGTCCACCTACCGCCGCCTGGGTGGGCTGCTGCTTCTTGTTCCGCTTCGGCCTTAACTTGGTGAAGTGCTCCAGCTTCTTGCCTTCTTCGGAGGGCAGCTCAGAGATCAGCCCCGAGCTGCGCTTCTCCTGCCTGGCGGATGGGAAGGGCGGGTCTTCGATGTGAATCGGCACCTCTTCCAGAGCTTTGTCCAGATCAAACTCCATCTCTGAAATAAAGCAGAGCCCCGGGCCACAGCTCAGTGCCTCCGGATGGACCACGGAATTCCTAAAGGTAACGTCAGGCCCATCACCCAACAGCACACACGCATCCAAAAACCACCGAACTCTCTGCTCTGTACAGCATCCCTGGGAAACAGCCCCGAGGCGGCCCCTGGTCCCCGCTGAGGGTGTTTCACGGATACAGAAGTAACTCACCGAAGGCCCTGGAAACAGGCCGCAGCATCCGGCTATGGATACTCTTCCGTTTGGATTTGGGCGTCATCTAGCAATGAAATAAAGTAAGCACTTAGGCAGCAGCACAAAACTCGCCTCCCAAACTTGAGTAACATTTCAGGAGGGGCGGGGCAGAAGAAGCATCTGAGATCAAATGTTTAAACTCAGTATTTGTTTCGCTTCCCTCCTGGATGGCCGGTCACATGTGACAGCCTCCCTGCGAAGACTGAACCCACACATTTCTAAATATTTACAATGTTCTCAACTGATACAGCCTACTTCTTCCTTCTCTCCTCCTCCCCTGTAGCCCTCATCAGTTACATTGTATTTACATGGCACAAAGGGACAGTGAATGGGACAGAATGTAATTCCAAGCTGCACATGAGGATATTAAAATGGATATAAAAATACGATTAAAAGATGGTAAAAATCAGTTGCTACAAATTGAAACTGCAGTGATTCACTGCTCATGACCATGGTCAAAACTGCAACGCAGCACTGAACTCTTTGTCACCTCGATGATTCAAGTACTTTAACTGTTTCGTTTCCCACTTCTGCCACCAAGATTCTGACCTTCATATTATGGGCAAAGACTAAGTAGGCAAAAGTTGCCATCGTTTAAAAGTCTGTGTCTGCTGTCACTTCTCGGTAAGAATCTTTCATCCTGTTAGTCTTTAAAAAAACAGGACCAACACCCGAACCACCAAAACTTAAGCATTGGTGATGACTGTTGATTACATAAAGCCAAGCCTAAGGAAGGCAGTAGCTTCTCCCTCAATAGGAACACCGTGAAGGAAGAAACTGAGTCACAGAGATGACAAAGGCCACCATTTAAAGTGTCATTAGGAAGAGCACCAGGGATAGACCCTCATGAGGCTGGCCCAGCATCCCTCCTAACCACACCCTTCATAATCCATATACAGATGAATGGATGTTAGGGATGTTTTAATCAGTTTGATCCTGGACACTAGTCTTTGTGTAAAGTAAGAGATAACAGAACTTACTTTGTAGTCTTTCATTTAATAGGGTGTCATCTAAGGCTTTCTGAAAAAACAGCCACAAGGTTGACCAACTCTCTTTGGTTCAAAGAACGAATTGGCTCATACTGACCTTTAAAACAAACAACTTCACAGTTCTAACACTTTTATGCCAACTTTAATAATGACATCCTTTTGCTATTATTTATTGTTGAGAGAAAAGGGAGAAAAAAGATGAGCAATTATACTCAAAGCCAGACTGGTCTTCCTGAAGTACACTATGAAAGCTTGACGATTTGGTTCTTCTGAGGTTTTGTTAAAGGCGGACAATCTCAGGAATATCTACTTATAAAGCGAGAGTCAATCCAAGGCAACTGGAAAGGGACTCAACTTCTAGGTTGTTCTCCCCAAAACTGTCCTTGCAGTGGACTGAACTAGGGTGTGGACAGACTGGTCTATTCATAAGGGAAACCCCTAAGAATAATTAATTCTCAGGTGAACCAAACTACCAAAATGTATGCGATGTTTAATGAAAATAATGTCTTTCGTACTCCCTCCACTTCGCGTACAACCGTGATAGGTTAAAGGATCAAAAAGCAGCGCGGGATATAATTTCCAGCCAATTCATTTGGACAGCCACAAATAAATAAGAAAGAGGTTTAAAAATGCTTGGAATGGTGATGTCTTCCAACATTTTTTATGTGACTCTTGATTTTATAGAAAAAGTGTTCATGGGCAAAAATAATCTGGCTCGTTTCCCTCTTTAAACTTTATAACAGATATCAAATGTGTGTAAAACCTTTGACAATTACGATATTTCAAATATATTACAATTTTAAATATATGAAGAGGAACGCCTAGAGAGAGAATTACATATAAAAGAATGTATCTACTATATAACATTTATAAATAATATAAAAGACAGATAGAGACACATTTCCACACTGATGCCTCTCTGTAAATTGGTCATTCAGCTCAACCTAACTTTACAGACACATCGAGGAGTGTACAGAACGGTCCGGGTTTCTGACAGCTGCCGTCCACCAAATGGGGACTCGTTTGCTTTTCTTGGTTTGACTTTCTACTACCTCAAAGCCTTTCTTCATTTCATAAGCTCGTTACAGTTGCATTTCACATACAAGTCTGTCACTGTATCTGACACACCTATTACTTCTGAAGTTTGCCACGTTCGGACTGGGACAATGGCTTTTGCTAAAATAGGACTCAAAATCAGGCGAGTTTCTCCAGTTGGTGTTAAGAATCCAACCCAATTTTAGACATTCCTGTTGAATGATGAACTGTTTCATGATTTCTTTCTCATGGTTTATGTATAATAACGAAGAGGGGGAAAAAAACAGTGCATTTCATTTCTCTCTTATTTTTCTTTCTTTTCTTTAGAATTTTTTCTTCCTTAATAGAAAAAAAAATGGACTTGCTCACTCTTTAGTGGCTCAGTCCTATGATCCCACTACATATACATCGCGAGCAAGATGGAACATAAGAGTGAGCTAGGATTATGTGCCCAAGTATATATTTAGGAATAAATATTCTATGTTGTTCCAGAAATCTGGTCTATACGCACCTCAGTCTTCCCCTTCTCACACCTGCCGATTAGGGGAGTTGCATCCTAGAAAAAAAATCTAGCTTTACCCTCCTTGTCAGAACTGTTAAAGCTCTTGTATCAAAATGAACGGGTTAATTTTCTCAGACTGTTTGGTCTTGGTTTCCTGCCCTGGACATTTCTCGATGCGTAAGTACTTCCTGGGAGGAGAAATCACAAAGTGCCTCTCAGATGAAGAGGGTTTAGCAGCAGAAGCAGGTGAGGTGTACAGACCAAATGGACTCGTCATAAATTGATTCGTCGTTAGCACTGCCCACTATTTAAGCCTAGACGAAATTAGTTTATCTTTAAAGATACATGTTGCAAGTCCTAAGTACTTTTCACTATTCATGTACTCAGGAAATATGAAGAACAGTGAGTTAAAGCCTTTAAAACGGAACTTTAGAAGGCGAGCCCTAAACACAACCTTCCTCATCCTGACGTCACAAATCATCACTAAATCCCCACCTTGGCAGGCAGTGTAAACGAAACGCATGGCCCTATTCTACAGCAATCTAAAGGGAGCACAGTATCTACACTGCTCAGAAATCTTACTCATTTGACCCAGTTCCTATGATGGAATTCAAAGTACTGTCACGTAGCCCAAGTGATATGTCTACTTTACCACGCGTTAAGGGCTAATGTTGGAGCCTGACAAACAACACAGTATTTTTTCCTGTTAAACTCACTCTTAACCTATAATTCCTAGACATAGTCATTTTTTCTAAAATGAGAGTTCAATTGTTTCTATCGCCACCAAAATAGGATGGAGAAGTTTCCTTGTTCGTTTTACCAAGTCTGTGCAAAGAATAAACAACAGAACTCTCACGTCAATCAAGCTCAAGAATCCCTAATTACTTTTCTTTTCCCTGAGGTTAAAACAAACAAACAAGAAACAAAATAAAAACCCAGTTGGTTAGGGGCATCTGGGTGGCTCAGTCGGCTGAGTTTCTAACTTCAGCTCAGGTCATGATCTCATAGTTCATGACTTAAGCCCCACCTTGGGCTCTGTGCTGACAGCTCAGAGTCTGGAGCCTGCTTCGGATTGTGCATCTCCCTCTCTCTCTATGCCCTCCCCGCTCGCACTCTGTCTCTCTCACTCTCAAAAATAAACATTAAAAAATCATATATATAAAAAAATCGGTTGGTTAAAAAAAAAAACAGTTGGGAAACAGATTAGGAAAATTCTTCTAATCCAAGAAGGAAATCATGATGCCAAGTTTCTACAACCCAGGGAAACAAGAATCAGGGAAAAAAAAAAAAAACCTTAAGGAATTATGTCTTTTTTTTTTTAAACGGGAATGGAAAAAGCACTTTTCCCCTCTTGAAGGTTGGTACCCTCTTCATCAACACCCTGCTTGCTTTTAGGCACAGCTAGGATACTTTAAATTCATCGCCTGTTTTGCTAGCTGAAGCACCTTGTAAAATGCAATCTTGTCTCTAAATTGCTGCCTGTCTCATGCAGGATCCACAGCCGGAGGACGACACTCGGTCTCCTGGGAGACCAGCCGGGCAGCACAAGCAGACGGGACACAAGAATGTAAACGAGCAGAGCTGGAACGTGCAGAGCCACCCAGAATACTTACACTTGTACAGCAGAGAGTCTCCATGCAGCAAAAAGGAAGGAAAAAAATATGAATGGGAGAGAGATAAAGCAACAGCATTACAAGAAAAGGGGAGGGAGAGACACGGTTCACAAACAAACAGAAAAGCTCCATAAAAAGCAGTCATAGCAAAGGAAAAAGGCAAGAATGAGGCCAAGGAATATAACTGGGGGAAGGCATCCATCCCAGCTCTTTAAAAGCAGAAGCACAATTATAGCTTGAAAACAGCAGGAACTCGTGGAGATATTACCTCTTTGGTTAGGTGTGCGCAGAATGCCATCTACAAACCCCAGAAGGCACTGACCTCACTTGGGGAATGGAGACCTCATCAGCTCCAGAGGCACATGGTGGACACTACATTGGATGGACACTGGAAAGCCCCATGCAGGTTTTGGTTCTTGGGCCAAAAGGCCACTCCCAGCAACAAAATGGGGACAGTGTATCTCCGGGCACGTACAGGCATCCCTTCTGGGGAGCTCTTACATCACTCTCTGCTCCCCACTGCACTCTGGGATGAGGTAGCTTGGAATTCCCTCTCCTCGTCAGTCACCAAAGCTTTTCAGGAAAGGAGCTGATGCCAGGTTCTAGAACAGTTAGTTACCTACCCACAGTGTTACCAGTGTTGATAATACGTTATGCCTTATATTTCACATTAAATCTCTAATTAAATAAGTTTTTTAAACTTCATGGATCAATAGTTATTAGGTCATCTTAATACTCTGGAAATTAATAAAAGAGTTTTTCAAAACATAACAAAAAAACTCCAAGTTCAGTTGTAGAAGGTCAGGCTTTGTGAAAGCCAAGTATTGGAGGGGTGAGGGTGCAGGGAGTCTCTTTCAAATTTCCTGAAAATACATCCCGAGGAAGGTTACCTACTCCATCTACTTGGGGCTAACATTTTTTTCAAGTTCCTTATTTTGTGTGTGCCGATTCTTCTCAATACACAACAGGATAAAGTAACGGGGGCTGCTCAATTTGAGAACATAAGTAGTCTGGGTCTGTTCAGAAAAAAGCTGACACAGCACTCAAAGGCATTCCCCATGATGACCACCACCACCGCCACCACCATTATCATTATCATCGTATTATCTGCTTATCAGAAAGGCTGCCATCAGCAACGTGCCAAAAATTCTCAGTCTCCAGACTAATTTCATACTTTATTAGGTAATTTTCTTCAAATAGATCTCATTTTAGGATTCATTAAATTAGAGGGAAAAGAGCCTTGCTGAATGAAAGGCAAAAAAGTAAAAATACGTTTTCGAATAGTCTTGAATTACCTGAAATAACGACTCTGCCCCCCTTTTAAATACACATCCCCTCAAAAGCTTCCTTAAAAATATAACTATGGAAACATACATTAGTGAGTTACAGCTGACAGTTACGTCTCATGAGTAATTTTAGTCTTCGCTTCTCTTCATGAAAGGTTAATTCAACAAAACAAGTGCTCTGCCCCAATTATCCACCTGAAGATGATTATAAGTGAAGGTGAGGAACCTTTCAATTGGTTCAACCCCTAAAATGACATACAAAAAAAAGTTCCTATGAAAAGGGCAACATGGGACAACTCAACTTTTCAACGGAATGAAGGCCATTAGTTCATTCCTCTACTCCTTCTGCACACTTTTTGGAGCTCGGTTAACTATGTTGACTCAACATCTCCCATTACGATAAGAACCACTGAGTGAAGACGGTCATCCTCTCTCAAAAGAATGTCTCACACCTAAGGCTTTGGTATCCAAGAGCTGAGCTCAAATCCTGAGTCTGCCACTTAAGGGGTTGTGGAGTTTGGCCAATGTTTCTGTAATGTCAGACTAGTTTTCTAATTTGTAAAATAACTTGTATTAAATAAGACAAAGTGAATACATAAAATGCTTAGCACAGAGCCCGACATATAGTGCCATTCAGTGGCCTCACAGTGCTTCTATAAGCACTATTCTATAATCACTATTGGTAGTGATTAGAAACATTAGTAATTCTATCACTTTTCTATTTTCCTACTCCCAAAACAAAGACTGGGGGGTGAGGACGCATGCGTAAGTAATAGACTTATACTGAGCTGGAAATAATCTAAAAGCCTATCAAGCAGGGAAATAGATAATTAAAATGAATATAGTTAAATGATGGAATAGCAGTTAAAAAGGGGGGAGGGAAGCCAAAAGGTTTAGGTGTAACAACATGAACAAATCTCAAAAGATGATATTGAATGAAAAATCCAAGTTTCAGGAAGATACTTACAGCATGCTGCCATTTACGTAAATCCAACACCACACAAAATAAAACCATATACTGTTCACGGATACATGTATGTTTGAACATACAAAATAAATAGGAAACATCCAAACTCAGGACAGTGGTGCCTCTGAGGAAGTGGGGAGAAGGGAGAGAATGTCGGTAGTGGTCAAATGAGGTACAACTTTATCAGGAACGTTTTTATATTATTTCAAATTCAACAAAGATTTACTGAGCACCCACTGTGTACTAGGCACTCTTGAGAAGGGGATGAGTAGAGAAGTAAAGAAGTAAACGGTCTCTGGGCTCCTACAGTTTATATTCTGGTATCAAAAAATTACACCGGCAAAGGAAGGTGCTAGTGTGTTAACAGTTGTCTGTTCAGGTTGTTGGGAACGTGAGGGCTTGGCATTTTGGGGGGGGGTTCTTTTCTGCACTTAGGAATTCTTCAAAAAGCTGATTTAGGAATATTTCAAAAATCACTGATCACTTGGGTGCTTACAGATTATCTGGACTTACTTGGCAGACGCCCCAAGAGAAGCTTGTCTGGGTGACCACATACCACCACCATGGCCTCCTCCTACTGGTACAATGACAAAGGGCCCCATCTGATTCTAATACTTTGAAGGTGGGAACTGATCTACTGTGACATGTCTAGAAACCTGAAAGATTCTTAAAGCGACTCAAGTTGTTTTGTACGTGCGAGTGTTTTAATAAGTGTTAGGACTGCCATGCCGGGTTTCGGTATCTGCGATCTCAACATTCAGGAGCCCCCAAAAGCCACATTAAAACAATAACTTGGCACCACGTCTACCTTCTTCATTTACTTTACCATGAAACTCACATATGAGGGATTAAACAAAAATTAACATGAGCCTTGATGGGGTTTACTCTATTTATGAATAACATACAAATGTTTCTGGCAGTTACTTTAGTATTTTAGTATTTCCTTCAAACAGCAGCACAGAGATGGGGACTTGACGCTCAGGAACCGGCCTGAAGAAAACATTTAGTCAGAAAAGTAAGGAATTGAGGGGGTTTACGTCTAAGCACAGCAATTCAGGCCGATCTATCCAGACTGCAGAGGGGGCCTTGGCCAGCACCTCGTCAGCCCTTAATACAGCTACAAGGATTCCAACCATAGAGAGTCACTTGGTCAAGTGTATTTATTTTTTAAAAGAAGTTTAGACCAGGAACAGGAGGTACTCCGGCAGAAATAAACTCTGTGTACACATGAAATCTGGCTCACGTTTCCTTTCGGTGTCCCCTCCCCACCCTGTGTCCCCAGGTATCCCCGGGGGAGACAAGGTGAACATCCTCGGATGGAAAGGATAAGCCGGGATTCATTTTTGTTCGCCTCTAGAGAACTTGACCTATAGAGGGCATTCGGTAACTATTTGGTGAATGAATGAGTGAACTGAACCTCTGCTTTAATCCAGCCTTTCCCCCACAATTTAAATTTTTTACAGACTAGGTACAAGGACAAAAGAGAAGGAAGTAATCTATTATAAAGAAGAGTCCTTGAAATTAGATAATTTCCTGTCATGAAAAAATTTCTGTGTTACCCTTATTTTTCCCATTTCATGTTAGATTGATAAAAATTTCCTCACGGACCTAAATGGTTCATAGACTGGTGTGTTCATTCTTCAGCTGATAAACTCTCCAAATACATACATCTACTCTTCCCCTCACCCCCAACTAAACATTGTCAAATTTCTTATGTTTATTTATTTTTATTTTTTATTGAGACAGAAACAGAGCATGAGTGGGGGAGGGGCAGAGAGAGAGGGAGACACTGAATGTGAAGCAGGCTCCAGGCTCTGAGCTGTCAGCACAGAGCCTGACATGGGGCTCGAACCCACAAACTGTGAGATCATGATCTGAGCCGAAGTCGGACACTTAACCGACTGAGCCACCCAGGTGCCCCTAAACAATGTCAAATTTCAAAAAAAAAAAAAAAGTATAATACAAGTATACTCTTGACATGGATTCCTTAATTATTAACATTTTGTCCTATTACTTTATTTCCTTTATTCTCTCCCTCTGTCTCTCACACACACACATGCAGGGGCACACATTTTTGGTCGAACCATTTACAAGTTTCTGACATCTTGACATTTCACTTCCAAATACTCCTGCGTGAATACCTTCTCCTGCATAACCATACATGATGGTCACACCTACCAGCAAGTCCATAGTGTCCAGAGGACACGCGATGGTCCATATGCAAATTTCCCCAGTCATCCCTCAGCTGCCTTGGGGCGTCTCTGCCCTGTTGGATGCAGGAGCTAAGGAAGAACTCCCCACGATGTGTGCTTATGTGTCCTCACTCTCCCCGCCGCCAACGCTGCCTTTCTTTTCCATGATTCTTTCTGGAGGAATTCAGGCCAATTGTTTCACAGACTTCCCCACATTCTCCATTTGCCTGATTGTTTCCTGGCCATTTGATTAGGGTCGGCCACTTCCAGCATGAATACCACCTGGGTGATGTGGTGACCTGATAGCTGAATCACAGCATGTGACACCTAGGTCAGCCTGTTCTGCTCTGCGTGACACAAGTTTGGTCACTTCATGAGGGGGAGGACCTCCCCACCACTCCATAAAAAGGGTATCTTTTCCCTTGGCGATTAACAATAAGTCTATGAGGTGATACTTTTGTTTCACCTGGGTGACCCCATTTTCCAACCACCACCAACAATCCTTACCTTCCTGAATGAACAGTGGGGACTACAAACCTGTACTTTTTGACTGCTGTCATCATTTCTATATTTACTAGGTGCCGTTCCCCCGAAAAAACCAACTATTCCTCTGAAAAGTCCTCTGAACCCTCCTTTCATTTTCTTAGTATTACTATAGACTTGTGGATTTTTGGAAATTAATTCTGTGCATCATAAACTACTATTGTCATTATTCTTTTTGGTGCTCAGGGTGTCCCAACAGGGGCCATTTCAATCTGGATTTTGTAGCGTTGGAAATGATCCTGTTGGATTTGGAGTCAATCCTTGCTTTGTGATACAAGATATCCTAGGCTCACCTTGAGCTTTTTGGTGTATTGGATATGGGTAATCCCTGTTTAATGAGCGAGGTTACAAAAATTAAATATTTCCTAACCCATTTTCATCTGAGTCAGTGGTCGAGGGGAGCTAACACTCAGTCATTCTTAGATGACTTATACTCCCAAATATCTAAACAAATAGTAGTCTCACATTTGTGGCTTAAAAAGCAATTTTTATGCATTTCCATTTTTAAGAGGTTGAGATGGTGTAGATCTCAATGAGAAAAAGAGATGCCTAATCCTTTCTATGCTGATGGTTGGACAGTAACGGTTTTTAAACTCTAGGGGGAGAGGGGTATGTCAGCTTTAGTCCTGAGAGACCTGCAATAAATCTGTGTGCAAATGGGGAAACAATATGTAGAGATTTAGTGAGGTGCTATTTCCTAGTGAACACAACATTAAATCCAGTCATTCACATCACACTAACTTTCACATCCAGAGTCTCATTTCATATCAAAGTTAAAATGGCATCACGGTGTTACACCAAAGGTACTCAGGGAGCAGCACTGGTGAGAGGCTATTGTGAAAATCACAGTACAGGACTCTTTGTCCATTAACATGGTTCGTTTCCTTGTTTTCCAGATCTGCACAATGTTTTTTTTTTTTTTTGATGCGAGAAAATTATAAATCCTCATCTTCCTCACTTTGTTGTGTTTTCTCCAGGAAATGGTTAGCGGCTCATTTTTTATTTATTCTAATTCATCCTGCAACGGATGTCAAAGTAAAGTTTCATATGTGAATGTTTTCTTTTAAAAAAAAAGCTAATAATTTAATACATTTTTGTTAAGAGCCATCCAGAGAATGAAAGCTCTTGGTACCAATTTCAAGCAAGTATCTAACCCTGAGAGCTGGTGTTTGTGCTGCTGGGCACAGAAGCGTGATGCTTATTCACACGAGTACCAAGTATGTGCCCCTCATGGCATTATTATAAAAAAGAAAAGTACTTTATTGCACTATTAAGCACGATGTTATTCTAATAGTCATGAAAAGCTGAATAACATGTTAACTTTTTTAATTGTAAAAGAATGAATAAATAATGAGGGAAAACCCCAGCAAGTATTACACTTGAGAGAGAGATTTAAGTCTAGATCTTTGGGAAATCCGTGTAAAAATGGAAGGCAAGAATGAGGCGGTCAGGGGATTTGAACAGTCGCCTTTGGAAAGGACATCACGGCTCAGCGACATCAAGATGAATACTTAAAATTAGCCTAAAATGCTTAATGTAGCACATTTCTTCTGTCCACAGAATATTAATAACTCCCTGAAGATGACAAAAATCAACAACTAATACTACCACCATCACCACCACCTAAAACCACATTAAATTCTACAACAATTTACTGGTTTAAAAAAACTTAAGTAAACTCCAGTGGTGCTAATTAAAGGGAATCGATGGTGACTGAAGGGTCTGGTGCCTTAGGATTCTAACTGGAGGCCTGCAGGGATCGCTCAGCACTCAGGGGACCTGCTTTCTTACTGGATCTCATGGACCTCCAAGCTCTTCTAAGACTGAGTCTCAAAACTCCTCGTCCTAAATCTTCAGCCTTAAACAGAACTTCAGGTAAAGATGGCTTACCACCCGACTCTAAAAACCCAACCTGGCTCAGAAACCAAGGTCTTCGTCGTGTTCAGTGCAACTCCATTTGATGAGCCTCCCTTCTAAATGGATTCTCCAGTGAGATTCTCAAAAGAGAATGGATTCTCAAGACCTCTCTCTCTAAAGTACAGATCAATTAGCTTGATAGTCAGCGGCTCGTAACTTTCAATCCCATTAACACGGTCTGCTTCCTCTATGAGGAAATCTGTCAAAAGGCAATATTGTTTGCCACTTGTGATTTTTTATTGGATTTGACTCCATTTGAAAAGTGAATCGAGCATTTGCAACCCAAGCTAGAGCCAACAGTTAGATAAACTGTCTATCAAACACACGTCTTATATGCCACTGGTGCTGTATTATAAACAAAGACGACTGGCTTTGGAAAGCACACGAGTACAGTCTATACCTGTTGTCCGGGCTTCCTACGAACTGTAAAGCAAACCCTACATGAATGCCTTTCACTGTCATTCTCCAACATTTAAGATTCAGTATCAAATAACTGCATACAGGTTTGCTCCGTTACCTGGAGAGCAGAGGTTATCTAGTGCATAACTAGAAGCATCTCTGAGGCTTTGCTATGGCCTCGAGAGAGGATACTCTCAAGTCTTGTCTAGGGAAAGACGTTATGGCCATGCCGCACAGGTACCGCGTTTGGGGATTTCAATGGAGTCCTTGCTCAAGGGCTGAAGTAGGTCTGAAGCTGCTTCCAGAGGAAGCACCACCCGGCTCGGTGGCAGGTGTCCGGGCTATCGCTCGGCTCTGGTTAGGCGGCCCTCGGTCTGAGCAAGGAAGTGGTCACAAAGCTCACTTCTGATCATCCGATGTTGTCTGACGCCTGCAGCCGTAGTTCCCGAGGCCAAGGCTCCACTCTTTACCCAGCAAGCAGAAGAGAGCAGCGTGCAAGCCTCGCTGGGGACGGATCCTCAACTTTGCTAGAACTTCCTTGTGGCTTTTTTTTTACCCCCCTTAACTCTGTTCACTCACTTTACCTCTGAATTTCTATTTCGGTAATTACTAAATGTGCCAGCTAAAGTAGTTTCTCAAGGAAGGCAGAACATTTATAAATCCAAGAAGCAAATATATACATCAAAGCACAAATTCTAAAGTAAAATATATAGAAGAAATACAATTATATCTGGAGCATGGAAGTAATTTTGTTTGGTCTAGTTTCCAAGCATGGTTTTCAGCAGAAACGTCAGTAGGATTTCCCCCCAACATTATCAATGGCTAAAGCTAAAAACCATTTACTTTATGTTGTGATTTTGTTAAGGAAGAGGCTTGTGATAGACGTTTGACCCCAGCCCTGGCAGATGGGAAATCCTTAAATACCAAATCCGAGCAGTGACGGTTTCCCCTGGGGGACGTTTGGGGAAACCGAGAATTTGGAAAGACCAACTGTACTCTGAACATGCACACGAGAGCTGAAGAATGAAGACGCACTCATCCCAACCCCGGTTAGTAGCCCTCCACTACCACTGGTACAATTACAGATTCGCATCGAATCACTGAGGCCACCGAGTCCAGCCTACGTTCACTTAGACGGTCCGAAGCACCAGGCAGAGCTCTGCACCGGTGTCCTCGCCCCAGTCCACTGACAGGAAGAGCGACATCCCGTGAGGACAGAACTGCCTGTCCTGGAGTCATGGACACACCCCCCACCAAGCTGTTGGCGTAAAACCCTTGCGCCTGGGCTCTTCCTCACCCCAACCTTCGCCAGACTCTCCTGCCAGTGACCCAGGCTAGCCCGAAGACCAGAGATATGGCACAGGGGGCACGGGCTTGGGAATCAATAGGAATCAATGCTGAGAAGATAAAATAGGATAATGTGGGGATGGGCTGGAGGGCTTCCTAGGCTAGGAGGGTCGAGGAAAATGTCTAAGAAAGAGGTAGTTGGGTTGAGCCCCGGATGGTGGGAAGAAGGTAGCTGTGGGAAGATATGGTGAGGAGTGCTCCAATCGAACAACAGCTGAGACGGGAGCCCAGGCAAGTTCTAGAGAAAAGTAGTAAGGGCCACAGTGGCTGGAGGGAAGTGAGCAAAGGGGAGAGAGAGCAGAACCAGGTGGAGAGAGAGAGAGAGAGAGAGGTGGAGGGTCTTCCAGACCATGAGGAAACTATTTATTCTGGGTGCAATGGGAAACCATCAGAGGGCTTGACACCTGAGACACCAGAAAGGTCCCGGGCTGCGGGGTAGGGACTGACCGGTGACAGAAAGGCAAGAGTGGGGGCAGGAGTGTGGGCACCAGTCAGTGTGTTTCAGGCAAGAATCAAGGGTGGCGAGGGTGAGGCGCAGAGTAGGACTGCACAGTCCGGGACAGGAGAGGTGGAGGCTGATGGGTAGGGCTGGTGTCTCATATCAGGCTGAGGCACGCGTGGAGGTGGGGTGGGGGACTCGACGGCTCTGTTTGGGACACACTGAGACATCTGTTGGACATCTAACTGAGACGGCAAGTAAGAGGCTGAACATACACGCCTACAGTTCAAGGTAAACTGAGTACATGTCACGAACGAAGAAGGAGGTGGTTACAGAGCTGGGGAGGCGGTGATCGCCACGCAGTCCGCGAGCGCACGCGGACCAGCGGCTCACACCTCGCTGCTGAGCCCGGTGACATCCACGGTCCCAACCGGACAGCTCTGTCAGGGCCGTGCTGGCACCTCAACTCAACACGTCCACTCACGTCGGTTTCTGTCAAGACCTGCTGTTCTCGCACAGTCTCAGCTTCAGCGACTCCTTGCTGCTCTAAAACTGAACTATAAATGGGGGCGCGTGGGGGACTTAGTCGGTTGAGCGTCCGACATCAGCTCAGGTCATGATCTCACAGTTTGTGAGTTCGAGCCCCACATCGGGCTTTGTGCTGACAGTGCAGAGCCTGCTTTGGATCCTCTGTTCCTCTCTCTCTCTCTCTCCTTCCACGTGTGCTCTCTCTCTCAAAAATAAATAAAACATTTAAAAAGAAAGAAAGAAAAAATATATATAAACAAGCGAAGCCTTCACAAGACCTACAAGACCGCGTGCTAAGGGCTCCAGCATCCTCGCCCCCCACCCCTTGTCCCCACCATACTGTACCACCACAGAGTTCCTCAGTCTGAGACGCTCTCTCCTCGCTCGGAGCCTCGCTGGGTGCTGCTCTCTCTGCTAAACATACTTAACTCACTCTCCTCCCAGCTAACTTCTCCCTCAAATGCCATCTCTCACTGTACCAACAGTTCCGAGGGCCTACTATGTGCCAGGCATGACACTCAGAACCTTCCTCCAGGATGTCTTCCTTGGCAGCCCCCTCCCCCAGGCTGGGCCGGGCGCCCCTTCTCTGCACTGCCGCACACCCCGCACACCCCGTCAGAGCACTCTCCCAGCAGACCCAACACTTCACTGCATTCACGCACAACCACCTCAAGCCAAGAATGAGCAGAGACCCCTTTAGACCAGCAAGACTTAGAGAGAAAAAGAGAGTGAATCAGGACCATGAATAAAAACACAGAGCTTGATTTAAGGCTAAATACAACAAACTATACTTCTTTAGGCCCCTGAACCCTTTTTTTCAGGTCAAGTGCACAGTGAGCTCTGAGGCCCTCAACCAAAGTCAGGCACAAGCCACGGAGCAACTGGTGGTGTTCCCGAGATTCACTCCGCACCCTGGTGGTGTTCCTGAGATTCATAGCACACCCTGGTGGAGTTCCTGAGATTCACACCACGCACCCCAGTGGTGTTCCTGAGATCCGCAGCAAACCCCGGTGGTGTTCCCGAGATTCACAGCACACCCTGGTGGAGTTCCTGAGATTCACACCACGCACCCTGGTGGAGTTCCTGAGATTCACACCACGCACCCTGGTGGAGTTCCTGAGATTCACACCGCGCACCCTGGTGGAGTTCCTGAGATTCACACCGCGCACCCTGGTGGTGTTCCTGAGATTCACACTGCGCACCCAGGTGGTGTTCCTGAGATCTGCAGCAAACCCTGGTGGTGTTCCTGAGATTCACAGCACACCCTGGTGGTGTTCCCAAGATTCACAGCACACCCTGGTGGTGTTCCCGAGATTCATAGCACACCCTGGTGGTGTTCCTGAGATACACAGCAAACCAGCAGCTCAGGATTTTCATGACCCTTGATAAAGACTCGCAATTTCTCCTGCACGTATTTGTGATGAAGGCATTTGGGGATGAAGTGAACAGTGACCACGACGTGTGCAGGTGACACGTCCAACACATACACGGCAACAAGGTGCACAGGGCTAGTGATGAAGGCGGCCCTTCAGGAAGCTCAGTGACACGGTACAGAAGCACACGTCAGGAAAAGCCATTCTACGGAGGCCCACACAGGAGGAAGGAAGGGGGCGAGATACACACCACATTTAGCGGAGACCTTCAAGGGCACCGTGTCTTCCCCCAGCCGTGCAGCTCGGCCCTGGCCCCTCCTGGACCTCGGCGTGCAGGGAAGGACAAGGTCAGGGCAAGCAGCCGTGTGTGCCCGGTGCTGGGGGTGCACGGAAACAGAGCGGACAGGCAGGCTTCTGCGGATGAATGGTTCTCAAACTTCTTGGACTGTGACCCATCTTTTCTTTTTTAAGGGTTATTTAAGGGTTATTTATTTTTAGTAATCTCTGCACCCAGCGTGAGGCACAAACTCACGACCCTGAGATCAAGAGTCACATAATCGTGGGACCGAGCCAGCCAGGCGCCGCAGACTGTGACCCACTTAATATATGAAATGTATTTTATGTCACGAGCTAACCTATGGGTCCGTGTATGTGTAACTGAAACAAACATTTGGTGTAATCTGATACTTTATATTCACATTCTGTACTTCCTTTCTGAGGAGTTTTCTTTTTGTAACTCCTGCTCAAAATCATTTCATTGATTTCACGAGTCAGCTGGGTTGCAAGATGCACTGGGTACTAATTCGAGCCCTTCTAGATGGCCTCGTTTCTGTGGCAGGCTCTGGCCCCTCCACGCCCAAGCAAGCGCGTGTGGGATTTACACCGGTGACTATTCCAAGATGCCCAGAACTGGCTTGGCCACTTCTGCCTTTCAAGGTAGTCAACTTGTGGGTGATAGACTGGTTCCTTCACCTTCCGTTTCTAGCAAGGAACCGAGAATACTGTACACTACGGAGGAACAGTACGCATTTGCGGGAATGAATGAATGAATGAATGGCCTTCTAGTCTCTATTTTTCGTTCAGGGAGTCTTTTGACAGCTCATCACTACCTACGACTTCATCAATGAGAAACACTCCTATCTCCTCCCTGGGCATTTTTGGTAGCAACCACCTCATTCCAGCATTTTCCTGTCCTCCATTCCTGGGTAGGCAAGCCCCCTTTGAGGACTGTTCACCCTCTTCTTTGCACGGACAGACACACACACACACACACACACACACACACACACACACTTAGTATCTAAAGACACTGTTTTCTACGATTTGAATATTGTCTCCTTCATCCTGCAGGGATTTTATCTTTGATTTCCACAGGCAAGCAGTGATCATCTGGAACTTTCCAACAGAAGAGAAAGGTTGTTGAAACAAACATGTCATTGTGTACTCTGCAAACATGAGGTTTCTATGGGTTTCAAAGTGGGACTGATTCTAGAGCAATCATTTTATCTGATATTGGTTCTACCATACTATCCCCAGGAGTTACTAAATCTGTGATTGGTTATAAGGGACCTAACTAGCTAGGACTTTATTTAAAAAATTTTTTTAATGTTCATTCATTTTTAGAAAGAGAGGCAGAGCACAAGCGGGGAAGGACAGAGAGAGAGGGAGACACAGAACCTGAAGCAGGCTCCAGGCTCTGAGCTATCAGCACAGGGTCCGACGCGGGGCTCAATACTCACAGACTGCGAGATCATGACCTGAGCTGAAGCTGGACCCTTAACCAACTGAGCCACCCAGGCGCCTCAGGACTTTATTTTAAAAATGTCCTATTTAAGGGAAGCATAAATACACATCTATATCATCCACAAACAAACACAAGCAGGTGAACAAAGGAATGGTTTTTGTTTGTTTCATCAATCCACAGGCTATCAGAGTCATTTGCTTAATTTCACTCATGAGGGAAATCAAAACTATCTTTTCTAATTATCACTGCATGTCAGAGTTAAGCTCCTAAGAATCGTCACATCCACTCTGCAAGTCAGATGCCCAACTTGGATGCTGGTTTTGGAATGCCCTGACTCGTCACAACTAGTTAATGTTCTAAGCTGTTCGATGGGAGGGGGTTCATTAAGACCTCCCCATTTTCTTCCCCAGGAGTTGGGTTCATACTGGGAGCTGTAGGGCTGTTCTGTTAGCTGCAGGGAGAAGTAGGGGGTCCTCGTCCTCCCGGGAATGACTGCAGACAGGAGGGGTGTCACAGGGATTTCCCACGGGGTCTCCTTTGTCTCTTGGGGGCTCCTGAGGGTGGTCGATGCTGTGCGTTAGGCTTTTTTAAAAGGGTGTGTGGGGAAGACCTCTAGGAAGCTCCCTGGAATGGGGCCTCTGCAAACAGTATTCCTGCCAGGTAAACATTAAAAGAGTAAGAAAAGTGTGGCTCCCCAGGGAGTGGGGACCTCTCCGGGGAGTTGTGGGGTGCCTCTGGCGTTTCCACAAAGGACCGCCGCAAAAATCACTAGACGCTCTGAGGAACCTTCAACACCCATTCTAGCTGAACTGTAGGCTGTACCCTAGTTTCGCAAACTACAGTCTGGAAATCAAGAGGTTTCCGTAGGTTGCGTTCCAGTGATTAAAAGGTTAAATTTCTATTTTCTAAAGTGGTATCAATAAGAAAATGACATTACAGAATGCATAAAATTGTAAGAGGAAACTGACAACTAGCACTTGAACAACTTCCTGCACATACTTAACATAACTGCAACTACTTTAAATGAGATAGTAACTCAGCGAGCTGCCCTTGGCAATACCGTTAAGAGATAAGTCCCAACAGTAACTGCTAGTGCTTGACAGTGAGGTGATTGGCTTTTGAAAAGCAGTATTTTGACCAAGACAAATGGACCTTCGCTACATTTTCATCTGTATTTAAAAGCTTAAAAATTCGAGGCTGTATTTGTTAACGGAAGATAATTATTTCGTCACTGATAAAAAGGATTCACAAGATGTACTCCATAGTAATTCAAGCCTTTTAAAATTCTTTTCCCAGGAAATAGCAGTCAGGAGATGAACTGCTCCTCTGCATGAATGTCTTTTGATTTAAAACTGGGATGACACTCATTAAAATAATTGAAAGAATTACATACAATTAAGGAGCGAGTTAGGCCCAGGAGCAGACACTGGCTCTCTACCCACTTGGCTCACTATCCTAAACCCTGAGCTTCTGCGTTTTTGTAAAAGTAGTGAACTATAGATGGTGATAAATTAAATACTGAGAAATAACTAATCAATAGATTGCAAACTACATCCTTCAGTTCCCCAAAGGCCGATGACAAACTGAAATTGAAAGAGACAGCTGGGAATAGGGATTTCCTGTGAGCACCTGATTGAAGGGAAAGAACAGATGGTCTACGGACAATAAAGATGCTAAGTAAATACACAGTTCAGCCTGACATAGAAGCCATGTGTGTGGAGATGATAAGCATCTAGGAAAGCTAATTAATCCTTGTTACCAACAAAATAACACGTGGAAAGGCAAGGAATATCCCAGGTAAGTCCAAAGTGGGCAGATTCATTTCTAACAATTGAGCATGTCAGATTTTTGACACAGCTTTTTTTATTTCTAATGTTTATTTTTGAGAGAGAGACAGACAGGGAACAAGCAGGGGAGGGGCAGAGAGAGAGAGGGAGACAGAATCCGAAGCAGGCTCCAGGCTCTGAGCTGTCAGCACAGAGCCCGACACGGGGCTCGAACCCACGAACCGTGAGATCATGACCTGAGCTGAAGCCGGACGCTTAACCGACTGAGCCACCCAGGTGCCTCTTGACACACCTGTTTTTTAATAATGTTTAAAAACTGCAGGCTTACATTATGGTCATACAGCACCCGTCTTTCATTTGTGTTTCTGTTCACATATTAATTTAATCTGGAATTAGTAAGCAGATATTTACATCAAGCAATCCAAATCTAATTAAATCTCACTTAAGATTTAATTCGGGATGTAAGAAATGTACCATATATGATATCCATATACTGATTCTAGTAGACTGGTTAAACACGCAGATTATGATGCCGAAATGCCTGCCTTTGGGTGACCTCAAGTAATGTGGACAAGTTACTTAACTCTCCTATGCCTCAGTTTCCCCACTTGGGTTAAACACAAGATATTCACGATAGCTATCATTCACAGGTTGCTGTGAGGACCACACTAGTTACTTCTCACAAAGAGCTTAGAATAGTGCCTGTACCTAAGTGTTGAATAAATGAAGAAGATGACATTCTAAGCCATCCAATTTTGTCTGAAGGAAAGCGGCGTCAGAATCCGACGCTATGAGAGTGGACACCGGCCGGAAAAGTCACCAGGTAATTCTAATAATTCTTGCTCCACCCAGGCCCTCGCCATCCCCCATGACGCCCACCACTGGAACTAGATTACTTACTTCTAGTTAAAAGAAAAAGAAAAAGATGATTATTTGATTGGAGACAGTTTTTTTTAGCTCTGCCTTTTTGTTTAAAGAAAACTGCCTTTTCCTTCAACAATTGCAAAATTAAGGCTGATTAGAAGGTCTCAGGCATCTCCCCAGCAGCAACGGGCCTCTCAATCCATTCACTCACCCTTATTTCAATCCTCACTTAGTCAAAGAGCAAGTTTAAGAAATCAATCATTTAGATTATTTTTTCCATCTCCAAACAGGCAATCCTTCAACTAATATAAATTCCTACCTCTAATTTATGGTGCTAAACCTTCCCTAGTGTGACTGTAACTATGGATTCTTTAAAGAGACAAAAGCACTGAAATGGAATTGACTTTTGGACCAGGGAGAAAGGGAAGAAAACAGGATGACAAGATATTTGGAGATGGAGAAAAAAAGAGATGCCCAGATTTTCTAAGTTTGTTAAGAAATGTTCAAAAATAGATTTAACAGATGTCATGAACATCACAGGCAAACTACGCCAGGATCTTGAATCTGGAAGTAGAATCTCTGAGTAGAAGGTCGGTGATGAGTCCAAGTCACTTCGGAACGCCCTAGGGCAAGTGTCCCCGGGCTCTGGGCTACCGACTGTCAGCTTAGGTCATAGTAAAGTGACACGCGACAGCACAGCCTTCCAGCTGTGTGTGTGGCACGATGCTACATGCCAGGGGCTTACGATCTCATGTGGGAAAGGCTGTAGGCAGGCACGGGTGCACGTGTCCTGGGAATCTTCTACACCTGTGTCCTATCTTCCTGGATCACGTAAGCCAGGAATGCTGCCAGGAAATATGCACAGGCTCATTCTGAAAACCAAAACCGGGGATCCTGGGGGGGCTCAGTTGGTTAAGCGTCTGACTTTAGCTCAGGTCATGATCTCACAGTTCATGAGTTCGAGCCTGTGTCGGGCTCTGTGCTGACAGCTCCGAGCCTGGAGCCTGCTTCCGATTCTGTGTCTCCCTTTCTCTCTGCTCCTTCCACGCTCATGCTCTGTCTCTCTCTCAAAAATAAATAAACATTAAAAAAAAAAAGAAAAGAAAAGAAAACCAAAACCAATTAAATGTCTCTCCCTTGGAAATATGTACTTGAAACCTTTTTAAAACGGCCCCACATGAGGACCACAACTTGCATATTTGGAAATGGATGTCAGCGAGAAACCAAAACGATCTGCCACTTTGATTACGACAGGTGGCAGTGCGGGTAATTTTAAAAGGTGAAACAAATCCTCTTTTGCTTTGAAATTGCTCTGAATTTGTGCCACTGGCTTAGGGTAAAAAGCCCAAAAGCTCAGAAAATGGATTTTCTTTAGGAGAGGGATCCCGGCCTGTGGAGGGGCCGCCACTGTGTAAACTGCTATCCGTGGCTTTGAATAGATGGTGAGGCTGCGGTCTTCGAGAAAATCGTTACAGCACAAATGTAATGTGCACTTTCTACATACAAATGTTCTCTTTCATTAAACTACCAGCAAACGCACTCGGGTTTCCTGCTACTTAACAAGTCATTCGTTAAAACAATGATTAAAGCATTAGTTGGAGCAGAAAAAAAATGCTATTTTCAGGACTTAAAAAAATTCTGCCCTTTTTTTAAATTTTATTTTTTTTAATGTTTTTATTTATTTTTGAGAGACAGAGAGAGACAGCATGAGCAGGGGAGGGTCAGAGAGAGAGGGAGACACAGAATCCGAAGAGCTGTCAGCACAGAGCCCGAAATGGGGCTCGAACCCACGAACCGTGAGATCATGACCTGAGCCGAAGTCGGACGCT
Source organism: Cryptoprocta ferox (assembly GCA_028646485.1). Classification (NCBI taxonomy): domain Eukaryota; kingdom Metazoa; phylum Chordata; class Mammalia; order Carnivora; family Eupleridae; genus Cryptoprocta; species Cryptoprocta ferox. Next base: position 138,686,385 of record CM053577.1, on the reverse strand, counting down.
TAACCGACTGAGCCCCCCAGGCGCCCCGTATTTGTTTTGTTTTTATAGAAAGCTCCGTCCTGCATTTCTCTGTTACACACTCAACACCGAATGCCCTACTCCATCCCACAATTCAACAGGTGCTCATGACAGCAACGGCCCTAAATACTCACTGGCAGTCGGAACCAGGAGACCACCCTTCCAAGTGGGGTCATCCTCAGAACGAGGTTCTGGAAGACCTCCATCTACTCCTGCTTCCTATGCGTCACGGCAACAAGAATGGCTTTTAGGAAACGGAAGCCACTCTGTGCTGGGTACGCCTGTGGTGTGGTTTGCCCTCTCGTCCCGATGGTGGTCTTGTATCTCCATTTTCAAATATAATCTGCATCTGCATTTTTAACGAAGGGTATGTGGTGCGCTGGGGGGCTCAGTTAAGCATCGGACTTTGGCTCAGGTCATGATCTCACGGTTCCTAAGTTCGAGCCCCGCATTGGGTTCTGTGCTGACAGCTTGGAGCCTGGAGCCTGCTTCGGATTCTGTGTCTCCCTCTCTCTCTGCTCCTCCACTGCTTGCTCTCTCTCTCTCTCTCTCTCTCTCAAAAATAATCATTAAAAAAAATTAAAAAGGCACAAACTTCTAGTCATCAGATAAACAAGTCCGAGCGATGTAATATACCCCACTATGAGCTCTGTTAATGCCCACTGCACATCATAAAAGTTATCACAAGGAACAAAAAATGTATAACCATAGGGGCACCTGGGAGGCTGAGATAGTTAAGCAACGGACTCTTGATTTTGGCTCAGGTCGCGATCTCACAGTCCTGGGATGGAGCCTGGATCGAGCCCTGTATCAGGTTCTGTGCTGACAGCTCAGAACCTGCCTGGGATTCTCTCCCTCTCTTCCCTCTCCCGTGGTCTCTCTCTCTCTCTCTCTCTCTCTCTCTCTCTCACACACACACACACACACACACACACACTCTCTCTCTCTCTCTCTCTCAAAAATAAATTTAAAAAATTTGTACCTAAATGTTGTGATGAAAGTTAACTAAACTTATTGTGGCCACCATTTTACATATACACATGTATCAAATCATCAGGATGTACACCTAAAAAGTACAACAATGTTGGGTGCCTGGCAGGCTCAGTCAGTAGAGCGTGTGACTCTTGATCTTAGGGGTCATGTTTTCGAGCCTCACATTGGGTACAGGGTTACTTTAAAAATAAATAAGTGAATAAAACTAAAACAGTGTTACATGTCAATTATATCTCAATACAAAATAAATTTAAAGAAAGGATTCTTCTCTACTCTCACCGCACTCCCTTTATTTAAAGAGACCAACCAACTTTTTCTTTCCCATGATAAAACCAAATCAATCAAACAAAAACAAAGTTTATACAATAAAACAGTAGCTAAGCCAGCCTTTCTTAGCCAATACGCTCTCATCCTCAACCACACAACTTATCAATGGAAGAAAATATATCTTACTAGCTCATGTTTTCTTTACTCCTTCCCAGCCCAGACATGACCAAGTAACTCTAGCAGGAAACATGATATGTAGAGAGAATTTTGAATCCAAACCTATTTCCTATTATATACTTATTTTCTTTTAGGGTTAGCCTAAGAGCTTTCTACAATAATTACCCAATGTTAACTTCCATTGCCTCAAGATGCAAACAAAATAAAAAATACTTACTAAAGACACATTTTACAATCTACTAGACAAGCAACTTTTAAAAAACTTAATAATTCCCCTGACATAGACCAAATTACACTTGTAAGTTTATATACTTAGAGAGTAAATTATTTGTTATCTTCAGTTATATATACTAGAACGCTATTTGAAATCTGGATTCTATTTTAGGATTTCTTTGCTAGGCTTCCTGTACACGATAGGGTTTCACCTGGAGGACACTCAACTATTTTATTCACAGGCTTTCACAGGTAGCAATGGTCTATAAATAAGGAACTACTTAAAGCATTATATTTTCTTCTGGGCTAGAAAAATAACAGCGGCCATGTCAGACCCTTGGTTTTGAAAGTTATTTCTAACTATCATTCCCAACAATGGCTGAATCCAAAAATTACTAGAATTATTAGCTGATGTAGACACATTTGGGCAAAGCAGCAGCCCAGGTACTGTCAGGAGCACTCTCTCAGATTACAAAGAATTCCTACAAAATGACTTATTTTAGTGAAACATAAAAATATTGACAACAGAGGTGCCTGGGTGGCTCAGCTGGTCAAGTGTCTGATTCTTGATTTTGGTTCAGGTCATGATCTCAGAGTTCATGAGATCGAGTCCCGTACAGGACTCTGCTGACTGACATCAAGGAGGTTGCTTGGGATTCTCTCTCTCCGCCCCTCCCCCCCAGGGCACACACACTCTCAAATAAACCTTAAAATTATTGACTACAGAGGCATATAAAACTGTTTTTATGCGAAAGTAGCAAGCCACTATACTAATAATACACATTTTAAAATAATGAAATAGGAACTTAAGTAAAACTGTCCTCAGAGGAAAAAAAGATATCAGCAAGCTGAGCACTCTGGTTATGTGATCAGATGGATGCAACACATGAAATTCTGGAAGTGAATAAGGAATCTAGACCACGGCTACATAAACCCTATGTATATATTCCATCTTCCAAAGCACACCGGCTTGACGGAAGTAAGCAGAATATAAACTGCACAGGAAATGCAAATTGAAGAGAATACTCCCCAAATTGTGCAAATTAAAACAGGAAGAAGCAACAGCGAAAAAAAAAAAAAAACAACCTAGGGCCAAGAAAGAAATTATCATCCAACATATTTTGTTTTGGAAAAAGTCCTCCCCACGTTTTTTCATGGCATTTATATAAAAGTGTTTTCCTGTCACAAATGACCTTCCAAAGTTAAATAATCAACTTCCCCTAATTCGTTTCGGATTTTTTTCCACTGTGGCTATAGGGACAGATCTGGGATTTACGCTCACTGAGACATCTACAACTTTTCCTTGAAAGGGGTATGGGAGCCGTACTCTTTAAGAAAAAGTTTTAAGAAACAAAAAAACAAGGAAAGGAAAGAAAAAAAGAGAGATACACACACAAATGAAGAAACAGACTTTTAACTATAGAGAACAAACTAATGGTGACCAGTGGAGGTGGGGAGGGGATGGGTGAAACAGGGGATGGAGATTTAGGAGGGCGCTGGTTGTGATGAGCGCCGGGTGTTATATGTAAGTGATAAATCACTGAATTCTACTCCTGAAAATAGTATTGCACTGATGCTAACTATACTCGAATATAGAATAGAATAGAATAGAACAGAACAGAATAGAACAGAATAGAATAGAATAGAAGTTTTACAAAATTACAAATTCAAAGTAAGGTACAGGGCCTTAGCAGGGACCTGAAGCTTAAGCCTGCTCAACGGCATTAACACTCTGTGAGCAACACGTTTCTGAAAGAATGATCTAGGAGGGGAGTTTCATTTGGTCTGGTTTGTAAAGGTGAGATTTTAAAACAGTAGCAGAGCCCAGGGATGACAGGCTAATGGTGTCACCAAAGGATGTGTCTTACCATACAAGTATCCAGGTCTTCCAAACGCTCCATCTCCGTGAGCTCCTCCACCGTGAGGACGGAGCGTTTGGCTGGCTTCTCCTCGGCCAGTTCAATCTCTGAGGACTCCGGCTGAGGACGGCTCTTGCCCCGTCTGCTGAAATGGTCAGCCTGAGAGAGTCGAGACAGTACGAAGAAGAAACAGCACAGAGGCAAGGGGAGAGAGGGGAGAGAGGGGAGAGCAGGTGAGCCGAATCCCGGAAGGTACCTTCCACAAAATGGCGCAGGGAAGGGCTCTACCCGAGTTCGGTTCACGACCGTTCCTAACCCATGCACACCTGAGTACCTTACTTCTTCTCTTTCTTTGGAGGGTAGACTGTTTTAAGCAAGAAATTACAAAACCTTACTTAATAAGTGACAGTACTTAGTCTAGAGGGAAAAAAGGCCCATTCTTTTTATTAATTTTATTCCATAATTCTTCTGAAATGCCTTCGTTCTCTAGTCAGTGTTTTAAAAAGTATCTAACGAGGGGAAATAAAATGATTCCAACCTTCACTATTTTTAAAGGCTGAAGGGAAGGAAATTGCTAACACAACCGTACTGGCTTTCACTGTTTTCACGTAATGAACACCATATTGGATAGGATTTACTAATTTCCAGGGTTATGCATGGGGTAACCCTGAAAAATCTAATGGTGAGAGGCAGAAAGAACTGGGCTGAAGTTAATGAACTCTAGGGTTGAGCTGGATCATCACCAGCAACTCTGATTTAATTCTTTTGAAATGATGAGAACCATGGGGCGCCTGGGTGGCTCAGTCGGCTGAGCGTCTGACTTCGGCTCAGGTCATGATCTCATGGTTCGTGGGTTTGAGCCCCATGTCGGGCTCTGTGCTGACAGCTCAGAGCCTGGAGCCTGAGTCAGGTTCTGTGTCTCCCTCTCTCTCTGCCCCTCCCCACTTGTGCTGTCTCTCTCTTTCTCAAAAATAAACAAACGTGAAAAGAAAATTTAAAAAAAATAGAACATTACCAAAAAAACCATGTTTGCAAATTATGGCCATCTCAAATTGCTCTAGAAGTTTCTCCATGTTTCCTCGTGGTTGTTGAACTAACCTTGTCAGGGATCAGTGCCCACTGGTTGGTGGGCCAGCTCCGGGCCAAGGGCAGTATTTTGAGTGGCACCACAGGAGATATCTGTCCTGCCTTTTCGATTTTAGAGGATAGCCTTGTGCTTTTTCTGAAATGAGTTTTTCAAAATATTCACATTGCCTGCCTCTCGGAGAAGAATCGGTTACTGTTCCCGTCTCTGTTGTCACCGACAATTCAGTACCCTAAAACTGGGTGTCCCCAGTCTACACAGTTAACTGGAAATCCTTCACTGGGGAAATGTCATAACTCATTTCCGAGATTTGTTCCACAACACACTGCTCATTCGTTTGAGACACAAGCCCTAACCGGTGATAAAACCTTCATCTGTTTTCTTCCTCAAGTTCAAAAAACCTGAAGGTGCTGATATATTTTTCAGATGCACCGATATGGGAAGTAAAGTCTTACACCTTGGTAAAACCAGTCTCTATAGATAAAGAAAATGTATTTCTTTACCTCGGTTATATCCAAGGCCTGACTGGGCACTCAGCAGCTATCGATCCCTAGCGTGTGTCCATTTTACTCTTGCCCTCAAACATTTCATTTCCCTAGCCTCGTGTTTTCAAGAATATTCCATTCTCAAAATACCATATCAGAGGGCAACAAAATAAGTACATAAAAATGAAATAATCTAAAATATCTTTAGATCTCAGTCTCCGCATTGTTTCCTAACAAAACTCTTGACCTGCATTATAAGTGGACCACAAAATTTCTGGATACCATCACTTCTCCCCCCCGCCCCCTGCCATGCCTTCTGGAGAAATTCTAGCATGCTCTAGAATGTCTGGAAGCAACGCAGGAGAGAAAGTAGGGCCCTGGCCCACAGAGCTGCAAAGGAGTAAAATGTAGAAAGAGAGCCACATCCTCAAACTGGAGCCAGCCCTCCATCATGACAGACGGCAAACCGGGACGTCCGACTCCAGATGCCCACGGCACTCACCAGTTTATGATGGCAGTGTGAGAGCGCATCCAGAATTTCGTCCACAATCCGATCAGACAGGAAGGAGGCCACGGTCAACTTCACTTCGCTGAGTGAACATTAAAGGTTGACAGTAACATTTTAATCTGTGCGAGGGGAAATCATCACCAGCCCGAACGCTCTGCTGATAAGCTCAACTGTGATTCTGTTTCCGTCTTTGGAAATGGGACGTAAGGATGTGTGAACAGGGCTAAGGATTTCCAAAAATAAGCCTTAAATGAGGCCATAAACACACAGGTAATAGACTTTCTTTACCAATTTCAACCTGCCTCTGTAATTTCAAAATTTAAGATTTAGTGGGAGAAACGAAAACCATCTGGATAAAGACAAACTTAATGGGAACCGTATGTACCATGTGGCAAGGAACAATCCATCCATTGACAGAAATGAAAACAAACCTGGACTGGAGTAAATTAAGAAAGTCTGATTGTTAAACTTTGGTTATTATTTTTCTTTTTCTCTTTGAGATCTTAATTTTATTTATCTATTTAAATTTATTTAAATTCAAGTTAGTTAACATACGGTGTAGGATTGGTTTCAGGAGGTGAACCCAGTAATTCATCACTTACATACAACACCCAGTGCTCATCCCAACAAGCGCCCTCCTCAATGCCCATCCCCCAACTCACCCCCCTAAAGCAACCCTCATTTTGTTCTCTGCATTTAAGAATCTCTTATGGTTTGCCTCCCTGTTTTTATCTTCTTTTTGTTATAACTTGAATATGCATTTCCCCCACCTAAAAAAAAAAAAAACTGTTTACCAACCAAATGGTACCACATTGAACTGCTTCTGCTTTTCTCTCCATCTTACTTCAAACGATCATAAATTCACTGTTCTCTTGCCTTTTATGAACAGAAGTTACCATGATGTTTGGTTTTAGGGTCTCTTGCCTGACCTTAAGGAGTCCAGACAACAGAAAGTAACGCACCAGTTAATTTCGGAGTTGTCACTAATGACAGCCACTAAGGTTTCAGTCAGATAGCTGGGATTTTAGTCGGAACTTTAGCTATGTGCTATTCCCAAGAATTCAAATTCCATTTGAGCGTCTTCAGTATGACTAGTCCCACCCAAATGCACAGATGCACAAATGTACATAAGTGCACAATACATTTAAAGGTGAATGTGCTAGAGAGATACATACCCACACTCCTACGTCGACTCATGAGTTCAGTCTGCTCTTAAAGTCAAGAATTGTAAAGTTTTTAGAGCAGGGAAAGGAGTTATCAAAATAAAATTATTTAATCGCAAAGCTAAAGTTGAAAGTATATTTGTGTTAACAGGGAAAAACCTTTCCAACCTAAGGGCAGTAATTTGCATTGAGAGTTTTCTGCCAAGGAAGATTTCTGATGGCAGGGCGGGAAAACGGAGGCACTAACCCTTTGATGTCTCCGTTAAAAATTTTCCTAGGCCGAAGATAAAAGGATGTTTCATTAATTCCTGTCTCCGCAACAAGGTCTCCGTAGCTACTTGGTTTATCTAATACTTTATTATTCCCCAGAGGTACACTGAAAGATTCACCTGGGTCTCATTAAAAATACAGATTATTGGGTCCCACCCAAACCTCTGGGGGACGGGAAGGGTGGCTGGGAATATAATTATGACAAGCACTTCCTCTCCTTTTTTCAGGCGTGTGTGGGAAATTTACTCCCTCATACAACTATAGAATCAGTAGTTTATTTCTCCCTTTCTCTCCCCCAGCCCCAGCCTGGTCTGAACTGGGGAGGGGTAGTTTATCTGTCTCAGGATGGGGCACCAAACATGATCCTTTAAATAAAATGCACTTAAAAAAAAAGTTTCAGGATGGTCCTATCATTTTGTTACTGGATTCCCAAGCTGCAAACTTTTTAGGGGGAATGATTCTACTTCAGCCGCACTGCACAGATGTACCTGAATGTGTACACAGGTGTGGATGTGCACATTTTCATCCCATCAGTGCGTGATAAAAAGCCAGGCAGGGACTTAACAAACACAGAGGCATTCTACGCTGCTGCCCACTTTTCAGAATCTGCCCCTTTGCAAAAGAAGTGACCATATTTGACAGAATTCGGTGCAGTAAAGGCATCAGAGTATGATCCATCGGGAGTTCAATCCATTATGATGGAAAAATGGCAGCCAATTCATTTTTTCCTTTTTCATACCGTAAGTGGCTTCAATAACAATCCCCAAACTCCAGGTTACAGAAATATGAAAGCGCACCTCGTAAGGGCTAGCTAGAGCTAATACAATCACTAATCTGTGGGGTCCTGTAAATCCTCTAAATGTCTTCTCATTTCTCGAGTCCTTCAAACTGTCTTATCACTCAACTGAGGCGGAACTAGAATTTTTTATTTTTAGAAACCCCGATACACACAGCTTCATCTTGGACCCAAGATCATCCCATTACTGCAGAAATCCTCGACTCTGAGTCCCATGATCTGGCTTCAATACCTAGATTATATAATATTTTTGGCTTATTTTAATTCTCCTTTTTCTCAAAGGCTGCTATTCAGCTACCCATCATTCACTATGTGTGGACACAACTCCTAATTCTTGAGATGAGAGCTGGGATTTTTTGGTTTTTTGGTTTTTGGGTGGGGTTTTTTTTTTTTTTTTGGTTACATCTAAATATTCTTATCAATAAGAAATGGTTAAAATGGGAAAGTTCAAATATTTCTGAACCTGGACTTGGTTTCTAGTCCACTGACTCCCCAACTGAGACAGTGAGAATTCAGGGCGTATCATTCAGACTGGTAACCACCTGAGTTTCTACGTGGAAATCAAGGAAACTTTGTTGGTGATCACCCCAGCTCAGTATTCGTATCTTGGCCTATTTTTCAAACGTGACCAAGCACAGATCTAGGTAGACACTCCAGGGCCGCTTTAGCACATACACAGTATCACAGACCCAGCAAAAGAACACAGAAGGAAAATACGGTAAGGTCACAGTGGGCCTCTTTGCCTATTTTATAGGTTGTGTCTTTGCTCAGAATAGCACAGTGGCAGGAAGCCAGCTTCAAGTTAGTACTTTCTAAAGGTGGAAGATAAGCTTCAGAAGCAGAGAAAAGGGATTACAGACGTGTATCCCCTATTAAAAATAAAACACTTAAAAACAGCATTTAACTGTACGCTCTTTAGTAATGCAGGCATTCTTGTGGTCGTCTTATTTTGGAAATGTAAAAACCTATGCATTTATGCACAGCTCTATTTATATACAGTCAGCGCCTATCAAACACGCCTCACACGTTATATATGGATACAGCCAATGGTAACACTCTTCACAGCTGCCCCCACGGCATTCACGGAAGCCGCGGATCCACGGTTTACTAACATCGTAAACCTACCTAATTTTGTTAAGGATGTCAATTCCAGACTGCTCCAGTAGGACATTTTTAACAAAGGTGCGTGGAATGGAAATCTTCTCAGTGCTGGCATGAATCAAGTCTTGTCGAATGTGGGCTTTCTTCATCACGTTGGGACACAGATTCTCTGCAGCGTCAACCATGGACTCAAGCAGCACCTGCAGGGCGGCGCGAGCAGAGGGGAGAGGTGAGGACGGAGCCCTGATACCCCTGCTGTAAGGCTGAGAGCTGGTTCTAGTATGATGCTGAGCCCTTGGAGAGCGGGGCGTGAGAGAGACCTCGGAGCACGACTAAGGATTCTGAGCAGCCCCGGGGTGACCTGTGACCACCGATGGTCACTGAGCTCAGGTAATCACTTCAAATCACCTGGCAGACCCACCCATGCTTCAGGCCGCCAACGGAAGTGTCAGGCTCTACCAGCCGCACCGAACACCAGGTGTTCGTGAGAAGATTGAAAAAGACACGTATCAAGCCTTTACACAGCAACTTACCACACCAGGCAGTTCTCCCTGCTGCTGGAAAATAAAGTGACAGATGCCCCTAGAAAATGTATCGAACTTGAACTCTTGCCTGATTTTGCAAATCATAGAAACCCCAAATCAGGGTGAACCATTCAATAGCTCTATCAAAACATTAGTGGCAAAAAGAAAAAAGAATTCCACAGATTTCTTCTTTTAAAAGAAAAGCTTTAGTGTGGAGTGAAATTATAATAGTTATAACAACAAGAAACGACATGGATGACGGACACAAACATTTATGGGGCACTTTAGAAACAACAAACAAAACATGCTTTTAGAGCACTCTAGAGTTTGCAAACTGTTTCTGCATGTTTTATCCTCCCTACATCTGTGAAGATGGGGGGGGGGGTCACCATTTTGTCGTTGAAGAATGTGAGCTAGGAAAAGTTAAATAATTTGCCTGACATGGATGACACAGCTTGTAAAGTGTGAAAGTGGCATCAGCATTAGTGTAAGACCTAAATCTGAATCCTAGCTGAGTGACACTGGGCTGTACAGATTTCCTAATCTTACTTTGCTCATGTATAAAATGGCACATACAAAAGTTCTTGCCTCCCAAGATTACTGAAGATAAAGTGACATTACACACACATAACATATGCAGTATAATGCCTAGTGTATAATAAAAGTTTAGTCGGGGCGCCTGGATGGCTAAGTCCATTGAGTGTCTGACTTCCACTCAGGTCATGATCTTGCGGTTTGTGGGTTCGAGCCTCGCATCAGGCTCTGTGCTGACAGCTCAGAACCTGGAGCCTGCTTCGGATTCTGTGTCTGCCTCTCTCTGTCCCTCCCATGCTCACGTTCTGTCTCTCAAAAAAAAAATTAAAATTTTTTTTTTAAAGTCTATCACAGATCATACCATGAATCTGTTTCCAAAGATACTACTTTTAACAATAAGATCTCAGTTTTTGGAAGGCAGCTTGAAGCCATCACTATTCCAGTGTGAACAAGGACAGGTGTGGCATTATCCTGGACAGAGGGGCACGAGCTCTGTACACTCACAGAGTCACATCCAAGCCCAATCTCTCTAGTGACATCTCTCATTCTGCTACAGGACAGAAGTAGAATGGCAGGAGGTTTATAAAGATCTTGTGGAAAACAGAGAGGAGAGACAGTCACCTGAGAAGTTTCCAAAATCAGGTCCTATTTTGACAGCGCTCTGTCCGTGTTATAACTCTAATTACTGGTTTCACACATTATTCCAAGAAAGTTACAAGCAATGCAAATAAGATGGTTTAAGACTGATTATTTTCCTCATTGGCATTAAAATAAACACCTCTGTCCAGACTGCCTAGCAGTCCAGCACTCCTGATAAGAATCGGTACTCCTTCACATTCAGCTCAGTTCAAGCACTACCTCTTTGAGGCGACCTTCTGGATCTTACTGTCTTTATACCCTTTACCCCCCAAGCTGTGTTTCATAACATTCTGTGGTAATTACCTAGCATGTGGTGGGGACCTCAGAAATTAAATGCATCATAAAATGGTCAAGAATGCAGTACCTTTTAACCACCTGGGTGTGAAAGAACCTCTCTGAGCATCTGATGAACACTCAACCCAGAAAAGTTAGTGTAAAACTATGCATGTAATTTTAGAAGTTCACGGAGAGTTAGAGGCACCAGATTCCAGATACACAACTCCAACCTGATGGCAACTGTGAAATCCTACCCTTTATTGCCAGGGCCTAGCACATCTCTTGGAACATCTCTAAAAAACATAAAAAGTAGGGACAAGCCCAGGGACTCACCAAATACAGGTACTAAACGGTCCAACTTTTCTCTACTAGTCTTCTCTCTTTCTGTTGTATTGGTTTGTCAACCTCTGCTTACTGTTCTAATTATGATATGTCCTAATATATGGTAAGGCAAGACTACCAACCATCTTACTCTTCGTAAGCATCTGAGCTATTTCGAGCACCGCTTTTCCACATATTCAGAATTAGCTTTGTCAAGGTCTGTTAAAAATCTGTTGGAATTTTCATTGAATTTTATCCAATAATAGATGAATTTTGGAAAATGTGACATCATGTGATCCTGTCTCTTCCACTCATAAACATGATACATATTTTACTGTTTTAGCCTTTCTTTCAATGTTTATTCATTTTTTTAAGTTTTTTTTAATGTTTATTTATTTTAGAGACAGAGAGAAAGAGCATGCATAAGGTGTGGAGGGGCAGAGAGAGACAGGAACAGAGGATCCAAAGTGGGGTCTGTGCTATGTACCCCAATGTTCATAGCAGCACTTTCAACAACAGCCAAATCATGGAAAGAGCGTAAATGTCCAACAACTGATGAATGGATCAAGAAGATGTGGTTCATCTATACAATGGAATAGTGCATGTCAATGAGAAAGAATGAAACCTGGCCATTCGTAGCAACAGTGGATGGACCTCGAGCGTGTCATGTTAAGTGAAATAAGTCAGGCAGAGAAGGAAGGTACCATATGTTTTCACTCATAGGTCTAACAGGAGAAACTTAACAGAGGACCATGGGGAGGGGAAGGGGGGAAAAAGTTAGGGAGAGGGAGGGAGACAAAACACGAGAGACTCTTGAATACTGAAAACAAACTGAGGGCGGAAGGGGAAGGGGGAAAGGTAAAGGGGGGTGATGGGCATGGAGGAGGGCACTGGTGGGGAAGAGCACTGGGTGTTATATGGAAACCAGCTTGACAATAAACTATAAAAAAAAAAAAACCCAAAACAAAACAAAGTGGGGTCTGTGCTGACTGCAAATGGCAAGATCTCATTTCTTTCTTATTGTTGAGTAATATTCCAGTGTGTGTGTGTGTGTGTGTGTGTGTGTCCATTCATCTATTGTTGGACAATGGGCTGCTTCCATAGCTTGGCTATTGTAAATAATGCTGCAACAAACACAGGGTGGATATATACTTTTGAATTTGCGTTTCCGTTTTCTTTGGGTAAATAGTATTGGAATTATTGGATCATAGGGTAATTCTATTTTTAATTTTTGAGGCACCTCCCTACTGTTTTCCACAGTGGCTACACCAGTTTGCATTCTCCATATCCTCACCAATACTTACTTCTTGTCTTTTTCATTTTAGCCACTGTGTCACGATCTCTCATTGTAGGTTTTGATTTGTATTTCCCTGACGGTTAGTGATGTTGAGCATCTTTTCATGTGTTTGTTGGCCATCTGTCTGTTTTCTTTGAAAAAATATCTATTTGGGTCCTTTGGCCAATTTAATTGGACTACTTGGATTTTTGGGTGTTGACTTGTATAAGTTCTTTACATATTTTGGATATTCACCCCTTATCAGCTATATCATTTAAAAATATCTTTTTTGTATTCAGTAAATTACCTTTGTGTTTTGCTCGTGGTCTCCTCTACTGTGCAAAAGCTTTTTATTTTGGTGTAAAGCCCAGAATTTAATTTTGCTTTTGTTTTTCTTGCCTGAGGAAACCTATTTAGAAAAAGGTTCTTTGGCCCATCAAAGAAATTACTGCCTATGCTTCCTTGTAAGAGTTTTATGGTTTCAGGCCTCATATTTAGGTCTTTAATCCATTTGGAGTTGATTTTTTACAGTGTAATAAAATGGTCCGGTTTCATTCTTCTGCATGTACCTCTCCAGTTTTCTCAGCACTGTTTGTTGAAGAGCCCACTTCCCTACTGTATATTCTCGTCTCTGCTGTTGTAGATTAATTGACCATACAAGCTTGGGTTCGCTTCTGAGCTCTCTATCCGGTTCCACTGATCTATGGGTCTATTTTTGCATCAGCACCATACTGTTTTGATCACTACAAATTTGTAATGTATCTTGAAATCTGGAATCATAATACCCCTGGCTTCGTTCTCCTTTCTGAAGGCTGTTTCGGTGATCTGGAGTCTTCCGTGGTTCCATACAAATTTTAGTATTATTTGGTCTAGCTCTGTGAAAAATGTAGTTGGTATTTTTGTGGGGATTGCATTAAATCTGTAAATTGCTTTGGGTAGTACGGACACTTTAACAATATTAATTCTTCTAATCCATGAGCATAGGACATCTTCCCATTCGTTCATGTCATCCAATATTTTCTATTATTACTTTTTAAGACTACTTATCAATTACTGGTAGTTATATTCAAAGATTTCTACTGCAATGAATTTGTTGATTTCTCTTCATAATTGTGTCCACTTATTCCTATATATGTGAAGCCCTAGGATTAGACGCATACACATTTGAAATTATGTATTGCTCGTAAACTGGATCTTACAAATGACCTATTTTACTTCCAGCGATGCCTCTTCTACTGTATCACTAGATCTGGGTGGGAGCACTCCCCCGGTGTGGAACTGAACCTTGTATTGCAGGATGGTTAGTTTCATTGTTACCTGCCTAAGCCAGTGGCTGTGACAACCCCAAGCAATCGCAAACACTTCCTAATGACCTTCTAGGCATGCTGTAAAACCCCTGGTTTAGCGTTTCTGCTTCAGTTGTCACATGAGAAATTGTAACATGGATATTTTACTTCCTACCTAACACTGCACTGACCAACGAACCCTCCCGAGATGATTAGTGCATCCAATAAGGGAGCCACTAGTCACAGAGGGCTATTGAGCACTTCGAACATGGCGAGTGCAACTGAGAAGCTGAATTTTAAGTCTTTAAAATTTAATGTTAAATTAAGTTTAAATGACCACACATGGCTAACAGATAATATACTGAGGAATGCAGGTCTAATGCTGATGTCTTAAATCTTTTCCAGAATAAAACCAGGATGTTAGATTATTTTTCTTCATTCCCTATTGACATAAATACTCAGTTCTAATATTTTATTTATATTTATTCCTAATTTTACAGCACAGACTAGGCGTTAATACTGTTGTTTATAATCAATGTTTGTCTTTACCCACATTTGGTATTTTCCCTGTTTATTATTCTTTCTTGCATCTCAGACCCTCTCTCTCTGGTAATTTCTCCTTTGCCCCAAAGTTCTTTAGACGTTTCTTTAGTGTGGTCTAGTTACAGTAAACTATTTCAGTTTTTGTTTGGATGAAAATGCTTTCATTTTATCCCTGGCCTTAAAAATTAGGTTTGCTGGATATAGAATTCTTGGTTTACACTTATATGTTCTACATATTCTCTTGGAGGCATGAAGATATTCTTTCTTCGTCTTTGGCTTCCACTGACTGTTGATTTGAGAGCTGTCTTGTCAGTCTTCATATGGGTCTTTCTACAGGGCCTTGCCCTCCCTCTGGCTCCTGGCAATATCTTCTCTTTGTTCTCAATGTTTTTAACTTTTCATTATGTGATTGTAGACACAGATTTGTTTTTATCTGTCTGACATGGGTTTTTATCTGTCTGACATTGAATTAAATTCAATTCCCTGAATCGAAAGATTCTGGTCTTTTAACAATCTCTGCAATTCTCAGCCATTATCTCTTCAATTGTTGCCTTTTACTGTTCTCTCTTTCCTTCTGGAGATCTAAATTAGGCTAATGGTAAACCTCCTCAGTCCTTACAGTCTCCATTTTGTCGGTCCATGTTATACTGCCTTCAGACAATCTGCAGTGAGTAGGCCCTGTATTTGAAATGTGATAACCAGATTTCAGTCTGCATGTATCTCCCCAATGATAGTTATGAGGGTCACTATTTCTTAACTGTGAAAATAACTAACACTACTCTGAAATCCTGCACAATATCTGTAAAATAAATTGGGTGAATATCCTCAACATGGTGGTTACACTTCCTCATTCTTGCAGTAAGCCCACGACTTGCGAATACAAGCGAATACAACATCCACACGAAAGGGCCCTGAAATCTTTCTTTTGCTTTAGAAAATAAGTATAGGGAAATGAGAAAACTCAGAGAACTCTTTTAGCCAAACTGCGTTAATACCTGCGAAAATGCCATCGACACCCCTCAGGCCTCATTTCCTTCATAAATCTGAAATTTACCAGTGACGTATTTCACAGGTTACACTGGGAGTGAATCAAGAATTTCCAAAGCCAAAACAAGCACTCTAAAATTTAAGTCCAGAAGTAGAAAATGAAGGTTTCTTTTATGTTAAAACATTCAAATCCCACTTACTCATCTACTATTACTCTGGGAATAAATGATGGGATCAGAAAAAGGGAAAACAAGAGGAGAGTTGTCTTTTTAAAATACCTAAAACAGCCCAGTCCAGAGAAAATAGCACCTGTTTTCAAAGAAGGGATTTCTCCAAACTTATTGGCTTTCTTCTCTTCCAGGAAGTCTGCTAAGAAGGCAGGCTCACTCGGCCATTTCTTTCGCTTTTCTGAAAGGATATTTTTTGCAAGATGGCTGAGAGAGCTACTTGAACTTATTCTTACCCAATATTCAAAATGTCTACTGTTGTCCCCGGCGCAGGACAACGTTGAGCCACAGGTGACACAGCTGACCTGCTTAGAGCAGGTAGCTCGCAGCAAGCCCGGGGGCACAACTCCAGCCCTACTTGTCCCATTGTTTTAAAACTCACTGTTAGAAAAACTGATTTCTATAAAATCATCCATCTACATTAGCTTTTGCTAGTGTAACACGTTAATTTGAAAGAGTTTGGGAATCAGAGAAAGGACTTCTTTAGGAAACAGTCCTAGTAGTCAAATAAACAAGGCCCACTGTAGTTTAGTAAAACAGTTAATACGGATCTTAATAAAAGTACATTGTTTCCTACATAACTTTAAGAAAATCAACACGCTGAAAGGCTGTATAAATAGACAAATGGGAATTGGTTTAAAAAGAGTAAAATGATGTCCATTTGTCAGTCAACTGGAAGGAAACAGAGAGGAAGTAAACTGCCTAGAGTCTATTGAAAGTAGTCTACTGCACCAAGTTACAAGGAAACTAATGAGGAACTTTTAATTAAGAAGTCGTGATCGAAGATCTGCTCCGATTCATGCCAGACATTCCCACAGGGAAGGGAACTTGCAAAGGGACTGAAGAGCGAAGAAAACAAGCAGGTGGGGACTACAAAACACGGGCCACTGAGGAACTGGGACGGCGGGGACCTGAGAACAGAGAAGAGCATTCTCTGACATATGCAAATAACGGAGATGCCATGATGCCATGATGGAGAAACCTGGTGAGACTGACAAGGGTCAGAAAGGCCGGCGTCAAAAAATGCAGGGAATGTCTATTTACACAAAAACAGTTTGGGTCCTAAATATATTTACATTATTTCAGGCTTTTAAAAATTCCAAAGCCTTTTACTTCAGACACTGTCTTCTACTCCCTCCCAAGAACGAGAGGCCAGAGTGCACGGCAAGCACGCAGTGCGCAGAGAAGGAAATGGGACAAAGGGACGGCGGACAACCTGCGGTTTCAACCGGCTGAGACAGACACAGTCAGAGGCTGTTCAACAAGGCAGAGACAGACACAGTCAGAGGCTGTTCAACAAGGCAGGTCCTGTTGCCGTGTCTGACGTGGATTTAGATGCCAGCCAACTCTTGGCACGTAAGGAGTTCTCGCACATACATTGAAGGGAAAAATTAGACAGTAGATACAGATATGCAATGTAGAAAAGAAATACAAACGGCTAATAAAATCACTTGACTTACATCGCCTATTAAAAAAGGTCCAAAGGATGGGGCGCCTAGGTGGCTCAGTCGGTGAGGCGTCGACTCTTTATTTTGGCTCAAGCCATGATCTCATGGGTTCGAGCCTCACATTGGGCTCTGTGTTGACGGCAGGGAGTCTGCTCAGGGTCCCCTCTCTCCCTCTCTCTCTGCCCCACCCCCCCCCCGCCTACTCTCTCTCAAAATAAATAAACATCCGAAGGACAAAATGAAACCTTTCTAACCCTTTATACTGACGAATATGCAAAGAGGACGGCACTGGTATCGGTGAGGGTGCAGCAAACACAAGCTTTCCCTGCACTGACCAGTCTGTGAATGTACATCCACGTGTGACAGGCACCACTAGACCCAGGAGAGGTCAGCTGTCGGCATTTACCCGAAGCGGACTAATCAGAAATTAGACAACAAACATGCTGGCTGTGAGGTGACAGAAAATACGTACTGGTCTCTGGCTCCCGTTCCCGGCACAGAGCTCCTGAAACCCTTGTAATTCCCTAATTGAGAAAACACTAGAAGCATCTTTTGTTCTGAAATTTGGTCTGTGACCCTGATTCCTGACCCAGGGCTCTGAAAACCCTTGCAATTTCTTGGATAATAGAAGTGTCTTTTGTTCTAATGAGGTGACGCTCGGTGGGCTTCTGGATGGTTCCTGGATGAGGGCTGGTCATTGGAAAGATGAACCACGAATAGGAGGTCAGAATTTCCAGTACTGCTCCCCATTCTCTTGAGAAGAGAGCATAAAAATCCAAAAAAGTACAGGGTGCCTGGGTGGCTCAGTCAGTTAAACATCTGACTCTTGGTTTCGGCTCAGGTCATGATCTCACAATTCGTGAGTTTGAACCTTGCGTTAGGTTCTGCACTGACAGCGCGGAGCCTGCTTGCGATTCTCTCTCTTCCTCTCTCTCTCTGTCCCTCCCTGGCTCACACTCTCTCACTCTCAAAATAAATAAATAAACTTAAAAAATTCCAGAAAGTACCTGTTCAAAGAGCTTCCAGACTGGTGGACATGTGGAGGTGTGGGGAGGGGGACTCGCTGAGACGGGGCACGGTGGCTCCGTGCCACCCCACGGACCCTGCCCTGTGCGTGTCTTCCATTTGAGTCTTCACTTGTCCCCTTCATCGCCTCCTTGAATAAACTGGTAAACGTGTTTCCTTGACTTCCATGAGTCGCTGTAGCAAATTAATCCCACCCGAGGAGGGTGTTGGGAAACCTCTAATTTAATTATAGCTGATCAGTCAGAAACATGGGGGTCAACCTAGACTTCCTGTTGGCATCTGAATTAGGGGTGAGACCAGTCTTGTGAGACTGAACTCTTAGCCTGTGGGGTCTGAACCTTCTCTGGGGAGGCAGAGTCAGAATTGAGTTATTAGGTTGTAGGACACTCAGCTGGTGTCACAGAGAATTGCGTGGTGGGGGCAAGTTCCCACACATCTGGTGACCAGAAGTGTCAGAAGTGAAGCGTTCTGTGTGAAGGTAAAAAACAGGCGGCCAGAGGTTTCTGAATACACCAGTACATCCATATAATGAAATACTATGAGGCCATTAAAATGACGGTGATCGTTTGCTTTCCTTGGATTGTATTCATGACATTGTACCAAATATAAAGAGTATTCTAGCATAATCACATAGATGTAACATTGTGCGTACAGACACAGAATGTCTGGAAATTCACTAAAATACTAAGAATGACACTATCTCTGGGATTTCAAGTGATTTTTACTTTCGTTTCCTTTACACTTGTTAGTACTGTTTCAATGTTTCACAGACTGAGTTTCATTTTGTAAGTCAGAAACATATAAGCAACGAAGATAGTATCCTTACATATTGTACTGTATCGTTCATGGAGGACACAACATTAGGTAACAAGTGATCTGGCAGGACTCTATCAACAAGTCAGTGGTCCTTGTCCTGCCCCTTTGTCTCTATTCGGAATGGATTCGAAATAACCACGTTAAAAAAAATAAAAGAAACACAGAAGAGTCTCTCACATTACGTGCACAGGAAGACAAGAGGGGCTCAAACTCCTAAATAATCCACATTTTCTCCCTCATTAATTTAATTCACAAGCAGAGTAATTAGCATGTTGCGAAATTATTACTGAGTCCCACATCAAACCCCTGTGAGCCATAGCATTTTGTTCTGGGAAGAACACAGACCAAATAATTGTAGAAATTTAGACACCGTTTTTTAAGGCATCCTTGAGCAGGCAGATTAGAAATGATGAAAACTTTCTGGAGGTAACATTTCTCTTTGTCGCTGTTTTCTGAAGCTACCCTAAGAAAAATGTAGTCTTGGGGCACCTGGGTGGCTCAGTTGGTTGAATGTCTGAGTTTGGCTCAGGTCATGATCTCACGGTCCGTGAGTTTGAGCCCTGCCATCAGGCTCTGTGCTGACAGCTCTGAGGCTGGAGCCTGCTTCGGATTCTGTGTCTCCCTCTCTCTCTGCCCCTCCCTCTCCTCTCAAAAATAAATAAACATTAAAAAATTGTTTTAAAGAAAAATCTAGTCGTTGGTTACTCCGCCCCCTTACATTTCAGAGACTTTTTCAGCCGGGGAGCCTTTGGACAAGTCTTGGCCACTTCGGGTGCCTTGTGACTTCATCTAAATCCCTATGGTTGTCCTTTAATCAGTTTCTTATAAGGACTGTCCCCTACTTGCCTAGCGGGAGTCTCTAAAGCAGCAGCACGTGGGCGCCGTAAGCAGAGCTCCTGTCCTCCCCGTCCTCGAGATCCACTGTGGTCACAGAAGTTATTTTTCCCTAAAGCAGTCTTCTCTTTCTGCCCCGTACGTGGAAATCCGTCGTTCCCTTATCAATGGTGATGGTAAAGTACATTTAGAGGTTTACCACCAAAAATAAAATGGAATTTTCTAGGTGTCACTTGATCTTATTATATAAGAAGTTATTTCAAAACTTAAGCCAGAAAAGCACAGTATTCAATCTCTGCCACATGTGTACACGTGCAGGTGCACACGCATGCACGCGGGCGTGCGCACACGCACACATCTAGAAAATATAAGTAGCTATGGGATGAAAGACATGGGGAAGTCACAGCAATTTCATTTTCCAACATAACAGAAACCACAAACCTTTAGCTGCTCATCGACGACTCTCGTGACTTCTCCAGCCATTGACTCCAGGGTCTCTTGAATTGGACCGGATAACAAGCCCGTGGCCCCCGCCCAAGACGCACCGCCAACGTGGTATAAGTTTGGTAACAGCTGTAATAAAAACACAAACCATCTCTCCATAATTAACTAAGCACCAAAGTCACTGCGGAGTTAGTAAACAGGGGAAAGAAATATTATTAGAGATTATTTATTCTTGATCAAAGCCTCTTTATACAGATTTAGAAACCGGGGTCCAGCTTTGAAACTGTAACAGTACATTAGCTCTGTGCCCCTCGACGTCTTTCTCTGGGACACGAATGTCCTACTCGTAACACTCAATGATTGTGTGAGTTCAAGAGCAGAGCCGGGACCAGGCCCCAGGCTTTCTGACCCCCGTTAGTCCTTTCTCCTTGAAGTCACACTTTGGGAACCAAATTCTACTTTGAAAGAAGCTTCCTTTAGAGGTGACAGAGGGGAGTTACATGCCATCAGCTTGGAAGCAGAATGACTGAAAGTGAGTTGTTGCTCACTGAAACCACAGCTCTACCTCCCAGTTATTCAGGTCAAGTAGGCTTGACCCTACTTTTTCTTCTACTCTGTGTTTCATTCTGTGTGTTGATTTCCAGTGATTAACCCCGGGCACAGAAAGGAAGCGATGATGAACTCTGTTCACTTTGCCCCTTGTTACTAACCTCAAAATGGGGTAGAAAGATTAGAAAAAGATGGAACTGGTTTCTAAAATCGAAATTAAAAGAAACATTTTTATCACATAAGATTCTCATGTAGCCTGATGTGCAACTCACCGTTTTGGAATTCTTAGCATCACGCATGAGCCTTTCTGCTGATTTTAAATCTTCCTGGACAGCATCTCCCGCACAGTTTCGTAAAGAGTTGAGATGGTCCTGTACTTTCACACATATTCTGTCGATCATCTGAAACATGCCGTCAAAATGGCAGCCCGCATCCAAGTCAGCACAGCCAACGTTACGATGGGAGGAAACACAGGATGAATGAGGACAGAAATGTCTACTAACCAGAACATTCAAGAAGGCAGCTTACAGCCAATTATTCACTTATCTATTCATATAAGAAGACTTAGGCAACATTAACTCCAGTACAACATCTCAGACACTTCACTCCCTCTTCCTGCCTTAGGAAATGCAACACGTAGAACAAAAGTGCATACTTCTTGACGATTCAGAATTTCGTGGCTACTCGGTGACATTTAGCGAGACAGTAACCTTCCTTCATTAATTTTATTGAGTGGCCTGTGTCAGACATACTGCTAGGTACTTAGGAAATAGAGAAACAGAGTGTGCAATTTGGAGATGGCTGAAATGACTACAAAATGGTGCCCACAGCCAGTTGGTCTCAATATTACAGCATCATAACACCTGTGGAAATTAATATTTTTAAAGCTAATTCAATTCTAATCAGGTACTTTTCCATATAAATTGAAAGCCACTCCCCCAAAAAAGCATGTTGAGGGTTTATTATATTAACGCAGGCAACGATAAAGTTAATAACATTTAGTTTCTATTCCATTAAAGCCCCTCTCCCAGGTTAATTGCATCTGAATTATTTTCAGTTACTCCATGGACTTAAACATGAACCCCAAAGGGAAGTGACAGATCACTACTGTAGACAAAAAAATACTACAGAAGGGGAAGATTACTGTATTTGTTCCTCCAGTTCCTCCAGTAGTTTGATCAGAACTGCAGGCCATTTCGTGTTCTTAAGAAATAATTAATTCTTCCAGAGACCTTGCATATCCAGAGTCTCATCCCATCTGATAATCCATTTGGCAGAGGTGACAATCTAGCATTATTTTTATTT
Source organism: Cryptoprocta ferox (assembly GCA_028646485.1). NCBI lineage: Eukaryota > Metazoa > Chordata > Mammalia > Carnivora > Eupleridae > Cryptoprocta > Cryptoprocta ferox. The sequence goes on along the minus strand of CM053577.1, from coordinate 138,664,416 downwards.
AAATTCATGCTTGCTCTATTTTCAATGATCTCCTACAACAACCATAGGAAGCCACCGTCAGCTCTCCTTCCTCTATAAATCCTGCGCTAATAAAAATTTCACTGCACGGCTCAGAAGACTCAGGGGCTGATTACATCTCGCCTGCCTTCCTCTTCTGGACAGTCAGGTTCATAACATCTCCCCCATCTTCCTTTCCAGTGTATTATGAGGACAACCCTCAAAGCACCTACCCCCTTGACAAAGGGTCACCGATGTCAACATTATTGTACCTCAGGAAGAACTCCTGTTACCGTGAGACATACTGAGGCTGCAGAAGTGGGGTGTGTGGAGCCCCCGCAGGAAAAAGGGGTTCTATGAATAATGCTTCTAACTAACAGTGAAGCTTGTAGGCAGCGAGATCTTCACTTTCTGCATTTTCACAATGCCCCACAGAGAACTAACTATAGGTTTTTAAAAATCTTCTTAATTGATGTAAATTCTAACTCTTCTCACTGCGGTCTTGATCTGTGCTTCCTGAGGCAAAGAAGGTCATCCATAATTCATATCTTACCAACAAGGAATACTTAATTTCACGAGACAAATAAACCACATACTAAGAAAGGAACTGATGTATGTCTGAGGCCACCCAAGACTACTTTGAGAGGCAGGTGGATGAGGGACTAAGTTGGTCGTCCTTGATAATCAGGAGACCAAAGAGACTCCTGAAATGTATGCCATTCGGCAGTCTCTGAGGAGACAAGTTTCCAATGAACTCACCACACCACGTTCTTCAAGTGGAACTTTTAACATTACGTCCAAGAGAAACATAAAAACTTAGTTCAATTCAAATACGACACGCAACCTCACAAGTCTCAAAGAGGCTTCTGAACACATTCTTGCTAAGGTTTAGAACAGCCCGACAGATCGCGTCCAGATGCTTCACAACCAAAGAGCTCAAGGCCTGGAAAAGTTAACCTACAGAAGACGACACAGAGTGATTACACGGAGGGCAAATTTAAAATCAAGGATTTTGACTATCAGTTCAAATTCAAGTTCCTAAGGTACACAAATGTGAAAAAGAATACAGACTAGAAGCTGAAAGACTGTCATCCCTTGGGCTGGCCCATCAAATACCTCACGGTGGATGTCTGCACCCAGGCTCTGACCTTCCCCAGCCCAGTGTTCCTCTCTTCTCGAGGAGCCCGGAAAAGCTGTGGGCCCCCACCATTTGAGAAGCTCACTTCCTCCTGAGGAAATGGGTTCTGTCATTCTTGAACCACAGTCGCCTTGTGGTTTTTTGAGTCCCGATCTGTCTTGCCCATGACTTCCCCTGGAAGACACGCTGAACGATCCATCACACGCTCTCTCTCATGGGACTGTCTTGCACATGCTTGAACACAGCTATCTTTTCTTCCCTAAGATGGCTGTCTTCAGGCTTCAATTTCCGGTTCCTCTTGCCATTCTACCATGGTGACAGTTTTACAGTCCCCAACCTTCTCCCCACCCCAAGCCCCTTCTCTGAATTCTCTCTTCCATCTCAGACACTCGTGAAACAGACACCCTCAACAGAACTAGCCGTAACACAGGAGAAGGGGACTGGTAAGCTGAGCAGGGCCAGCACCGTCCTTACGAGAGAAAGTAGACTTTAATGCAGTACAAGTCACATTGGCTTGTCTCGCAGCTAAATCATACCATGAACTCGTATCACACCTGCTGGTGACTACGTAGGCTTTTTCAGATCTACTAGGCTGTAGAACCCATGTTCAGGACTCAGAACTATTAGGAATAAATGCCATCTCTGATTGTTCTCCACCTGTTATAACTGTTCTCAGTTCCAGCAAATACTGTATTTGCAGAAAATTCTATCTCCCTCCATGTTAATTTCTTTATTCAATTTAAGAGAAAGACGCTGCACTCCTAAAACAGAATGCGATTCAGTCCCGAATGAGATGTGCCTTTTGCCACCAAGCAACTTAAAAGCCTAGAAGTGGAGAGAATATTCAGAAGCAACAGTAACACGAGCTGCAAAGTGCTACATGATACAATATGCACAGGGGCACCCACGCTCTGTTCACTAGAAGCTCCCTTTCCTACAGGAGCGTCTGCACATGACAGACCCCTCCAAACACGTATTCAGTGCATTCAGGAAGGATACAAAGTCGTACAAGATTTTAGCCAAGGGAGGGATCACATCTAGTTGAGGCTGAAGGTGGCTTTTCAACCGGGTCATGACAGACTTGCACAGAGTGAGAAAACAGAAAGGAATTTGCTTGAAAGATATCGTTTATCTTAGGGGCAGCATCATAAACATAAGCAACGGCACATCCAGACACCTGTTTCCTGATTAGGAACAGGGGCCCTTTATTGTGGGATATGAGACTCGAAAGTTGGTAGTCAAGGCAGTGTGAGACTCAGGCAGAGGCTAAGGAGACAGAGCACAGTGGTCAAGGCAGCGGGCACCTGTCCCCTCCTGCTCCCGCAACTGTGAGGGTCTAAACACCCTCACCCTGAACACTGCTGGTGACTCAGCATCCCTGCCTGACGCAAAGGACACGGGCTGTAGACCGCAGAAGGGGACGACGCAGGCGGACACACCAGTTCTCACTGTACTTGTAAAAGAAGGGGCAGGAGCAAGCCGATAAAACCCCCGAGCAAGAGGGCTGGCCGTGGAATCGGAGAGGAAACAACTGCGCAGACACGTGGAAGGTCCATGGGTGCGCACAGCGACCACCGGACGGGTTTGTCAAAGGAGACGGCCAAGGTGACCCCAAGGGTTCTCGCCTCAGTGAACGATGATGCCCCTAAGATAAACGATACAATCAGGAGTTCCAAGGGCCAAGTTTCGTCTTAGTGACGCTGTATCTCAGAGACGCCAACAAGCGGTTGAAAAGACACAGCGTTCTGGAAAGAAACAAGGATGGACCCAGGAGTCCTCCACAGATGAGAACATTAAAATGGTAAGAGTGGATGGAACAGCTAAAAAAAAATGAGCTGTAAGTACAAAACTCAGACTGCATTTGGAAGATGAAAGGGCGAAGAGTCTTGTAGAAAGGAGATGGACAAGAACCAAGAGCGGCAGAAAGACACGCAAAACAGCACGCTGTCAACGAGCCAGGCAGCGAGTCTCACGAAAGATGAGGCAGTCGACAGTGACGATGACGATCACCGTGACACTAGGAGTAATGGCAGCCACACACACGAACGGCTCCCTGGTGGGGATATCTCAGGGAATACTCCCAGCATCTTCAGAATCGTCTCCCCATTCCACGGATGAGGAAATCAAGGCTTAAACGGATTTAAGTACCTAACACCAGTTCGCACCCACAGGGAAAGCAGAGCCTGTCCTTAGATCTGGGTTGTCTACACTGGCCTGCCTCCTCTCATTAACAGATGAAGAGGGAGAAAAAGCTCAGGGACTCGGCGACCGAGACCCCCTGAGAAAGCCATTTCAGTACACAGATGGGGACACAGGTGGAAAGGTTACAGAGTGACAGGGTAGCAAAGGAGTCAGGGAAGGAAGCATAAAAAACGACATGAGAGGCGGGAAGAGACTGTTGGGTAAATAGCTGTAGTAACAATAGTGCCCTCCCCCCTTTTTCTAAGTGGTCAGAAAACTTGAAGAGCGAGAAGAGCCCAGTTTTGGCCAACTACGGGCAATTCTGGCCCTGTGTTTATGAATAAAGTTTTATTGGGAGAGCCCCCGCCTTCACAGCCGTATGGGCTGCGGCGGCTTTCGCTCTCCCACAGCAGAGTGGAGTAGACACAGGGAAGACCTTCCAGGCTGCAAAGCCGAAAATATTTACTATGTGGTTTTTTTAAGAAAAGGTCTGCCGCGTCCCGATGAAGAGAGTGCATGAGGCGGAAAAGAGACCGAAAGCAGAGGTATCTTCCAGAGGTCTGTCCTAAACAAAGACAGACAAGGGCAGTTAGGAGATGCCACAGTTCCATGACTACATTTTACCTCCTTCGGTGTCATCCGGGAATGAGGCCTGGCTATGCGGCTGGCAGGGACGCTAGTCACAGAGGGTCTATTCTTTCTGCATTCAGATTTCTAGAAACTTCGATAAGAAGTTTCAATAAGAAGGAGATAACTCTCTCCTAAAGTGACTGCCACGATTATCATGTCTGAAAACTGCTAATCATAATGTCCTAAGAAATCCCCAGAGAGAAAAGGTGGCAATATCCCCGCTACGTATGACTCACATAATTCGGACTGATGCCTCCCACGCGGAATTAAACACCCGCGTGACGCCTCCTGTGTACAGTTTCCTCCAGGCTGAGGAAGACGAAACTTACTTTTAAGAATTCGCATTAAAGGTGCCGCAGTAATGTTTTTGGATGGGCAAAGTCCCCTGTGAATGAGGGGGAAGTCGGGAGGATGTCGTAGTAAGAAAGGCCTGCATTATGCCAGCTCACAAAGGAACCCAAGGCGAAGGTTCAACGTAAGATCTTAGTGCTCTCGCTGCTTTTAATATTCACCACGAAAACCAGGAAAGAACGGTAAACCATAAAGTACCAAGCCAGTCCCTTGCAGGAAAAAAATTTAGACTTTTAAGGCATGGGTAAAGGCAAATTATCTTTTCCTTTCTCAAAACTCCCTGTGACTCCACCGATATTCATAATTACTATTTTTCTTTTTCTGGACATGCCTCACTTTACTTTTTCTTATACCAAGAATACAGGTTTCAAAGAACACCGTGATGTGTAAGAGAATAAAACTCACCTAATCACACTCCCTGAGAACACATGAACATTCTGGTGAACACGCTTTCACAGACCTCTAAGCAGACCTGTGCAACCTTCCCTATCATTTTACCTACTCGGAATATTATACATGATGCTTTTATTATGGACACGTTTCTTTCATTCTCTTTTAAGAGAAAGCAATGGCAAAAAATTAAAATCACATTTTTTTGTCTCTGTCTCTCTAAAAATAAATAAATGAACTTTAAAAAAAATTGAGAAAAAAAAAGAGGGGCGCCTGGGTGATTCAGTTGGTTAAGCCTCCAGCTCTTGGTTTCCGCTCAGGTCATGATCTCGCAGTTTCGTGAGTTCAAGCCCAGAGCCTGCTTGGGATTCCCTGTCTCTGTCTCTCTCTCTGCACCTCCCCCACCTGCACTGTCCCTGTCCCTCTCAAAATAAATAGACTTAAAAAAATTTTTTAAATGACATTTGCACAAGGTCAGAAAATAGTGGAAACCTTTAAAAAATGGTCGCAAACGACTAACTTTGTCTATTAGTCAGCCCCTCTCACCCCACGCAGATAAACATTTTTGGAAACCTGCTGCTTTTTAAACTCTACTGGTGGCTTCCATTTTAAATATAAGTAGTGGTCTTACATTTGTATTTTCCTAATTAAGTATTTTATTTTAACTCCAATAGAGTTAACTATATTGGTATTTTTGATTTAAGAAGGACAGATGGGGCACCTGGGTGGCTCAGTCGGTTAAGCATCCGACTTAACTCAGGTCATGATCTCCCGATCTGTGGGTTCGAGCCCTGCATCAGGCTCTGTGCTGACAGCTCAGAGCCGGGAGCCTGCTTCAGATTCTGTGTCTCCCTCTCTCCCTGCCCCTCCTCCACTCGTGCTCTGTCTCCCTCTCTCCCAAAATCAAACATTAAAAAAAACAAAAAATTTTTTAAAATGATAGAGAAGAGGTTGATTCCATGAAATGCAAACTAAAATTTCAGCCGACTTACATTCCACCCAACATTCTCTCTCTCCGATTCCCAATTTTACTTGTATCAGTATTTTTACATTAAGATTTTCAACATTCACATTTCTTTTTTTTTTTTAAAGTCTATTTATTTTTGAGAGAGAGAGAGCAAGCGGGTGGAGGGGCAGAGGGTGAAGAGACACAGAATCTGAAGCAGGCTCCAGGCTCTGAGCTGTCAGCACAGAGCCCGACATGGGGCTTGAACTCACGAACTGGGAGATCATGACCTGAGCCCAAGTCGGATGCTCAACTGACTGAGCCACCCGGGTGCCCGTGCAACATTCACATTCCTTAATGTAACAATACTTAGGCTTTCCCGTCTTGTCTGGGTTGATGTTAAAATCCTGAACCCACTACAGTGCGCTTCCCGAATTACAGAACGCACACGCACAGAGGAAGAAATATAAATCTGTGTCTTTTAACCCAGCATCTCCAAGCGGACTGTCCAAAGTGGCAATTTTTAAAAGCTTTTGTAACTTGAGAGATTTCATTTCTGCTGCAGTTTCTTATTTATACTTCATCTTGCGGACTCGCTTATTTTTCATTGCTATGCTGGAGAATTTCCTCAAAGAACTTTCTTTCATTGTTTCCATAGGGAATACCGTGGGCAAACTTCCTGTCCATGTCTAAATACACTGAATTCTGTCTTCATAGCTGTTTGACAGAACGGCTAGGTGTGGACTTCATGGTCCAAAATAAACCCCCTCTAAACTTTGATGAAAGCCCCTCATTTGCGTCTAGTAATTGGGACTGGCACTAAGAAATGGTTCTAGTTCCCTTGTAAAATAGCCTTTTGATTCTCTCTGGCACCTGTTTTTTTGTTTTTGTTTTGTTTTTTAAGTTTACTTATTTATTTTGAGAGAGAGAGAGGAGACAGAATCCCATGCGAAAATCCAAAACACACCTTACTGACAATCTTAAAAGGCACAAAATCATCAGCAATTAAAAGTGCATTTTTAGCATTAGAATCAGCCTACATTTTCCTCCCTCTACATCTTCCCCTGAACTCTACTTCAGTTTTTTGTCATTTTCAGATTCCGTGTCCCCTGCTGTAGAGTGTCCGTCGAGAGCGAGTAGAAGACACCGGCGCCCTCTCACCTGCTGGGTGGTGCTGGTGACGATACCCTGCTGTAGGCGGTAGGCCTGCTCTTGAAGGTATTTTCTTGTCTCGTGGTTCCGGAGCAGGTAGTTTTCTATCTGAAAATCAAGCACACAGACCTCTCAAGAACACATGTGGAGTCAGCAGAGAGTGACGTTACAAATGACACAGCCGGGTGCTGAACTTGAAACCAAAGCATGGACTCACAATCCCACCGGTGCCCTGACCCCAAGCAACCCAGGACACGGGAAACTGGCCGTCACTGTGATGCATTCTTGGTGTCCCAGTTCGAAATGTAACTTGCAGGTAATGGGAGTGTTTTCTCGTGACTCGGTAGCTGACGAAGATCGGCAAGGGTTTCAGCACTCACACGGTTGCAGGCCCTATCCAGTGACTCCCTGCTTTAACCACTCAACAGTTCCGAAGCTAAATAAATATCCCCAAGGTGTGTGAATGGTACCCTCTGAACCTCTCAGCCTTTGTGTGGCAGAATCCACCAGCACTGAGAAAACTCTCTGTTTTAAAGGAAAAAAAAAAAAAAAGGAGAAAACAGGCACAAGTTTGAAGGATACAGGCTGGCACATCTCAAAGACATATACTAGTTTTATTAATCCATGGGTTTTTCCTATTATCTCAAAAAAGGGACTGATTTTAGCAAAAGTGGAAAAAATAAGAAAACGGATTTCCACAAAAAATAAGAATCCTTGAGGTTGCTTGGCCATCTGTATTTTTATACACAATCTCCTATTAAAATTCAAACATACAAATGATAACTGGATTGAAATGAAGTGTTTAAGAACAGCATGCAATGGGCATATGTTGAACAAGAACTGCAGACTTAACTACAGAAACTGATGGACACCTCTGAAGATGTCTGTAAAGAATGATTTGAGATGGGTAATTGCACCATCTGGTTTTTTTTTCAGTTGTTGTTTTCATTTGTTTTTAATAACACCACTTAACCATTTGGCTTTTAATTTGTCACTGTAGTTCCCTGGTTAAAAACTTCTAACAACTGTGAGGCTGTCAGTATTATTACACTTTCATTTTAATTTTCCATATGCTAAAATGACTACAACTTAATACCAATTAGGGACAATTAAAATACAGATTATAATTACTATCATCTCTGGAAACCATAAAGCAGAACAAAATGTACCTTTCTACTAAACATAAATGAAGGAATTACAAAAACGAAAAGATCCCTGAAATGAAACATCATTAAAGTGACACATTAAGACCAGGACATTTTATTACATTAATTTTCTCTTGCTGCTTCCCAAAGAGTCATCTCTTTCCAAGGTGACATTACCATCGACGGTAAATGTTTTTGCTAAAAAACAAGATTCTTGCCTGAAGTATGACAGGTACACTGTTGCCACCCAGCTTTCGGTGCTTCTGCTTTGTTATTCATTCTTTTACATTTGGCCTCATTAAGCGCTGGTTGGGGGCTGGTTATGAGAGCTTGTTTACTTAGCAGGCTCTCATGCATAAGCCAGGCACCCAAGGCTGGCGCATGTGCTTCCAGGGCCTTCCCCAGGGCCACCAATGGTGCTGCACAGACTAATTTTGGATGGGATGGGATTTTTTTTTTAGAAAAATACTCAAAGCTCATTTCTAAAAGCCAGTACAAGGAGAAGGAAGAGTAACACTCTTTCAGCCACTTTAATATCAACCACACACACATCACCACTGAAAGTATTCGCCGTCTTGGATTAGCAGGGCAAATCTTCCTTCCCTGAGACGTTCCAGAAGAAGGACAGAGACCCCACCTCCCAGAGGCTGACAGAGGCCCTGACTGAGGGCAAATAGGGGGGTGGGGGTAGAGTCCAAAGTGTCCTTACTGTGTTTGCCAGTCCCCTAGGCAGCAGTGACTTGGAAGACCATCTAGAGTCCATTGACACCTCAGTCTCACTGCTGAAAAAAGTTGAAACTAGCAGCGACACAAAAGGCAAAAAGACCTGTATTTCAATATAGCAATCTTACAGGGTATTAAAATAACAACAACAACAACCAAAAAAAAAAAAAACCCAGCTTATAAAGACTGAGTTCCAGGATCACAATATTGTTCTTTAGCAGAGTAAAATTAAAGAGCATATTTCTTCTAGGGAACAAAGTTCTGTTAAAATGAAAACTTGAATATATAAGAGTATAGTAAGTATTATAGGGAAAAAACGAGAAATACCAATTTTTCATTTAAGAAAACACAAATTTTATTTTTTTTACTTTTTTAATGTTTATTTTTGAGACAGACATAGAGAGAGGATGCAAGTGTGCGTGCAAGTGGGGGAGGGGCAGAGAGAGGTAGGCTCTGCGCTGACAGTAGTGAGCCCAATGTGAGGCTCAAACTCATGAACTGAGATCATGACCCTAACCACAGTTGGATGTACAACCAACTGAGCCACCCAGGTGCCCCCAAAACACAAATTTTATAATTAACATATTTGCTTATGACATATTTGTATTTGTTCTGTTTCTTTCATTTTCCCTTTTTTTCTGGTTTCTCTGGTTTTAAGTATTGTATATGACTGCATCTTTCTCTCCTTACTGAATATATTATTAATTATACTTCTTTTTAAAAAGTTTTTAGGGGCACCTGGGTGGCTCGGTTGGTTGGGCGTCCGACTTCAGCTTGGGTCATGAACTCATGGTTCATAGGTTCGAGCCCCACACTGGGCTCTATGCTGATGGCTCAGAGCCTGGAGCCTCCTTCAGATTCTGAAGAAAGTCTTCCTTTCTCTCTGCCCCTCCCCTGCTTGCTGTCTTTCTCTCTCTCTCTCTCAAAAATAAATAAACATTAAAAATTTTTCAAATAAAAAAAATAAAAATTTTCAGTGGTTGCCCTAGACTTTGCAATATGCAACTATTCCATGTCCACTTTCACAGAACACTGTACCACTTTGCAAGTGCTGCAGGTTCTTTGTAAGAGAGTATCATCAATCTCTCCCTCTCAACCCTTATAACGTTGCTATCTCTGTGTATCTTCATTTCTCCTTTACGTTTGAAGAAAGATATTGCTAGATACAGGTTTCTAGGCTGCTAGATTTTTTTCTTTCAAACTTTAAATATTTAGGTCCACTTTCTTTTTTTAATTAAAAAAATTTTTTTGTTTATTTTTGAGAGAGAGACAGAGACAAAGACAGAGCATGTGCAGGGGAGGGGCAGAGAGACAGAGAGACAGAGACAGAGACACAGAATCTGAAGCAGACTCCAGGCTCCAAGCTGTCCCCATAAAGCCTGATGTGGGGCTTAAACCCATGAACTGCGAGATCACGAGTCCAAGTCGGACGCTTAACTGACTGAGCCACCCCGGCGCCCCAAAGTCCACTTTCTTCTTGTTTGCAGGATTTCTGTCCCAAAGGTTGATATAATTCTTATCTTTATTTCTTAATATGTAAGGTGTTTTTCCACCCTGTCTGGCTTCTTTCAAGATCTTCTCTTGTATTTGGTTTTCTGCAGTTTAAATATGACAGGCCTACATGTAGATTTCTTTGGTATGTATCCTAGTTGGTGTTCTCGGAGATTCCTCCGTCTGTGGTTTGGTGTCGGTCACTAATTTTGGAAAATTCTCAGCCATTATGACTTCAACAATTTCTTCCGTTCCCCTGTCTTTCTTCTTCCTCTTGCATTCCCACTCCACGGGTGTCACTGTCCCATAGTTCGGGAATATTCTGCTCTGGTGCTTCCCCCATTCCTTTTCTTCTCTTTGCTTTTCAGTTTGGGAGAGTTTCTACTGACATATCTTCAGGCTCAACGGTTCTTTCCTCAGCTGTGTCCAGGCCACTAATGAGCTCATAAAAGGCATTTCTCATTTCTGTTACAGTGTTTTTGATCTCTAGTTATTTCCTTTTCATTTTTTTTCATAGTCTCCATCTCTCTGCCTACTTTTTCCATTACAACTCTCAACATACTAATCAGTGATTTTAAATTCTCTGATGATTCCAATATCTGTGTCATATTGAGTCTGGTTCTGACGTTTGCTTTATCTCTTCATACTGTTTTTCCCGCCTTTAAGTATGCCTTGAATTTTTTTTGGCAAAAACTGGATATGATGTATCTGGTAATAGGAACTGAGGTAATCAGGCTTTTAATGTGCTATTTCATGTTAATCGGGCTAGAAGCTGGGTTGTGCCAAATGTCTGCTGTAGCTGTATGTGCAAGACTTTAATTTCTTCCCATGTCCTTGTTTTTATCTCCCTAGTTGTTTGGGGGTTTCCCTAGAAACCCCTTCTTAAACAGAGTGTCTTACAGGTCTGGTCGGTTGTAATCCACTGTTACCATACCTGATGGGGTGGTGAGGGGTTAGGGAGGGGAATCACTCTATAATCTTATGATGAAATGGAGGGTTTAGTGGGCCCGAGTCCCTGGGCTGTGACCTGCCGAAGTATTTCTTGGCCCAGTTGTTTTCTTCCCTTACGTGAAATGGGAAGGCTAGAGGGGCTGGGCTTACCGAACTCTCTTCCACTAGGTCAGGTAAAGTGCAAGCCTTTGTTCCAGACAACAGCACCCTCCAGGGGGAGATCAAAATGGTTACCAGCCCCTTTCTCCCAGCCAGAAACAGGAGGACATTTTCCTCCAGTCTTTCCCGCGATAACTTGGTGGGGCTCTTAGAGGTGAAGCCCACGAGAGGGTCAGGGCCTCCTTAAGACTGGGCCCCTAACTGTTTTAAACTTCTCAACCTGTCTACACTGAGCCTCCAGCAATTCCTCAGTTGCTCTTTAAGCATTCCTCTGAGTCACTGGCCCCATCTCGTCTGCCCCTGGTGACCCGCTCTCAGCTCTGATTCACCGAGATCTGTGTTCCCATCCGACCAGCTTCCCGGTGACCGTTCACTCTGCAGCCTCGATTCTCTGACGGATCTAAGGAGTCACCGATCTCCTGTCTGTTCGGCTTTTCTTCCTGTTGGGAAGATGGGAGTGACCAGTGCCAAGCTCCTCACCTGCCAAATCTGAAACCAGAAGCCTGGTGTCTCTAGGATGTGTCTTTTGTTACAAGTTGCCAATATCGTGGGGGAAAATGTAAAGCCATCTAACATTTTCATGTTGCTCTGTGGATTATAAATTGCTTTTCACATATGCTACCTGGTTCGGTCCCCGTCGGCACCATAGGCAAATTACTTGGTCATCCTGCCTTTCGATTTCCTTATGCGCAAAATGGGGCTATAACAAACCTATCTCATGATTTACTTTATAGATTACCGGTGTTAATTTATGTAAGGCATTTATAACAGTGTCAGACACCTGGTGAACTGTATGTTAAATGTCAGCTAAACATAGCTGCCGTCTAGCTGTATATTTTAGACCTATAAAACCAAAGTTCAGGAAAATTAAGTAACTTATAGGAGTCACAAAGCTGAAAAGGGTTTAGTCAGATCTTCTGAATATGAATCTTGGATGATCTCTGTGGCCACATCACAGCTTTCCCTGCCCCCAACCCCTAACTTTTTATTCCCTTTTATTCAACAAAGTCTAAGGAGCAACCAACACGCATGCCAGGCACTGTGTGAGCTGCTGAAAAATCTAAAAAGATGAAAACTACATAGGCTCTGCTTCAACGCGTTCATAGTCACCAGGAGAAAAAAAAATACATGGAGTCAGGTAACTTCCATGACAGCACAAGGCCAGTGACAGACAAGCACCAGAAATTCCGAGAAGCCCCCCACACGGGGGAGGAAAGAGGCTCGGAGAAGTCTTCCCGATGAGCGGACACCTGCCTTCAATCTCAACAGACACGCACAGGGGTGGGGACGTATGAGGATCGCTGAGATCAGAGCAGGGTTCTCAGATTTGCAGCCACCAGGAGAGCTTGTACAGATGCAGGTTGCCGAAAGACCCACAGATCTGCATCTCTAACAACGTCCCTGAAGTGGAGCGAAGCAAAGAGGCAGGGCCGGTAAGAGATGAGGTGGCAGGAGACGGGAAGCAGATCCTGGGCAGAATTTTATGCCAATTCAAGGAGAGCAGGCTTTATCCTAAAAGCCACTGGGAAGGGATGGACTGGGGAGATCTGGGCTGACGATGTTAGTCTGTTCCAATGTGTCGTGAAGTAAGATGGCTCTCTTTGACAGACAAGAGGGGGTAATGATCCTGCTGAGAAATGATGAGGCTTGAACACGGGCATCCGTAATACAAAGAGAGGGGAACAGAGCTAATCAAGAGATTGATGCTACAGAATCTGTAAATTTGATGACTGTGCGTGGCTATGGAAGACGCAGGAAAGAAAAGGCAAGCTTGGGAGGCTAGACGGTCCCACCAGACGAAAGGACAAAGAGGGAGAAGAGATTTCAAAGACTCCCTGGCTACCACCATAGTAAAGGCAGGGTAGGCTTCTTGGGATGGGAAATCCTCGAGCATATGTAAAAATCAAGAAGGGTAACCATAACCACAGAAAGAGAAGGATGGAGATACGGCAGAGCGAGAGAATGACTCCCAGGGCAAGTTCCCCGCGCAGGCAGAGACGGTGGGGTCACAGGAACCACAGATGGCTGGACTTTGAAGGGGGAGATCCCCATCACCCTCTGGGGTTACCAGAAAGGAGGTGGGAATGGGCATGGATTAGACACATTTATAAACAAAGATGGTAAAAAGAGATCTCATTCATATCCTACAGTTCTTAATAAGGAGGGAAGGTTCTAGTGCTGAGGATAAAGGTTGTGCTAGCTGACATTCAGGTCCACACACTCTCTGAAGGACGCACAAGACGTTCTCTGTGCGTAAGCTCTGGCAGGTTGATGTTGTAAGGATATTATTCCACTTAAATTTCATGCCCAATTTTTGTCTTTCTTATGTTATTCCTCCCTTAGTCATGCATTGCCAGTTACCACTGCAAGAATATAAGCTAATGTGAAAAAAGCTTTGTAAAATACAAAGTATTGTTCATATGCTCACAATTATTACTAAGAGAATTCAATTCAAATGCAAATTTATTATAACTACGTTATCGAATCTCCAATACCTTTTGCAAGGCCTCTTCTGTTTTTTCAGGGTTTGTTTTTAGAGCCTGAGACGCATCGTACATAGGAATTGGCATAAATCTCAATGTGTAGTTCCTAGAAAAAGGAGAAAGTCAGTTTATTTAGAAATAACATCCTACCAGTCGGTTAAGTGTCTGACTTCAGCTCAGGTCATGATCTCACAGTTCAGAGGTTCAAGCCCTGCGTCGAGCTCTGTGCTGACAGCTCGGAGCCTGGAGCCTGCTTCCGATTCTGTGTTTCCCTCTCTCTGCCCCTCCCCCACTTGTGCTCTGTCTCTACCAAAAATAAATAAATGTTAAAAAAAAGAAGCAACATCCTACCAACCTTAATTCAGCACTCTTTTTAAAACCCAGAGACAGCTGCCAGAGTGTCTCAGAAAATTCTAAGCTAACGGACCATCTCGGGGCCCCAGATAACAGGTCAGCCTTCTTCAGTCCCCGTGTGCGTGGTACCACGGGCAGCCTCGTCAGCTGGCGCGGTTTTATAAAACACATGACGGTCAGGCATCTGGCTTTGTTGGTTTCAAAACCAGATTTTCAACCTGGGACTGCAAAGCCAGACCGAGAGGAAGGCCAGGAGGTAAGTCTGCCAGCAACTTGCTACGTGGGCTTCAGCGACCAATGGCTTGAACGTACCCGGATCACCACAGTGACAACGTGTGAGGGCCGGACCCAGACTGACAGAGGAAAAACTGAAAATGAAACCAAAGCATCTGCTTGCAAAGCAAGGACATCAGCAGCCACAACAACAGTCTGACTCGGCTCTGGGCCCCTTGACACACGTAAGAAGCCCGAGACCAGCAACTGTCTTCAGAAAAGCTGTATCGCTCGGGCCTCCGGCCCCCCTCCACCCCCTGACCTCTGTAGGTCCCCGGGGTCCGATTCACACGCAGCCACATCCACCGGGCTCCCCACTCCAGATGAAGCCATGGTGGAAAAGAGTGTCCGTATATCATCCCGCCGCTGCTGAGCAGCCGGAGAGACGGCGGAGCTCAAGATGGTGTCGTCTTCATTTGATGAGACAACACGGATCTCTGGGTCTGCACCCTCACCTTTAACCCTGACCCTGCTACAAGCTGCTCGGTGCCCGGTGACCCCCCGGCATCTGCTCTCAGGCCTCAAACTGGCCCCGGAGAAGCCTCTTCTCTCCCACCCCACAGCCCCCTGACCACTCCCACCGCAGGACACTCAGCAACAATGACCTCTGGGTCACGTGGGGACAAGTGGGGTGATCTCCTGGAGCACTGGGACAGCACGGTCACCAGTGCCTCGCCCTAGGTCTCGAAACACTAAGCAACACTCACAACACGATTCCTGGGGATACGTACATGACTTCTGCTTGAAGGATAAGTTAACAATGAATCCCTGACATAAGGTACACATCACGACAAACTAATAGAATAAGCAATCATCTTAATAACAGCAGTCATCTACATGGCTGTTAGCTGACGGAAAAGATGTGCTTCAGTCCAACTCCGGATGGCTTAACGTGAAAGAACCAGCAAAGGACAAGGCTGCTACAGGGGCCCAGTTGGCTAAGCGTCCGACTCTTGGTATCGGCTCCGGTCATGATCTCACCGTTCACGAGATCAAGCCCCCTGTTGGGCTCTGTGCTGGCGGTGTGGAGCCTGCTTGGGATTCTCCTCTTCCTCCCTCCCTCCCTCTCTCTCAAAATAAATAAATAAAAAAAAGAAATTATTTAAAAAAAGAAAAAGGCTGTTATTTCTATCACTTCAATGTTTACCTTAACTTTGTTTTAGCAAAACTGTTTTGGTTTGGTTTGGTTTAAGAGGAGCTCATCAAACGGAACAGAGAGACAACGAACGTATCTTTTGCAGCCGTGGATTCTCCTCTCCCTCATCCCACCACGATCATGCTCCGGAACCCGCACACTTCCTTTAAACCAAATGGGATTTTGAGCCACTGACATCTTGGAGCACAGTGCACCTAACGGAGTGTAACTCAGGGAGCCCTTCCGTGGTCTGGAGACAGTGGGTCCCGGGGGTGTGCGCCCCTGGCTTCTCGCAAATCCAGTGTGGGCCGCAGTCTACCCGGGCGGCAACCGTGCCGGCAGCACCCGAGTGCGGCTGCTTGTAAATAAAGGTTTCCAGCTGGAGGTTTTGTGGTGCAGCAGGAGTAATTCCAGGTGGTCTTGCAGTCCCAGAGGGCTCCCGGGGCCGTGGGGCAGGCTGCTTCCGCCGTAGTTAGGGACAGCCCGTGGGGGCGGCAACTCCGACCCCCCCGGCTGGGTCAGAACCCTGGGATTTATAACTGGAAGGCACTCAGGGTAATTTACTCTGACTTTCCCACTCTATAAGAGAATGAATCAGAGGGGCACAGTGCTCTGCCCAAGAGGAAAGGCCTGTTGATGGCAGAGCCACGGACTGACCGGAGGGCTCTGGGCTCCAGGCCCAGGGGTGTATCCAGGATGCCATGTTGGGCACGAGGGCCCCACCCAGGAGGCCTCATGTGTGAAGGGAAATCTGGGAGAAAACCACAAATGAGGACACCAGCCTCTTCCCCAGGGGACTCGCTTCTATGCTACTAGCTCCGTATTTCCCACCCGCATCTTGTGACCTCTGCTTTTTAATGCTGTGTATCCACTTTGATCATGTCTGTCTGTAGAATACAATACGAGGGCTGAAGAGTTCGCAACGAACCAGACTTCTAGAATTTCTTCCAGCCATCTTTGTATTATTGCCTCATTTTGTTTACTGGGAAGCTAAATTTGACAATTAATAATAATTGCAGACTTTAGTTACTACCGTTATAAAGCCTTTTACAGTAATGAGACAAATCTGCCTGCCGCTCCTCAATTTCATTAAATAATTTGTTTGATTAATTTTTTAATGCTTATTTATTTTTGAAAGAGAGAGAGAGACAGAGCAAGCGTGGGGGAGGGGCAGAGAGAGAGGGAGACACAGAATCCGAAGCAGGCTCCAGGGTCCGAGGTGTGAGCACAGAGCCCGATGCGGGGCTCGAACTCATGGACCACGAGATCATAACCTGAGCCAAAGTCGGACGCTCAACTAAATGAGGCGCCCCACCTCAATTTCATTTTCTGGACCTCAGCTTTTTTTTCTTCACTGGATTCAGAGTAGTCATAAGCGGGGGGGGGGAAGCAAAACCCGATGGAAAGAGAACGAGGAACCACCAAAGAACGCAAGCTGACCGTCCCGTGGCCCCTTCCCCGTGGTCTCCTTTCATCTTCACGATGGTGCGTCCCTGCCCTCACCGAACACAGGAAGCAATTCGCACCGGAAGGAAGTCTCAGCTCTGTGGCTGGTTAGGAGTTCAGCTGAGACCCGGACCTTCTGATTCCCAGTCCAGCGGTCCTTGTAACCCACCCCGGCTAACAGACGCCACTGGTTCCTGTGTGTTTTTCCAGACAGAGGCCTGACCCACACTTACTTCTCCATAGCAACAGCTATATCCTGAAAGCCTTGTGCGGTGATGTTGTTCTTGTCCCAAATCACGGTCCTGTTTGAAAACCGAATCACAGGAATGATCAGACATTTAGGCGCGGAGGAAATAATTCTGCCCTGAAGATGAATTCTTACAGGCAACATTATCTAGATATTTTAGCACAGTAAGCAAGGAAGAACATTCAACTTAGTTGAAAGCAGAGCAAGGATGAGCATTTCCTCCATTACGTGCTTAACTCATTTACTGCTCACGTAGCATGAAAAAACCATACTCAACAGCACATTCATTAATGTACCATTAAGTTACCGGATGCTTTGTAGCCAGAAAACTCGACAGAACCTGATTTCTCGGATTGCTCTCGCCGTATTCTGCAAGTACTAAAGTAATATCCACATCTGGAGCTGTTTATAAAAGACACTAAAGAGTGCCTTGTCCAAAACAAAGAATTTCAGGTACTGAGACTTTTTTCCACCCTGAACAACTAGAAGGGATCCTGTCATATTGTCTTGAGTTTTCAGCACGGCCCTGACGTGCTAGGATCAGCCATCCCAGGCCCTGTGATCACTGGAAAAGCCTCCGTTTCTATAAAAAGGAGGTTGTTTACTTTCTAAACACAAAATCTATTTTGGAAGAGAAGTACCATTTTACTTTCAGAATGTGAGTACTTCAGAGGTATTTGAGCGTTTGTCAGTTCACCTGACACATGAAACAGCGTTTAGTTGTCTGATCCAAGAATCACACCTCTAATTGGTTTCCCTTCCTGATCCCCGGTGACCTTCTTTACACACACCCTGACCTTCACAGAAAGTGCTACAGCATTTGGCTTCTGGCTTTAGTTTAGACAGAAGGTTTAGGAGAGCAAGGGAAGCAATCGGAAACATCAAGAAAAAGCCCCTGAAGAATGCTGTGAATTAACTCTTCATTAACCAGACTGCCGGATTAGGTAGCAGTTGGATCTGTCCGAGGGACGGCTGGCACCGTGGTCCTTAATAAAGTGGTTACCACGTAGCTAGTCCTTAAGAAACACTTGGGAAACACTACACGTGGAGGAAGACCACTAAACAGAGTAGTTAGCACCCATCATGAACTTGCCTTTGCACCAGTGAACCTCCTGCGTCCCTTGGCTTTTAGGCCTTTATAGTGGCAGCAGTGGGGAGGGGAGACAAAGTGTTGGGCTCACAGCCAAGTACAGGGAAGCCCCTCATGTGATTCCTTCTGTCCCTTAGCTCTGCTCACTGGCACTGCCTGCATAACCCTCCTGAACTGCGCCACTGTCGGTGCACAGCTGTCTACCCTGATGTCAAGGACACGGTACCAGTTCTCAGTCAGGCTTTAGGTGACAACGGATGTGTTTAGACAACAGTCCGTAGGACTCACCGTGTCTAAATCTGGGACACACTTCTCCCTCTACTTGCAAACCATTGCCCCTTCTTCCCAGTTCGCCCAATGGAAACTCAGCCCCCACTGGGAAACAGTCAGCTCTCCAGTGCTTGGGGGCCAGGATCTTTTCCAGGGCTTTCTCGGGCCCTCCTTAGGGCAAGCACCCACGCCCCAGGGCCGAGTAACAGACCCGCGTACCTGAGCTTGGTGTTGATCTGCAGCGCCTTGGCCAGCATCTTTGCTCCCATGTCCCCCATTCCGTTCCCACTGATGTCCACTTTGGTCAGGGAGGTGTTGCTTCCCAAGGCGTTGATGATGATGGTGACCTCGGTCTTGAGTTTCGAGTCAGCCAGGGACAAGGACTGCAGAGGCTGTGGAAGGAACAATGAGTCTCATCGAGGCAGCCACCGCTCTCAGTGACCATTTCACAGAGAGCCACTGCGGGGGGGGGGGGGGGTACCCAACGCGCACACTCCACGTGTCTCATGTTGAAATTTCTGGCCAAAAGAAGCCAATGGATAGGCCCCCAAAGGTTCTGGATAAAATGGACCTTTGCAGTCAAACATGGAGGGCTTGTGTTTCAGGGTTGCACAGTGGCCCCCTCTCCTAAGGGAAGTGTGCAAAGATGCCCAGAGTGGCTGATGCCAGCTCTTTGAAGTACAGGACAGGGAAAAATAAATAAAAATAGTACGAGAAAAATTCGACCTTCTGTACGGCTACGCTATCCCTTTTTACCCATTTTATTTTTATGCAAGGTGAAAGGACATCTTAAAATACTAGCAGAGGACAAATGCAAAATCAAAACCAGCCAAGATTATTAATAGCTGACATTTACTGAACATGTACTAACCTTAACTACTGTCTAAGCTTCTTACACGTATTTGCTCACACAGTCCTCCCAGCAACCCAGCGCTTACGTTTTACGGTATTCGGTACTGTCATCCCCATTTCCCAAATGAGACACAGAAAGGTTAAGTGACCCAACTGGGTCAGAAGGCCACACAGTCAGAAAGTAGCTGAATGGAAGCAGAGAGTCTGGTTCCATATCTTGTGCTCTGACCTCCTACACAACGTTGCCGCTCAAAGTTTACCCTTGACCTTTTTGATGATACTCTTAGCTTGATGAGTACTAATCAGAAGACGTGTAATTTTTAAAAAAAAGAGAAAAAGTCAAACGTCTGTGACTTTTTTATTATCATAAGCTGAGGGGTGAATCCAAACCAGCCCACTCAATGTCCATTTAAGCTGAAGACTGAAAGCCACGTGGTCCAGAGGCAGGTCAAAAAAATGAGGAGGGCTCCCCACCGACTTCCCTTTTCTTGTTTATGGTACCTTCTGACCCCCGTAGGCATCCCCCGTAGGCAATCCCTGAATTCAGCCATGACTGAAATAAGAAAGTGGTGGGGTTCCAGAGCCTGAACCAATGTGGCCCTAAGAGCCAGAGCTCAGACTTCCTGGGGCATGGGGGTGTCTTCTGGGTTGCTTGAGGTGGTCCACACGGGCCCGGCTACACTAGACTGTTCTAGAAGCTTACTCCGTTCCGTCTGACATTACAGGGAAGTAGATACCGGAAACAGCTTTCAGGGTCACCTATGTTCCACCATGGCCCATGGGATCGGTGTTCTCAAGATGTGCCCGGTGGTCTGTAGGACCCACACGCACAGCGTGTCCACTCAACCACTGGACACTGACTTGCCCACAGCACATGTGCTAAAAGACTGCAGGAAGCAGGACGCGGGTGCTGACTCAGACCACCACAAAGCAGCCTGATGCGTTTGACTGCAGTTTTACCAGGTGACCATACTTACTGTCCTCACTGTCCAAATTTGATCATGTTTTCTACACTTAACAGAGCCATGGTAAAATCAAAAGGTCATGTAGTAATCGGATTCCATTTTTTTAAATTTGAAGCAAATTTTTTAAAGTTAATGGCATGGTAAGTGCTAAGGCGATTAAAACCAGAAAGCCTGCATGTGTTAGACTCAGGCAGGTTCCGTGAGGTTGTTTTAGTTTTCTTAAGATCTTATGCTCAAGGAAATGGAACAAAAACTTAACCAAAATGCTTCAGACTCGGGAAAGTTAATGTTTTAACTGAAAACAAATGCAGTGTTCCTTTAATAAAAAGCTATAATCACAACTCTCATCATTTCAATAATCTCTATTCGACTACCACAAAAATGACATATTACGGCTTCTTCCTAATGCTGGAAAGCTGCCAAGTCTCCGAGCTAGCAAGCTCCAATTCCAGGACTACATTCAAACTCTAATACACCCCAGTTAACACTTAAAAATAATAGGCAGAGTCATTAATGCGAACAGAACAGCCTGAACTGCATGCATATTTATAAGGTCATCCCTTCCTGATTTACTGCACTTGCCTATAACATGACTATTTGAAATCTTCCTGTTTCTTTTCACAGCTGAACAGGCTTAACCTGAGAATCTGTCTCCTCGCTACAGGCACTCCTGGGGGAAGTGCGTTCACTTCCGCTGGTTACGCGGGGG
Source organism: Cryptoprocta ferox (assembly GCA_028646485.1). Lineage (NCBI taxonomy): Eukaryota > Metazoa > Chordata > Mammalia > Carnivora > Eupleridae > Cryptoprocta > Cryptoprocta ferox. The sequence continues at coordinate 138,643,338 of CM053577.1, read as the reverse complement.
TTTGCGTGGAACGTTTCAATTCATGGCCCTTCAGTGTTACCGTCCGGGGGCTCTGGGCACAGTCGTCTGACAACCACTGTCTACAGCTGAAGGTGGCACCGGAGCCCACGGGCATCTAGGTTTCCAGCCAGACATAACACGCAACACAGGGCGAACGGAGTACTCCCTGCGCCGTCAGCACAAGGTCACAACGGAGAAAGCAAGAGGTAACGGTGTAATTATCCTCAAAACTAAAATAAGAAGAGTGACCGGTTGTATCAGGTACTGGTGGAAGATTGAGAGTCCTAAGACTCGGCTCCTAATCATTCTGAATTGTGCACATTACTAATTCAGGAGTAGAAAAAAGAAGGCGGGTGCATTTTGAAAAAGCCACCCACTCTTCAACGACACGACCGTGAAGAGCTTTCCCACCGTATGTTATTAGCGGCCCACTCCTCCAACTCGCACCTTGATAGGATTCACACGGACACGGCACACTTTACCACCTGCAAACGCGTTCTGGGGTGTGTTTTAAATACCGAGATTGTTTTTAAGGGAGAGACTTCTGAAATTATAGAAACGGAAGACCCTCATGTGACAAGCAAAACATCAAATGTTAAAATATGTTTTTCAAAAAATAGAAATTTTTCTAAAATATGTGCTAAGAAACAAGGATTTGGGGATGAATATTAAATGTGATTCCGCAATATTAGCTTCCTCAATCTTTTAAAACTGGGCCAATACTAGGAAGTCAGAAACTCAAAGCAGGGCGGTAGAAAGTCAAACTGAAGCGTGCGAAACTGCATAAATTCTGATTTTAATAGCCCCGTACAAAAGTAACACGATATGGAGTCTGTTAGCAAATGAGGACAAAGCGAGGTGCTCAACATCATTAAATAATAATGAGTTTCATTTCTAGCCCTTAGGTTGGAAATGACATGCACACAATAAAGGGGCAGGACCACAATTTCCTCCCACCCTCCGGCGTAGAGCCATGCACAGGTGGGAAAGTTCCAGGCTCCATCCCTCCCGGCCCCTCAGCTTTTTCTCACAAAAGTCGGCGTCCAGTCAGAATAGAATTTGCTACTCCCTGTATGAATTCAAAAGGGAAAACAACACTTTTAAAAAATGTGTCCGTATCTCCCATGATTTGCATAGGAAATCACTCTTACGACCTACAAAGTAGCCATCACAAAACATGAATAATGTGAGTCTTCGTTGTAGGAATACAAACTGATTTGGATTTTAGGAACCATGAAAAGCTGATTGGTGGCCAAACAGGACTAAAATAAGAAACGGACAAAATCTTAAAGAGCATCAGTAAAATAAGGTACAAAATCTAAGATACACTGGTTTAAGTTAAAGGAATTCATAGTGGAGTATTTTTGCTTTGTCCATATAATATCTTTTTTTTCTTTTCTCTAATACATTTTAAAAGGCAGCAAAATAGGCTGCTATTTAAAATTAAATTTCTTGGGGCACCTGGTGACTCCCTCGGTTAAGTGATCAACTTTGGCTCAGGTCACGATCTCATGGGTCATGGGTTGGAGCCCCATGTCAGGCTCTGTGCTGACAGCTCAGAGCCTGGAGCCTGCCTCGGATTCCCTGTCTCCCTCTCTCTCTGCCCCTCCCCCACTCGTGCTCTGTCTCTGTCTCTCTCAACAATAAAATAAAACATTAAAAAATTGAAATTAAAGTTCTTTCCTCCGAACCAGGTCTTGGCCAGAAGCCTCCAAAGGGAATAAAAATATAAGTAGGACCACTAGAGCTCTCGAAGCAATTTAAGATGAGCGACAACTTTCTTAGTCTCTTGTAATTCGGCATAATTACTAGACGAAATTCGAATTAGCAGCATGATGTTTCTCAGCATGATATAAGGTCATAAAGTCAACTAGATTGAAGCAATTCATGCTTGTGGATTAGTGCATTAGCTGAAGTGAGGAAGGAGTAAATCTTATTAAAAGAGGGGCTTAGGAGTCAATTTATACTTCCTTTCATCTTTTAGTTACAATCTTCCTTTAGTTAGTAATGAGTTCAAGAGTAAGCAATTTTAAGTACATTCTATAACTGTACTAAAGCATAAATATTTATTTCATTAAAAAATAGAAACCGTACATAGAGATAAAGTTATCTGACAGTAGAGCAGCATTAACTCCGTAGAAATAATTAGGAAGCACGGCAACAACAGAAGATTTTCGGTAAGAAGTTTTTAAAATAATACTCACCGATTCTTCATCTTGAATCATCTGTACTAAGTTGTCCAACACAGGTGTCAGATTTCTAAAGAGAGTTTAAAGATGCGGAGAGTGGAATCAAATCATAAGCTTTCAGGAAGCTGATTGTTTTCATCATTGTCATATAAAAAAATTCAAAGCTCTTACTTGGATTTCATATTATTAAAATTTTTGCCTAACGCCAGGTGCTGTATTGATCTGTTTTTACTGAGCCACACTATTAAGGTGGATAGATCAGATTCTAAACCTGGAAAGAATGAGAGTAAGCAGAGAATCAAAACACATGTGTATAAATAAATTCTCAGTTGGAACACAATGAAGCAAAGGTGACATGCACTGGGACGACTTTCTCTACCGTCCCAAGGGCCCTGGGATTCTAGTCTTTTATTTTCAAAGGAGCATTTTGCTTTCTTTTCACGTCCTATTATTTTACAGGGATAAACTTGCTCTCTGCTAGGACTTACCTAAATCTCTTCTATAGTCAGTGGCTAAGTCAAGTCAGCAAGGAAATGAAAGGGGATGTCTCATCTCTGTCCATGATATTCTAAGAGAAGATTCCAGCATCCTGTTCACTGGTAGGTTACTACAGCTGTCTATGCAAATTTAACAGGCTAAAACTTACATGCTACTATTGGCAGAAACGAAGCTAATGAAACAAGTTTCTGAGTAAATAAACAAGGACTTGATTTTATTACCACCAAGAATGCAAAAGGCTGGATCAAGATCACTATCAAAGTTTTGATGACAATTGTTTTTAATTTAATTGTTTTATTGCATATACCTTGCATTTTTGGCCACAGTATCAACTTACTAGGACTTTGGCACAGACTTATTCCATAAATAAATGTTGTAAAACTTTAAAGCCCTATTAATTATTCAAGAAGTAAAATAACATGTTTATTAAGGCATTACCTGGGCTGGACTTTCTATTTTCCCTTTACTAACTTTCTTCCAACAATATTTCCATGACTTTTCTGATTTGCAACTTACCATTATCGGAGATGTCTAAGCTGGTGATATTGTGGATTTCGGCGATGCAGCCTTCTAATACTTGGGCACCTCCTGACCTCAGCTGGAGAAACACAAACCAAACACAAGGTAAAGTAGTCCGTACTCGAGGTGTAATCAAAAAAAAAAAAAATTAAAAACAGGAGATACAGTCTCAAACTTAGTGCCAAAGAAAAAGTGGAAGATTCTCAACTTCAGAATAGCTATCATCAGTGGTCACTGCTAAGGTTTTCCACATCGCATAAATCTGGAAATCACTAGAAAAAGAAAGAGAAAGATGGAGACCACACTCTCTGTCAACCCACAGGAATTTCCTTCATTTCTGACTTTTGGAAATCTAACTGATCCCTCTTATACCTGAGAAACTGTTACGGTTTTGTTTGGTTATTCCAGATTTCGGAGTATAACTCCCCCAAGTAGCAGCAAAACAACCAAAGGAGACAATAAAGACCAACTCTTGTTGACTGTCAACTGCTTCAGGAAGGACCTGTCCCCAGTCACCCAACACAAAGGGTGTGAGGTCTATCACAAAGTAAACAGCTGAAGGGGATTATGAAATGGTTTGTATAAACTCCTTGAGCCACAGAAGAAAAAGATGTTACATTAATTTAAAATATAGGTTGGCTTATAGCAGAACTAATTTATTCTCGTATCATTACCTAATTTATTTTAAAGAGAAAGGCAACCTATAAAACTCAATTTGCATCTTTTCTACAAAACCAAAAGCATATCTATAGAGGTGAGAGCATCTTTTTGTTTTCCATTCAGCAACAACCTGAGTTCCTACTACCTTGTAGAGGATGCAAATTTCCTGAGCTGTGGCCCCTCTACTCGGCAAACTTACCATTTAATAAGGGAAAGAAGCTATCCTTTATTGGGAACCTACTATATACCCAGGGAACATGGTGGGTTCTCTATTGGTACAAGAGAATTAAAATTTATCTAAACTTCTACACCATAATGCGAAATGCTACTCGTTCAAGTTTTGATGTAAGAATTTAAAGAATCCTTTCTTCACTATTTTAGATGCAGTAGTTTTACAGTACCCGGAACCAAAACCTGCCAATTCTCCGGGCTGCTTGGGTGTCAGAGTTCAGCCCAGATTTTTGGGATTGCTCTTTATTCACAAGTATTTGGGTTGAGGTGTTTAAATTCAGCCTCTCCGACCTTCTACAGTGACAGCAGATTACTATGGGGGGGGGCTTGACGTGAACTGTAAAGGGGAGTGTCGCAGACAGGCAGACCTCCCCAGGAGGTCAGTCTACACACTCCGGGGAAACCAAGACCAACCAACACTCCGCAGCTGAGGGGCTTAGAATGCAGCATGCAGAGCAAGTGCCAAGGGTCAGCAGGTCCATTTCACTACACCTGGTTGCATTCTCAGGTGCTCTCGGGCTCACCCAACTGCCCCAAGCCCATCTTTATCCCAGCATCTCTACACTGAGCCCAGCAGCCTGATACTCAGAGCCTGATCCCTGGACCGGTGGGAGTCTGCAAAGTTTCTGCCATTGGTCTGAGCTAAAAGAAGTGCAGAAACTGACAATAAATATTTTAGAAACCTTCGTAAAAATAATTTTAGGCCTGTTGCATCAATTGATAAAAATCGATGGCTTATGTTTTTACATCTTTTTAAATTCGTCTTGTTTTATATTAATATTTTTATTATATTTTTGAAAGAGTATTGGTTTATGATAGAATGGAAACTTAAAAACAAGCACCAACTCCAGAACAGCTCCAAGCTTGTTCACGCTTGGAGAAGTGAATGCGTAGTCAGACTGTGGCAAAGGTAAAGCAAAAAAGCACTTCAGGCAAACACTTCAAAGAAACATAATTTGATTTTCGGAGCATGAAAAAATTATGCTTTTGAAAAGATAAACATACGTGCCTCAGTCTGCACAATTTTATTATTTGCTGTTGGTGATGTCTCTGCTGAGAAGTCAAATTTTTACAAGGAAATCTCTGCTTGTTATTATTATATAGTAAAAATATTCCATTTACAGGTCTGGAAAACACAGGTGATACTTAAGTGCTCAATTCTGTTTATGAATACTCTTGTCTGATAATATTTGTAGCATCTACCCATAAAACTAACATTTTCCAATAGTTAAGAAACAACCAAATATATCAACTGACCCTAATTTATTGATTCGTAAAGTACTTACACAGTGGCCGAGCTAAGGAAAGCCCAAGGAGAAAAAATAAAAACACGTTAGCAGCAGTGAGACTCTGACGCCTCTATCAACACAAAATGTAAAGCCACAACATAGAAAAACACTTCCAAGTAAATTCTGCTCCCAAAACAAAAATCAAAAATTTAACTAAGAATATAACTCGTCAGTCACCAAGAAACATCTGATTGAATTCACAGGTTGTTAGATGCCTAAAACTCCCCCAAAACTGAACCCTTCCCCAAACAGTAAAAGCTTTTCCATTACTGTAAATGAAAATCCTTTTAAATGAATTTGCATAATTAGAGGCTGTGTCTGCATGTGTGCATGTAAAACTGGTTTTTAAATTACCCTCATTTAGATCCCACACACTCGAATTATTTAAAAGAAAGCAAGATCAAAGAGGAGAACATGTGACTGAATCACGGAATACTTTTTGAAATGTTAAAAAGAAATTCACGTTTCTTTCAAGAGAGAAGTACCCCCTCACTCAAGGAAGGTGAACATTTCAGATACTACTATAAGCGAACAGTTGCACCTTATACTCAAATAGCCATAAATGGGGACAAGAGAAGTGAGGAAAACTGAAATCTAGAGAGAACTTTTAATAATTCACTGTCCTTCCTCAAGATCGCTTGCCATTTAAAAAGATGCAGCCAATATGACAGATTTAAATACCAAATACCCCCACCCATTACCATTTTTCTTCTACAGGGGGTCCCAATGTAATTTAAAAAACTAATTTTTAGGTTGGGAAATTTTCTTGCATTAAACTGAATAGCGTAGGTTTTCTCCAAGGACAAAAAATGGCTTGACAAGAGCAGGTTCGAAACGTCCTCTGCTAGCAGGGTCCGAGGCCACAAGGCAATTTAGAACCTAAGAAGATCTATCTACATAGTCATTTCCAAGGCGCAAACAGTTGCGTGTTTCATACATGCTTCCTGCGGTGCGACATTTTCCGCTTTGCAGCCCACATGCCGCCCAACAGGAAACTGGTCCATGCGGGGCTGGGGGTGGGGGTGCAGGGATCACCAAACACACAGCAAACCTGCCCCTCACCTCCGCTACAGGCTCAATGTACTTGCCTCCCCTTGCTTGCTTCAGTATCGCACTCATTACAAACGTTACTATCTGGTGTGTGTTTCTCTAACGCATCCTCAAAGCATCTCGCCAGGAATTGTGGAATAACGTGCAGGAAAGTCTCTCCTTAGAAGAACTAGTGCTACACGCAGACCTACGACTAATTCTCGGCCCTACCCAGCCTTCGCATCTCCTCGGGAGTCTTGGAGCTTCGTCTCTCACCTGGAAGGAGATGAAGCTTGGAGGAGTCAGGGCCAGCACCACCCGTTCTTCTCCTGAAGCAGGACTACCAAGTAATAAGGTTTCTAAACGCAGGCCCGAAGGACAGATCCGCTGTCCCCGTTCGGGGAGACAGGCACGTGGGGAGAATACATACGGATGCCAATTTCCCTACTACCACGTAAAACGGTTTTGAAACGCTTCTTTTGGAACCAACCTTGAGGGCGACGGAACACATTTCTTTGAACATCCACACGGATGCTGAGTCCTTACCCTTTGGGGGTGAAGGCGGGTCAGCCACAGGCCATTCAGAGGAAAGTCGGGCCACAGGGGGTGATACGGTTTTGTGTCAGAAATCAAGTATGACTAGAAACTGATAAGACTAATCCTTCTTGAAAGCTTTAAAACAGCTTTGAAGGCGACTCCAAAAAAAGGTTTCAGAAAAGACAGAATATTTATAAAGCCTCTAAATAAAACTTTTTAGCGAGGCAAATCTGACCCATGCTGTAAATTCTTGCGTGCAAAATAAGGCTTTGCTACGGTAATCCTCTTCCCTCCCAAATAATGGCCCCCATATGCTGGGGGGTCGGCACTATGCCAAATACTGTCCCCGCAAACTACTATAATCTCCATCCCACAGGTGAGAAACAAAGGTTGAAAGAAGGCAAGCCAAGTGGCTGAGCCAGATTTCAAAGGGGACTTTTATTCCAAAGTACCCACCCTTTGTTATGACCCTCTTTTGCCTTTTGTAACTACTTGGAATCCTTCTCCTAAAGAAAAAGATTTCTCCTTTTTGGTACTGAAAAGACCAAGTGAACTGATAACAAAATTCACGAGTAACACCTTAAGAGACACGGATGTTTTTCCTGTAAGTTGAGAAGTTATCTGTAAATGAAAGGTTAATTTCAGTACTTATTAGCTGAGCCCCCACAGACCAAAAGATTACAGCCTCAAATTGTGGATTTAAGTCTCTAAATAACAATAATGTGTGTATCGGAGGAAAGCAACTCCATAATTTAGAAATACCCACATGCTACTTTTATGTCTAATAGCAGTAAGTAGAAATCTCCTCTCTCGTTCGAACTGATGACTGTGAAATGCCTCCTTTAGGGAAATACAGAAATACTGTGCGAACCACGAAGGGGAAAGGGGAGCACGAACCGTGAAGGAAGCAGCAGTGGTCAAATCAAAACTCATTTGCTTAAGCAAAGTTATTCTAAGCATCTTATGTAGACACTTTAAAAAAATACTCAAGTGTAGCTGACACACAGTGTTTTAAATTTGTTTCAGGTATACAACATAATGGCTGCACACATTAAATGCTCACAACGGTAAGTGTGGTCACCATCTGACACCACACGACATTATTACGATATTACTGACTATATTCCCTTTTCATCTGTGGAGACACTTTTTAAAAATTTTAAAAAAAAATTTTTTTAACATTTATTTATTATTGAGAGACGGAGAGACAGAGACCGAGCGGGGGAAGGGCAGAGAGAGAGGGAGACACAGAATCCGAAGCAGGCTCCAGGCTCTGAGCTGTCAGCACAGAATCCGATGCGGGGCTTGAACCCACAAACCGTGAGATCATGACCTGAGCCGAAGTGGGACGCTCAACCGACTGAGCCCTCCAGGCGCCCCCTGTCTGTGTGGACACTTTTAATTCTGACTTCAAAGTTACTTTCCTCTCTCCTCCCAATAAACTCAGCCACCATCGCACATGATGGTCATTTATTTTTCTGTAACACCGATACAAACATCATTGTCAAATTAATCAGTGCAAAGTAGCTGTTTCACAGTAATAGTAGTTATTTACTTGTAAATATACAAAGACTTCGAGGCACTTCTTTGCTTCCATGGGTGGCGTGGGCAGACTGCTGTATTAGAGGCATCATTCGGGGACGATGAATGTGCTCAGTGCCCACATCAGAAGCCGTCCAGTATGACAGCTCAGACAAGTGACTCCTTTCAGGTCTATCGGCCCCTCATCTTGAGTCAGTCATCTCTGTGGAAATGACTTCCCAGATGACATGGGGCTAGAGGTTCCATTCGTCACCACCACAGGTGGAGAATCTATCTAATCATGAGGGAACGTTAAGTGCTGGATTCCTGCTTGATTTTGATTGGCGTGCTAATGAACAGGCGAGAGGGCTGTGTCTACCATGGCTAGAGAAGACACGAACAGAAAACATATATACATGTATAATCTTTTTAAAGTTTATTCATTTATTTTGAGAGAGAGAGAGCGTGTGCGCACGTGAATACACACAAGTGGGGGAGAGGCAGAGAGAGAGAGAGGGAGAGAGAGAATCCCAAGCAGGGGCTTGAACTCACAAACATGGTCTCAGGTGTGACCATGACCTGAGTTGAAATCAAGAGTCAGACGCTCAACTGACTGAGCCACCCAGGCGTCCCTACACATGCATAATTTTAAACTCCCAAGTTGGTGAAAGACTTTCTCTGAGAGCACTACATAAATGCTAAAGTACTGAATAATTAAAGGGTAGCAATTAATAGTCAAACTGCCAAGCATTCTATGCGAATAATACCAGAACCCCTGGCGCCTTTATAGGAGAGATTTACTATGCCATGGAAATCTCGTTAGATTTGGACACCTGTCTGTAAGACGAAAAATGTGATAAGACACCTTAATTTAGAAAAATAATTTTGTGCTTCACCAATTTCCATGAGCAGCAATATAATGTGTGACTTTATCAACAAGGCCACCAGGACTGTGATTCGAGGATCGAGACAGCAGGACAAGCGTGGCACCACAGGAGTTTTAAGGGTTCCCACCTCAGCCGTACTGCTGTTATCATACAATCCATAAATGAATGGCCAAAATGAAGTTGTAATTATCGTCATCATAATGGGCAGCCCTACCATCAGAGAGCAATCATTTGATCTGGATTCCTGACTTAATAAGAACAAAATTATAAAGGAAAAAGTGTACTAGCCATTGGTAGAACCATATAAAACTGCCAACAGTCTGCCATTTTTGACCTACAAAAATGTCGATTTGATATGGTTCACCAAGTAGAGCCGTCTTTGAAAGTTATTCCAAGTGGGGATGACAATGGAGTTTACAGAATGAGCTACAGAGCAATGTCACACACAGTTCTTTGGGCATGTGCTACCTAACAACTTATTTGAGAAGAAAATGTCTAATAATTACCTATATAATTAACAACAATCGGGAAAGCATACTTTCATTATGATTCTGCCATTAGTAAGCTGCATTATTTCATCCTCTTTAGACCTCAGTTTCCTCATCTTTAAGTATGGGAACCAGATGATCACTTATGTCCATTTCGGTTTTGATCAGAAAATTAAATGGAAGATGTTATATTGATAGCAATCACTGTATTTACTCGGGACAGTAAAACATCCGGGTCATTGCTCATTCAGTAGTGTGAGCTAACAGAGCAATTAAGTTTACGCCAACTGGCTTTTTTTTTTTTTTTTTGATAGTGTAGCCCCACCTATCTCTGTTCCTCTCCCCTCCCCCCCATACAAAGATTTTTATTACTGCCATGTCCCTTAAGAAAGTACTGGCAAATAATTAATTCCTATCACCAGACTTGATTTCTATTATATGATCTGTCTTTATAAATATAAGAACACCGATTTATTTACACATTAAAATTTGACCATGCAGGTGTTTAAGCGTTTCGTTGGGATTTTTTTGTTCTTTCTGGCTTTTCTTTTCCCCCAAACAAAATGGTAAGTTATACACAGTTGGTGTTCACCCCAGCTCAGAATTTTAAAAAAAAATCCTACACTAACCATTTACCTGGTATTTCATCCATGCCAGTTCCTAGAATTTTCAGAGAGGCCAAGCATGATCTTCAGTATTTAGTGTTGGCTTGGCTCCTGGCATTTTGTTAGGAGCTAAGGGAAACACACATGGACAGGACACAAACACTATCCTCTGGAAAGTTACAGCCATAAACTGTTAACCCAACAGTTATGCAAGACACCAAATGCGTCAGTGCCCAAACGCATGTCACCATCATTAAGTAGCGGATGATCAGAAGAGTAAGATCATGAAGGGCTGAGCATTCAGGGGAGAAACTGGACAGACAAACAACTAGAGCAAACCACCCACGTTATGTCCCAGATGCCCCTGGAAAAGCCCCAGGAAATACTTTGCAAAGAAGGGCTCCTTTGAGCCCCAGAACAAGCCACCGGGAGAAGCACTAATGTCTCTGTTTTGCGGATGCAGATGCTGAGATTTCACGCTATCGCCTAACGCATCCCGGACCGCACAGCTAATAAAGGCCAAACTCCGATCGAACCCTAGGAGCCTGATGCAGGCATGAAGGAGACAGGACTTGAGCTAGATCCTGGGACAAGGGGGCCCTGGGGAAGAAGGGGGACACCGCAAGCGTGTGTCAGGAGGAGAGAACCACGGCCCTGAGCAGGCACGAAGGGACCTTGGCTCCAGCCCTAACAAGAAGAAATCAAGTCTGACGGGCTGGGTCAAGTCAGGCTCCGAAGGGACCACACGATGTGCACCTGGACATTTTCTTACTGGTCTCCACACAAACTAAGAGTCTCAGGATTGAAAAAGTTCGGGGACTGTCTAAAATGTAGAGGCTTTTAGTCTCCAGTCGTCTTTGTGTTCTTTGCTAGCAAGTGTTTGGAACTGCTCTAATAACTGTCCTGTTTTAAGTCAAGATACCAAAGAAATAAAATTAATGATATGACAGCCGTTCTCCTGCACACTCTCCGAGACCAAGTTACGTTACACACGTCTGTCCCCTGCAAGGGATGCTGTCTGTTGCATTTTTCATAACGGTAAAGCTAGTTTATGGCTTTTGTGTCTCAAGTCTTCATCATAAAATACTTGAGCAATGGGCACTAAGAATGAATAAAAGACAAACAAACAAACAAAAAACCCAACCAAGTCATTAAAAACACACCTGAACGCTTTCTGAATGGTGTTCTGTGGCTACTTGTAGACAAAACTTGCAAAATACAAAACATCAGCAACATCTATAATGTGTGTTTTTCTGTTTCATTTATACCTTCTGGAATCACAGTATCACACTTTTTCCAGGAAAAAGACAAAGCAATTTTGAGGCTGTTATAATCTCTTCCAGGGCACAGTCCAAATGCATCCTTACCTCACAGTTGCTGAGATCAAGGGAAACCCCCTTCAAGTTATGGTTGCAAGCCAGGCCCAGCAGCAGTGCTCTGAGGGGAGAAAACACGAAAACACACATGTTGGATGCAAGTCAGATACGGTTTGCACCAAAATACGCATGCATGCTGAATAAAGCCCAGAGAAGGAAGGACACTTTTCTGAATATAGGTCAAGCACCATCTCCGTTTTTAAAATGCCGACTGCATTTCTGCCTCCCAAGCGCAGCGAGGAAACGATGCTGCAACATTCTTCTGTCTGACGCGGCGCAGGCCCGTTACGAACGCAAGGCCGGCAGGCCCGCCGTTCCTACACACGTAAACCAACAGTACACCTAACTGCACGCTGAAATTAAACCGTGTTCATCACAGATCGGTTCCCACCTGCATCTGCTTGAGAACACCTTTAACATTGCTTAGAGAATTATTACGCAATTGTTAGCAGAGTAGCAAAGCGTACGCTGGTTTTTCCCCAAGGAAGAGGTTATGAGGGAGTCGGGCTCCACGGTGCCCAGGGTAGGGGATTACCAGCTATGGAGAGCGGTTGTTTTTTAAGCATCTACAGCAGGAGGTGGGCGGGACACAAGAGCAGTGGCCATGAGGTGCAGGTCTGGAGGGCGACTGTCTGTCTGTCCGGCTACTCCTAGCTGGGCAAACCACAAAGGGCACCGTGGAAAGGGATGTAGCCGTCCGCATGTCGAGGAGGCTGGACTAATCGTGCAGGTCTCATCTCTCGGAGAACGAACGGGCTCTACGCTCACAAGTCAGTTCTGAAACGTCGAACAGCCTTCAACAGGCTTGATGCAAAACCTTCACACCTGCACACACACCCATAAATCACACTGAAGGGACACAAGACCTCCACCAGGCCCTGGAGGAACACGGGTGAGCCCCAGAGGCCTCCTGCTCTCTCCCGGGCACACGGGCGTGTGTGCACATCCCTGTAAGAGGCAGACGGGAGGAAGCGACGGGGCGGAACGAAGGCATTCGCTCGGCAGGCGTATCCACCTGTTCTCAAGGTTCCCAGTATACTCCAGAAATACCCCAGGGCACGGGCCAGGTGGGAAGGCACCTCTTTCACACCAGCCTCTGCGGTCCCCTCTTCAGGGGACTCTCTGGCCTCATCCACCGAGCGACAGGTCCCGCAGCGCGTGGAGCCCAGCCGTCCAGCAGCTTCCGGTGAGAACGACATCAGGAAGGAGGCTGGGGCGGGGGGGGGAAGCACCTTTCTTCTCCCTTTATTCCAGTTGACCAGCCCCTTATTCTCAACATGGGCCTATGAGAGAGGCTGGGCACATCCCATCTGCACGCATGTTCCTGGTCAGTTATTAAATAGCTTCTCTTTCCCTAAAAAGTGCCTTTCCCCCCTTTCCTTCTTGGGGGCAGTACTGAGCTGCTGAAAGTGCTTGGACCTAGAACCCTCAGGCCAGTCCAGAGGTCCCGCCTCTGTACTGACAGCGGGGTGGCTTTAAGGACATCACAGGTCACCATTCTCTCCTGTCTCAGGGGCTCATCAGCGAAATGGGACCATTAGCCCATGACCAAAGAGGTCCCTTTGAGTTCTGATGTTGGCGGAGTTTCTAGAACCTAGCCACCTATTTTAACACTATGGTTTTACAATGCTAGGATGGAAGCGAAATTCTTCCTACTTTTCTCGTATGTAGAGTAAGACCCAGGGAACAACGATGCGCTTTAAGATCCTTAACTACGGTACAGAAGGCCAGCGATGAGGAGGTGACGGCTCCCGAGACTGGTACACACAAACCACCGGGAGCGACTGACCTCAGCTGAACAAAACCAAACCCAACGACGACAGAGCCGAGCACGCAGCAGGGAATACCCTGCAGTGGGAAGTGTGATGACTTTGAACCCAGGGGTGGAAAAACCGCCTTCGCTGTTGTCTCCTCCAATGCTCCGTTGTTAGTGCAACACTGGCTAAGAGAAGAATCTGTATTTACTCTCACCCGCCGTGGGGATGTGGGGCTACTCGTGACTTCTAAGGAGCACACGGAATAGGTTTACGAGAGGTCCACAGCCAGGGAGACGAGACAGGTAGCAGGTGACGCAGGGCAAAGAAGGGCCCAGAGACGCAGGGACAAGGGGAAGGACGCGCAAGCGCTAAGTAGGAGCCCAGGCCTCGCTCTGAGCGAGGAGCGTCCTCGGGACGCACATGAACCTGGCCATTCTGAAGACCTCAGCAAACGCGAGAACGAGCGCCTCCACGTTCTTTACCAAAGGCCCCGAAGTGCCCGGCAGCTGTCGGGTCTGCGAGCGAGGGCGCAGCTGTGAGGCCACCAGGCCTACTCCCTGGGTCGCTTCTGAAGAAGCCAGTGGTGGGACACTCCTGCGGATGCTGTTCCGTCCCCGCTGGAGGGCTTTTCTCAAAAGACAGTGCATCCCTGTGGCATGGCCTCTTATGGCCGCTGACCCCAGCCCTTCGGGGTCGCTGTCCCCCGCTCCCAGAGCAGCGGGGACAGGAACATAGGGAGCCGGTGGCAGCAGGGGTCTCCGAGATGCGCCTCCCAGAACCCCCTGTGTGGTCCCTTCTCCCTGGGGGCGGCCTTGGCTGAAGAAAAGTGCCCCACCCCGGGCCGTGTCTCCTTCCAGACGCAGGCCACACCAGGGCTGGTCAGCACGGGAACCGAAAGGCCCAGCCTCTGTCTCCTACATGCCATCTCCACCTCCAAGTCCGCTTCTCTGGAAACCTGACCTGCGACCGTGACATTGGGCCAATCGCTGAGCTTCCTGGGCCTCCGTTTCCTCGGCGGCAAACTGGGAATCGGAACAAGGGTCTCCCAAGTGCCGTCAACACCACAGGTGTCGGTCCACATCCAAGCAGCCGGCTCGGTGTCTAGTTCAGGGTCGCGCTCTGTAAGCTGCCATCCCCGCCCCTCACGGGGAACCCCAAACACCTGGGTTCTGTTCCATCTTTCCCAGGTACAGCACCACATTAAATGCACGTACAGAATTTGGCTGACGGAATCTCCAGCCACGAAGCCCTTCCCTTCACACTGAAACTTTTATTAAGGAAAACAGAGCTGACGAGACTACTGATAGAACACGATTAAATATTCACATAAATAACAGGTCACAAGATTTAACAATTACAAATTAACGTTGATGTATAATATGGATAAGTCTCTATAACAAACAGTGTAGTAAATCCATGGCTGTGGTGTGGAGTATTCTATAAAACCAATTACGCTAATCAACGAAGAGCTACTCTGTATTTCACAGGGATCGAGAACACGGAAAGAATGAGAACGCCGTGCACCTGCCACTAAAACGGTTTTTGAATACGCAGCTCTCCCTTTGGTACACTGAGGGCAAGGATCACGACAAGGTTTGCTTTATCCCCAGTTCCCTCCTCATGCCCAGGACACTGTAAATGCTCCAAAAATATCAGTGGAATGAACACGTAAATGAGTGTGAGTAAATTCTAAATGGGTCCCCCTTTAGAATATCGATTCTGCTAGTTTTATTAATATCCACACAAATAGCCTCATCCTGAGACTCTTACTATTTGTAGTTCTTACATTTGTGGACCTCTAATATATTAATTCAATGTGTAACTTAGCACTTGCCTAGATCTACTGTTCTTAGAGGTACCCACTGTGTTAGTCTTGTAGGGTCATGTGAGACGGCGCCACCAGGAACCTCACCCCTCTCAAAAAGAAAAAGGGCAATTTACAACTCAGATACAGACTAATTTTCTAGTAAGATGAACAGCAGACATTGATTTTAACATCTCATACAATGACAAGGGAAGAAGTAAACGCTGATTTACACACCAGCTGGGGAAGGAGAAATCTGCCATGCACTTGATGTGACAATGTACATCCTCGTAACGACTTGAAAATATGTTCTTTAGATGCAAAGGGAATTTGATTCCATAGCCCTTTTGATTATTGCTGGCAACGCTGAACAGAGATCTCAAGGATGACAACTTATCCTCAAACCTTATTTTAGCTCAAGAGTTCAAGGTCAGCACCGGGCCTCCACTAGGGTGTTCCCCATAACCTAAGATGCCTGCCAACTAAAAGCCCAAAACAGACGACCCGTACCGACCTAGGTAATTCAGGAACCACAGCACCTAAAAACCGACTCTGTTGCATATACACCGTGTGTAGCGTTTACTATGGTTAATAGAAATATGTAGAATAAATATTAACTAAAACACATATATACACACACAAATATACCTCAAATGGGCTGAACAGAGGTTAATATAAAGGCAATGATACCTGGGAGCACAACATTAATAGAAAGTCACTGACAACTGCCAAGGCCACAAACCAAAGGAAGACTTTTTTCCACACAGAAGATGCAATAATATCAACAGTGCACAATGTAGGCAAAAAGAATATGATTTCTTTTTGTGTCCCAAAGTGAAAAAGGCATTTTCCTCTGCCTTGTCTGTCTTAGGAGTTCGTGTCTTCTTCCCTTCCCTCAAGCACATTCGTAATAACAAACAACTTGAAAAGCTATGGGACTGGGGTGGGGGGGTGCGGGAGAGAGAGGAGGGGAAGAAAGAGAGAGAGAGAGAGAGACTCAACCATAGGGAACAAACTGAGGGTTGATGGAGGGAGGGGTGGAAGAGGAGGGAAGTGGGTGGGGGGTGGGCTGAACGGGTGAGGGGGTACCAGGAGGGCACTTGGGATGAGCACTGGGTGATGTCTCCAAGGGATAAACCACTGAATTCTACTCCTGAAGATAATGCTGCATTGTATGTTCACTAACTAGAATTTAAACAAAAATCTGAAAAGGAAAAAAAATAAATAAATAACAAAAAAAGCTGTGGATAAAATGAACTACACACTCACTTTAAGGGCTCAGGAGACAGTTTGGTGCCGGAAAGGTTGAGCTGCATCAGAGACAAGGAGCTACTAAAAAACTGCTTGAAGGACGGGGGTACTTCTTTTCCTTTCCTGGAAAACAAAACAGGACGGTCACAGGAGCAGGGACATGTCCGGCCCGGCACCCCACATGCGGATGGGCAAAATTCCCCGTTGGTTATTCGGACTCTGTGAAATAAGCCGTGAATCCATTATATGTTTGGTAGACATTTAAAGGCAAACAGAAACAAAATGTCTCAAGGCCAAACAAAGCCAACAGCATCAGAGGAATGATATAAGAGAAGTGAAGACATTTCATGAAGTCCTTAAAGCTATTGCTACTCTTTATAGCCAATGAACTCATTGTATTTTACCCACAGGTCTTCTTCTGTGAAGTTTTAAGAAACTGGAAGTGTAAGATGTAGATGTTTCACAGTTTAAAGAGCTTTCCACTGGGTGGCATAGAATACGAAGGATGGAGACATGCACTTGGCAATCCTCTTAGACGCGGCATGGCCCCGATATAACAACACATGACCTGATGTTGAGCTGAGGAACAACACAGAAAGCCTGCTCAGCTCTTACACCCTATCTGCAAATCTAATCATTTCGGGCCAAGTATTAGAATAAAGACAAAACTCCAAAGAAAATGGCTGTAACCTCCAAATATGTGCCCTTGCAATTACAGGAGAAATCCTAGATCTCCGAAAGAAGGCAGAGTCAACGCCACACCATGAGGGTTTTAGGGAAACAAGATCCCAGAGTCAAAATGTGTGAATACTTGCTGTTTCGAATCCAATGCCCTATTTTGCAAATAATTCTAAGTCAGGAAGGTAGAAGTGAGGGACTCCGGCTGGCCCTCCACTTGTACAAATTAAAACACATTCGTCTGATGATGGCTACCGTCTTTGTTCACACTTGCTTCCAAGTTCACTGTTGACAAGTACCTTCTAAAAGAGTCTGTCCTGGGGGCGCCTGGGGGGCTCAGTCGGTTAAGCGTACAATTTCGGCTCAGGTCATGATCTCACAGCGAGTGACTTCGAGCCCCGCACCGGGCTCTGTGCTGACAGCTCGGAGCCTGGAGCCTGCTTCAGATTCTGTGTCTCCCTCTCTCTCTGCCCCTCCCCTGCTCACACTCTGTCTCTCTCTCTCAAAAATAACTAAACATTAAAAAAGTTTTTCAAGAGTTTGTACTGTATTAAGAGAGAGTGCCCGTCCACATAAGAACAGCAGTTATCAGACGGGTCACATGGGCAGACTGGGGCCACTGAGAACAATGTCAGACTACCGTGAAAAAAGATACAACAAAACCTTGCACTTTCAAGGCTCATATTCAGAGATGATGGTTTAAGGTCACCTTCCTTCATGCACAACACGCATCCTTTATCACTCCGTTTTCATCTCGCTACAACCTTCTCTGAGAGGAAGGCAGTCCTAGATGACAGCGCCAGCAGGCATAAACCCATACCGGTGAGAAAAGACAGCTCTGGAGAGATTGAGCACAGCTAAATATTGAAGGCATCCTCGGAGAAGAGCTGCACAGACCTGAGAAAAAAAGAAGGCACTCTTAGTTTCAAATATTTCTAGATCTAAGAGAATTATTTTATTAGTGAGAAAGCCCTCTGTACCCCACCTAAACGGCTGATCTGAGACCACCAGCGTAAGATAAAAAATATTACCATGTCCAGGGAACATTCGGTATTGGATAAATCCAGATGAGCAATGGCATTCGGCTGGGCCAAAAAATTGTACATGGACTTGAAATAGAAAACAGAAAACAAACACATTAGGATCTGGAAACACACACACACACACACACACACACACACAATCCATATTCTGAAACGAAGTTGCCCACATTCTCCCGTATTCATGCTCTACTCTTCCCCAGAGGATTAGTGTAATTTCTTGTCATTCCATTGCCTTCCCTGAGAGCAAAATTCCAAAGAATATTTAAAATAAAATTATGTTTGAATTTAAAAAAAGGCCAAATGAACTCTTGGCTACCAACCCCCTTTCTGTTACACGACTTAGTTTTTCTGATTAGCTCCATTTTTATAATTTTGAAGCGATGCTCATTAATTTTAACTGCTGAGATTAAAACACCACCTGAATAGCACCCACCCTATCAAAATGCTAATCACTTTGGAAGTGTTCAAAGATCCACTCAGTGGAGTTTGAACCTTAAGATGGTCTCAGGCTATACTCTCTTCTGTCCAACCCAATGATGTTTCTATCCTTAGTCACTTCCAAAAATCTAACAAGAGAGGGTCTGATGGCACTATTCGTTTGGGTTTTTCTTTTTAATCTCACATACAGCTAAGACACGTCAGGTTTCAAGGGGTCACAATGCCTGAAGTCTCTCCTCCTTCCTGGGCAAGACCATCAAAACAATAAATGGAAGAGCCCTCTGCTCTTTTGTAACTGCCCTGTGTGAGGAGCAGTGAGAAGCTGCCAGAGGGCACAGTAACCGACCGAGTCCAAGCTCCTGCCACCAGGCAAGCAGCGAAACCGTCCCGTGCCCCGCTGGGTGCCACCAGGTCCTTGCAAAAACAAACAAACTGATGCTGAGATGCCCTCGTCCTTAGCAAAGACAGTGTGGCAGCTGGGCTGTATGATGCTTGAGAGAAATCCTCTCTACCAAGGAACTCAGAAAAGCACATGACTAGCCTGTAAGTACTGTCACTAACACACACACACACACACACACAGCAGGCCGTATTATGAGAAGTTCTGATTCAGAAAAATAATTTGCTCTCACTTCTGTAAAGATCTCTGCTTCTCTGAGGCTTTGCCTGTGGTTTTACTCCAGGCCACCAGCGGGGGGAGCTCTAGTCACCCTCCAGTGGTGACAAGACCCTACTTGGCCAACACTTCTCCAAAGAGGCAGGTCCTGCTAGGCTGCTGGGCCTGAAGGCACGGGGCTGGGTAAGCCCCTCCCTGCACCCGCTGCAGGGCTCCCAGAACATCAGCCCGTCTAGGGTGAGGCCCACTCACCCAGGCCTCATCACTCCACTTCCCCTTCTCCAGAGGCGAGCTGGGACAAGACCCACTCCTGGCCAGCGAAAAATTCCTGAGCTACTCTGCTCTCTTGAGTGACTACTTATGCCCCTAAGTTAGCAGAGTCTTATTATTTACTCTTCAGGCTCTTCTTTTATCGCTTTCTCTAGTCCTCTACTTTGTCACTGTCATGTGTTAGTGGTTTTACATCGGGACTTGGGAAGGGGCAGATTTATGACTCATCACTGAAGGTGACAACTAAAATGGGCAATGCATTGAAAAAGTCGTGGCACCCAGGTAAGGTGCCTGAGTGGCTCAGTTGGTTAAGCGTCCAACTTCAGCTCTGGTCAGGATCTCACGGTTCAGGAGTTCGAGCCCCTGCATTGGGCTCGCTGCTGTCACCACAGAGCCTGTTTCAGATTCTCTGTCCCTTCTCTCTCTGTCCCTCCCTAACTCACACTCTCAAAAATAAATAAGCATTAAAAAAAAGGCATAGCCCCTCAGGAAACAGTATTGCTTAAAATGATTTCAAGTATCAGGCAGAGGGAAAAAATCCTACAAAAAAGGACGGTAGCAACACTCCCTGCCTTATAGGGAAAGTAACACATGAGAGAAATATGAATCTCATAATGTTTTTCACCCCCATAGAGAGGTGGATGCACATGAAGGTCGGTCGAAGATACGCACTTGAGGTAGGCTCCAGTGCTAAGGGGGCATTTCTTCTATCATGTCATTCTATCATGGTGACCGGAAGGGACGACTCACTGAATCTGACAACGAGATCATACGTGATGCACCTAGTCATACCTCTTATGAGTAAGATGTGCCAAACGTTTATATTACTGATTCGGCTGCATGAAAAATTTCACTGAGGGAAAACTTTTTGCCTCATACTCAAACGTATTTAAAGAGTGGCCCCGATTTATTCCCCACCTTCTGCTCACCCTACTGTGTTCGCGGAATATAGGACAGAACTTTACCCCAATAACCTCCTTCAGCTGCAAACTATTAAAACACCCACCTGTCTTCTTAACAATATTATTTAATGATGAAATCATTCCGTTTACATTTCCAATCTTTCCTATGAGACAATTTTAATAGGTGCAATAATGGTTAAAATGAAGAGAAAAAAGGTCCTTCAGAAAAAAAATATATCCAAAAAGAATTTACATTTCAGCAACATTAAGTGAAGGGGGTAAAAATATCTATGTGCTAGACGTCATTTAATTATGGGAGGCTCTGGAATTTTTCTCTAAAACAGTTCATAAAAGGGGAGGTGACAAAAGCCATGTTTGGACATTCTTCCAGGCTTATGGAATACAGCGTCTTTGAATGTGGCTGTGGGGAAGGAAAACCTACCGAGAGGTCGTCTCCGCGAAGGACGTTCCCTGAGAGGTCGAGATGGGTAAGGGTGGTGGCGGTCAACGGGTTGGCACTGAGTGACTGAGAAAGGCTATTCACCCCTGCAACACGGAGAAGATCGGGCTCAACGCCACTCCAGGGAACAAAATGAGGTTTGGGAGTTTCTATAAATGCCCCAAGCAGCCACATCAAATTGCAGGACTGAGGTTACCCACAAGTACCATCCCGAAAAGGTAGGACTGTCTTCTTTTGACATTCCCTCAGGAAGAATAGGTTAGTCACAGACACGGCCACTTCACTGAGCAGGACGGAGAGACAGAATTGGCCTCACTCTGCTCCTCTTCCGAAGTGCATGGGAAGCTCAGGATGTGGCTTTAAAGTCTTAGCCTGATGCACACAAGTCTAACTGGTCGTTTCTACCTTTCTCGAAATTCTGCTCCTGACTTAGTGCACAGGACTTAAGTGACGACGGTACATATTTGGGCACTTCAGCCTATTTAAAGTACTTAGAAGTTAATACTGGAAGTACATCACTGATCTACCGAATGTTTCACACTCGGGGCAAAATTCAGAGGGAAATGAATTTTTACAAAGAGCGAAACAATGATCTGTATACAACGTAAGAAGCAATTGAAAGGAAAAATGGATAATTAATACTCCATACACTATATTTACACACATAACATAAATGGCTCAAGTCAAAGTCAACAGAGCTGAACCTAGCGGGTATTACCAACCTCCAAAAACAAAGAATAAATACACGAGGAGGGCAAGAATATTCTGCGAGGACAGAGCCGTGTTCTTTCCTGCGTGGCTAACGGTCACAGCCTGTTGGTCAAGGCCTTGCAGTAAGTAGGTGTTCATCAGGCCACTTCTCTCCAAGGCAGGGGGCAGGGGGGAGGCTCTCGGAGGTTCCCACCACATACAAAACGGGAGCCCGGAGAGTCTGGTCCCTCACTGGGCTTCAAAGAGGTCAATACACACACTAGCACTGACATTCCTTCTTAAGGTAACAGGGACGTGGGATACAGCAGAGCTCTTCATGTTTCTACCGTTCACGGTTCCAATCTATATATTTTGGAAATATGGCTATTTCTAACTTGGATGTACATTTATAATTCTTTTTTCAGTAATATTCTCCTTGAAAATCCCAGCCTGTCTTAACCACCCTACAGGGAGACAGGGAAGGGGGTTTTCATCCAACTTGCACAGAGCCTCAGGATAAGGGACAGGGTAGCGTCTTCCAGTGAGAGCCAGAATGGTCACAGCAGCAGGATGCAGTGAGACACTCCACAGAAAGGGCAGAGGGTCCCAAGTACAGCCCACCCCGGAGCAGTCCTCCGCTCCCTCCAAGTTTAGAATGCCTAGTGCGTGGTACTGATGAAAGGATTATCGTCTTATCCTTTACGTAAGACTAGGTATTTACAAGGACCGACTGCAGGACGTGTCTGATAAAGGCGACCGAGCCCCTTCTCAAGGGTGAGGGTGCACTTGGGTGAGGAGAGGGAGAAGAGATGGAGGTGCAGAGTGAAAAACATTTTAGTTGAGTACCGGGGAGAAATTCTTGGCTATCAATTCGACATCTTTTTACTGCTCATAAAATGTTTATAAGATGCTGGGGGTTGGGAAAGAAACATAAATAAGACCCATGCGTTGCCCTCAAAAGCTTCAAAGACTGTCAAGGAGGAAAAGAAATAAATTCCAGCACGCAACATCAGACTACACAAGAAATATTTGCTCCCTGCAAGAAAACGTTATCGAAAGCCTACTGCCCACCAGGCATGGGCTCTAGAGACGCAGGGACCTTACCGTCCAAAAGCCAGTGCCATGGGAGACACAGTCCGAGAATCACAATCCAGTGAGGTCAGCACTATCGAAGAGGTCAAGAAAGAGGCGCGTGGCAATGAAGAAGGTGGAGGTTTGATTAATTATGCTAGATAAAAGGAACTTTAATGGACCATAGAAGGTGAAGTCCTGGAGGTAACACCTACGATTCTTTAAATGACCAACTTAGTGTAGGGAATTTCGTGTCAGTGTATTTCGTGACGGAGTAACATGGAGAACACCAGACTGTCTCTCATCAAGAAAATCATTTGTAAAATCACTTCCTTACTGAGGTAGAACAAAACCCAATAAATTCATTCCAAAATCAGAAGGTCAAATTAGCCTTGACAGCAAACTGCTCCTTGACGAGCGCAGGCGCTTGGCAGCTGGCCAACATCTGAACAGAATCCGGAGAGAATTATATCCTCATCCTCAGCTCTGCTTCATGCTCCCAAAACAGAGTGAAGGACTTCCTCTCCCACCTCTTGAGCCCACATCCATGTGAGGCCTTCGTTAATAAGCACGCTAAGAGCAGGAAATTATAAAAATATAGGATGGAAAAAATCAGGGCTCTCACAACCCAAACTAAACACAGATTTACATGCCGTTCTCAACTCTGGCTGTCTAGTGATTGTGACCGTTCTTCATATTTATTATTGGAGTGTTTACAGCTGGAAAAAGGTGGTACCAGATGGCCCTGCGTTGACATAATCTGGCAACCAGCAGGACATTTACTAGAAATCCAGAAAACTATCATTGAGCTAACATCTGAGGAAGAGAAAGGGTATTTGGAGACAGTGGGGATGTCATGGGGAGATTTTTTTAAAAAATCTGTCTTGAATTATGGAGCCGTGAATAGAAATGTTTTCACAGAACTAAAATACAAATGTTAGTCAAATTCAGCAAAAGATTAAAACTGCAATGTAATGTGAGTTACTGTGAATCTGCACACCTTTCAGATACAATGGGAGAGGGCTGCAAGAATAATGAAATCCTGTTAAGAAATCCATTTAAAAAACAAACTCCCCAATATTTCAAGATATAGAGCTTAGGAAGGGCAGCTTAAAATCCTTTGGGCCAGATTATCATTAAATAATATTAATTCTCAAAACACATTTTAGTGTGCCTATGTTTTATTGCAGAGAAGAGATAAAAATGGTGTGGTGACCTTCACCGGTGAAGGGCATGGGGAACGTGGGTCTGTCCTCACTCACAAAGACGCGGAGGAAGGCCACTCTGCCCGAGGAAGCCCCACCCACTCTCCCGACGCCTGGAGAGACAGGAACGTAGCGAGCGGTGGCATGGAGCTACCCCAGACCCCACACTTGTCCTTGGGAGGATAAATGACCTCCACATCCCTCTATCTGTTTCATAGTAATGACCAAATAAATTAAAATATATAAGTTCAAGTTGTTTTTTAAAAAGTACCTCTGTCTTAAAAAAAGAGACCACATAACACGGTGATCACACTTAACACCGTATTGTGTATTTGAAAGCTGCTAAGAGTAGAATCTTAAAAGTTCTCACCACGTGGAAAAAAAAATTACAACTATGTGTGTTGACAGATGTTAACCCTTTTAACTCGACTTGTTATGGTGACTGTTTCACAATATATACAGATATCAAATCATTTTGTTGTACACCGGAAACTAATATCATGTTATGGGTCCATTATACCTCAACAAAAAATAAGTAAATTTTTAAAAGTTATGGAGCATCTGGGTGGCTTGGTCACATAAACATCAGACTCTGGATTTTGGCTCAGGTCATGATCTCACTGTTTATTGGGTTCGAGCCCTGCATCGGGCTTTGCACACTGACCTCATGGAGCTTCCTTGGGATTCTCCCTCTCTCTCTGCCCTTCCCCTATTCTCTATCACTCATAATAAATAAACAAAAAAAAATTTTTTTAAGTTACACTTACGGGGCACGTGATAAATAATACTTTTAACATGTAGGGAATTCACAAAAATTAAGAAAAATGATTAATACGGCAAATAGAGAGGAACGAACGATGGAAACTAGCAACTTCCTTCAAAAGAAAGACAAATGACTAAGGTATGGGGGATAGGTTAAGGCGGGAGGGAGAGAATACACCTAAGCCATAAGTCAAGAAACTAAAGTTAAAATATCAGAACACTTTTGCTGATATGCTTGACAAACAACGAAAAAGGAGAATAACGTCCAGCGGCGATGGGAGCGTGGAGACTGGTACAAATAACGTGGAGGACAGCTTGACAATAAACGTCAAGAGAAAGCTTTACAAAAACGCACAACCCTTTTTGATCTGGCAATTCTACGTAATTTGTCCTAAATAAGAAAGTAACAAATGATCGATAATGACATAGAGAAGTCACGTTAGCGTTGTTGGCATTACTGAAGAATGAGAAACCATGTAAACGTATGGTAATGGATCATTTACGTAAATTAGGGAACATCTTCCACGTGCTGGAACAGGATGAAGCCACTGAGAGTAATCATGGGTTTGCGGTCCTAACAGATCGCAACGTACTACTAAGTGGGGAGATGAGTTTATGAAACGGTAAGCATAGTGGAGTACCACATATGCACGCGTGTCTGTACGTAGGCACAGAGATAAACTACATACAGACAGAAACACTATGGAAGCATGGCGTCAACCTGTCAACAGTGACAGTCTCGTCCTGGTTTGGTGCTGGCATTGGGAGGAACTGTGGCCTTCTACTTCATGCTTTGCAGTGTCTTCCAAGTCTTTAACATACGTTGAGAGTGCACTGATAATCATCAGAAGAAGGTTTCTATGAAACTGATTGGAAGTAGAGAGTGGTGACATGGGACTGCACTCAGCTTGAAGATCTCTGATGGCTTCAGGCACCGGCACAGAAAACACGGACTCCTGGAAAAATGTTCCCCTTTGAAAAGTCACCATGATGCCTAAATCTAAATGTTTGCACATGAAGTCACGGGACTTGCAAAAATCACCCCAATTTCACATCATTCTTAGAGTGACTGTACAGTCGGGACGGATATGACATCACCGAGGGACCACAGAGGTCCGCCTGCCCGCCTGTGACACATTCAGTTAGAAACTGCAATGGCCCAGGTGCAGGGACACAGCAACAAATGAGGCAAAGCCCTGACCATCCAGGAGCTCCAGGGCTGGGACACAATCTACACACGGCGGGAAACATGCTAAAACAGGAATGTGCGAAGTGCTATGGGGCAGGGGGAGCATCTGACTATGCAGGCGTGGGTGAGAGAAGGCTTCAAGGAGAAAGTGAGACAGAGGCTCAATCTTGAGCGGGAGCAGGAGCCCACCCGATCTGTGGGTGCGGACACGGGGGCTGTCCGCATGCCTAAGGCAAAGCATGTGACAACATACGACAGAGCAAGATGCTGATGGTGACGCCGATGAAGGCGGTGTAGCCCTTTGTGCCCCAAGCTGCACTCTATGTCTCTTAACTCACTTGGTCTCACCACCTCTGATGAGGTAGATATGCCTCGTTCCATCTCACAAATGACGTAAGTGAGGAAGACATATTCGTGTTAAGTGAACAAATGAGGACCCCAGGCCACCTGCATGAGAGCTCACATGCAGGCCCTCCCCATCCAGCCCGCAAAAGACAGTGATACGTTTATGAAACGGCAAGGTTTTTGGGGGCACCTGGGGGGCTCAGTCGGTTAAGCGTACGACTTCAGCTCAGGTCGTGATCTCACAGTTCGTGAGTTCGGGCCCCACGTTGGGAACCCACTTCGGATCCTATGTCCCACTCTCTCTGCCCCTCCCCTGCTCATGCTCTCCCTCAAAAACAAACATTAAAAAATACATATATATTAAAAAAAAGGAATGGCACGCTGTTCAATTCAAGTAACTGTCATTACACACAACTGTGGCTCAGGCACCGTGCCAGGTGCTGGAGCGATGGAGGTGAGGGGGCAAGGCAGCCCCCTTCTCGGAGGGAAACAGTATTTATACAGTAATGTCAGATCCAGAAGTAATAATGTGACCAGTGATGTTCTAGAAGTAGCACAAAGGAAAGAGTGACTGATTCTACTGAGGTTACGGGATGGAGACACGTCTCAGAAGAGACCATCAAAAATGAGTATTTTATTAAAAAAAAAAAAGCTGAAGCTCTCCAAGAATTTAAGGTGATGTGTGAGATAACAGAAAATATATATATATTGGTCTCTGCCCCATCCCTGGCACAGAGCTCCCTACACCCTTGTAATTTCCTACGTAGCAAGAGCACTGGGGTCATCTTTTGTTCTAATGGGGCGACTCCGGGTGGGATCCTGGCCGGGGCTGGTCACCAGAGAGACCAAACCATGATTCGAAGCGTGAAATGTTGAAGTCCCTCCCCCCTCCTCCCTCGAGGAAGAGCGGACGGGCTGGAGACCGAGTTAATCATTGGTCACGCCTATGTGAGGAAACCTCCAAACAATGCAATAGCCCGGGTTCTCGGGGGTCTCCGGGCTGGCGAGCACATCCACACCGGGAGGGTGGCGCACCCCAGCTCCACAGACGCTCCTGGCTCAGGACCCTGTCAGACCTCGCCCTGCGTATCTCCTCCCCTGGTTGTTCATCTGTGGCCTTCATCACACCCTTGAATAAATGAGTAAACATAAGCGAGTGTTTCCCCTGAGTTCTGTGAGCCACACTAGCCAATGAGTCAACCCCAAGGTGAGGTCTCTGGAACGTCCAATAACCTAGGCTTGCAACTGAAGGGGGTTGACAGCAGTCTTGTGGGACTGAGTCCTTAACGTGTGGGCTCTGAAGCTCTCTCTGGGTAGGGAGTATCAGAACTGAGTTAAATTGTGGGTCACCCAACCGGTGTCGCAAAGAAACACTTGGTGTGACTAAAAACCTAAAAACGCATCTGGTGATCAGAAGCATCAGAAGGGACGTGTTTGGTGTCAGTAGTCAAGGAGACACACGGGAAAGAGAAATACGAAGGAGGGAAGAAGGCAGGCGTCACTGTAGGGGAAGAGAAAGACTTCGCAAGCAGAAGACAAAGGCACAATGCATGCGGCGATATTCTGAGTATTGCGGGGGTGCTGATGTGGAAATGTAAGAGAATGGACAGGATTTGCTGAGTAACCAGATCCATGAGAAGAGGGTAAGTGGAGTCAGAAGAGAACCTGGCAAAGGAAAGGCAATTTCCAGAGCAGGACAGAGGGGCAGAGCTACAGTGTGACTGGGCAGAAGACCATCCGACAGCGGGGACGGGCGGGGGGCAGGGGGAGCACAGGGACTGGGAAGGCTTATGTTATTCCAAGGATGAACCAAGAAAACCAGCTGCTTCTGAGAATGTGAGGCCAGAGGCAGCCCAGGAAGCGCTCCCTGGCTGGAAATGAAGAACCTGTAAAGACTGTATTTCAAAATTATTCTCTACTCCGAAAGCATTTCACGTTAGACAAGGAAAATAGCAATTACATAATTCTTTCTCTTACAACAGTCAACTGTAATACATAAGCGGTATATAACTGAGTAATGATTCTAACTATTTAAAGGTAGCATGGTGTAGCAGAAATATGACAGACATAAAGTAAGTAAGACATACCATACCTTTAGGTGACAGTGAGGTTTTAGATAAATTTAAATGCTTTAATCCCTTTGGGAGTTTGGCAAATTGAATACTTAAAGAGGACACACCTGAGAAAGGAAAAAAAAAAGGTTATTAAAATTTTCAAGTTCTCAGAATTGCATTTGTTTTATAATGTCTAAAAATTAACCTAAACTTGATTCCAATTTAAGTGATCATTTTCATACTAACGTAAGACTTACTAATTAGACTTTATTTTCTAATTATCTACCATCGCACATCTTTTTTTTTCTGTCCTACCTAAAGGATAGGAAAAAAGGAAGACTGTTTAATTAAGCATAACAATATCAAAACTTTACCATTAGAGATGTGTTTCTTTGAACTAAAGTGTTACCCTCTTCCTTATAGTCCTATTTCGAATGCAAATACTCAGGAAGAGTGATATAATTGCTTCTTTTTAACCTGTGTCTTAATGAGTTGATCACTTCTGGGTGAGCAGATGCATGCTACTTAATTATTGTCAAGAAAATGGAACAATGTTAACTATTCAGATAACAGCTTCACTTTTAGCACACAGATTCCAATACTTAATTAGCTTCTCGCTAACAACCTCAGACAAAGCATCTGAACGTGTTGATCTTCTTAAAGGTGGGTTTTGTAACTTGAAAAATCACAGTATTAAAAACCAGATAGGGTTTTTTTTTTAATTTTTAAAAAAAAATTTTATTCATTTTTTGAGAGACATTCTAAATTGAATGACCAGACCAGGAGACTGTGAACACTAAGTTCACCCATTCGAGGACTGCAATGAGTGCAGACTTTCACTGGGAGAAGTCATACATGACTGTATGCCCTTCCTATACGTCTTTCAACCAACTTCCTGCTTTATGTGAGTGATCACCTTCTCAGGGGCATATCCCTGGGAAGGTTCCTGAAACAGTATTAGCCATATGGTCTCCTAGACTAATTTTCAAATTCTATGCACTAATAAGGAGATACTATGCTCTAATAAGGAGATACTATGCTCATTGCTGCCCTATTATATAACCCCAAATTCTCTACATATTTTATCAAAGTTTATCAAGAAATAACTACTGTAGAAATAATCTAAAGGTCATGCACCTTGACTAAGCCTCTAGATAGGTGTCTCACCAAGGATGGTGGGTGTTCTGCGAGCCCGTATTTACCTCCCCGTAGCATTTCCCAAATAAGTTTCAAAATCACTGGATTAAATTACGTCAGTTTTTTATGTGAATATTTTTAGAGATTGGAATATGCTAATCCATATTGTTAATTACAAAGAGGGAGCAGGCTGATATTTCGTTGACACATTCTTGTAAAGGAATGTATCACAAGTTAACTGGGATAGAGGGAAAAGGGAATCATTTTATTATTTTTTTAAAGTTTATTTTGAGAGAGACAGAGACAGCATGAGCAGGGGAGGGGCAGAAACGGAGGGGGACAGAGAAGCCCAAGCAGGCACTGCACTGTCAGTGAGCCAACACCAAGAGTTTCACGCTTAACCAACTGAGCCACCCAGGGCCCCAAGGGAGTCATTTTAAAAATGTAATTAATCCAAAAGGAAGAAAAGGAGAAAAAAATAAAAAAGATAAAATGGGAAAAAAAGAAAACATACTGTAGATTGCCATACAAATAAATCAATAATTACAATAAATGTAAATGTACTAAATACTCAAAACAAATCAAAAATTGATTATCTAAACAAAAATATCAGATGCTTTTTTAAAAAAAAATTTAATGTTTATTGTTGAGAGAAACAGAGAGAGACAGAGCACAAGCAGGGGAGGGACAGAGGGAGAGAGAGGCACAGAAACCAAAGCAGGCTCCAGGCTCTGTCAGCACAGAGCCTGACATGGGGCTTGAACCCATAAACCATGAGATGACCAGAGCCAAAGTCGGACACTTAACTGACTGAGCAACCTAGGCGCCCCTCAGATGCTTTCAAGAAACAGATATACACTACATGTATTCAGAAGTGAACCTAAAAGCATGTAAAAAGATATATGCTGCAAATACTAACCAAAAGAAAACTAGTATATATGCAATAACATAAGACAAATTAGATTTTAAGAGGCATATAGACACAATCGAGGCATTTCACTAATAAAGAAATGTAATCATTTTAAATCTGTATGGTGTGAATAACATAATTTCAAAATGGATAAAGTAAATCTAATGGTAACAAAAGGACAATACATATATTATCATATACATGCATATATATGTGTGTGTGCTACCTCACAACAAAGCGAGATTTTTAAACACATCTCTGTAGATGATAAAATGGACAAAAAGGGGTATAAAGACAGAGATGATATTAAGAACACAATTAAAAAAAGATGTATGATATATTTAAAACACTGTACCTAATAACTGTAGAATATTTCTCTTCAAAGTACACATGGAGCCTTTATTTACCAAAAGCGACAATATATTGAGCCCTATAGCTCAACATATGATACAGAGGATGTTCCTTAACTACTGTGAAGTCACAAAGCATATTCTCCAAGTGCTACCACTATTTGGAATTAACATAGGAATTACAGCAAAAAGATAATTTAAAAAAATCCCCAAATAATTAGAACTTAAGCAATATATTTCCAAATAACAAATGAGCCCCCCTCCCAAAAAAACTCACAATGGAAATCTTTTTTTTTTAATTTTTTAAAATGTTTTTATTCATTTTTTGAGAGACAGAGAGAGACTGTGAGGCAGGGGTGCAGAGAGAGAGAGAGAGAGGGAGACACAGAATTCGAAGCAGGCTCCAGGCCCCGAGCTGTCAGCACAGAGCCCAATGTTGGGCTTGAACCCATGAACTGTGAGATCATGACCTGAGCTGAAGTCAGACGCTCAACCCACTGAGCCACCCAGGTGCCCTTCACAATGGAAATCCTAAAAATATTTTGATTTAAATTTTTTAAAACTATGATATCAACATTTTAGGGATACAACTAGAGCTATGCTTAGAGTGAAATTTATGCTCCTAAATACTTATGTTAATAATAAAAAAAAAAAGCTAGAAACTAATCTAAGTATCCCTCTCAAGATATTTGAATTAAAAACAGCAAATTAATCCCCATTTCATCCCCAAAAATGGGAGGAAAGAAAGGCAACAAAGGGAAGAATTCTATTAAATAGAAACCAGCCATAAAATAAGTAAATTTAACAAATCCTGTTCTTCATTAATAAGCCCCTGCATGACTGGTTTAAAAACAAAAAAAGAAAGAGAAAGAGAAGGATCAAACTATCAAAATCAGAAATGGAAAAAAGGAAAAAAAAAACATTATAGATCCTACAGACATTGCAAATATAACTAAAGGGTATTAAATTTTTTCTGTAGATCAAAAATGTATCATTTTAGAAGAAACGGACAAATTCCTCATGAAAAATACAATTTACATTAAGACAAAATACTCTCAATAGTCTTCTATCAATTAAAAAAAAAATCACATTTTTAAAAACCTCTCCACAAAGGAAAGCAAAAGTTGCCAAATATAAAAGAATATATAGAATATAATGCTATATTAATGAATTTCAAGAAGAAATAAAGCCAACCTATCATATAACGGAAGTCGAATCAGAGTCATCTTTTCTGGGTGGTATAGGGCAAAACACGAGGGCAGATTGTGAAGCGCTACTAATGGTCTATGTCTCAATCTTGGTAGTGGTTCATGGAGAGTGCTCACTTTGTAAAAACTCAATAAGATGTGAACTTGGGGTCTGTGGGCTTTTCTGAACGTACATTAGGCATCAGTGAAGAAATGTAGGAATGGAAGATAACGGAGGAGAAAATGTATGATGGCCATGGGTATGACAATGCCTTTTTAGATACATCCCCAATGGCACAATCCATGAGAGACGTAACTGACAAGCTAGACTTAAGTAAAATTAACAAGTTCTGTTCTGCAAAAGCAATGTCAAGATAATGGGAAGACAAGCCACAGAATGGGAGGAAATGTTTGCAAGGACCCTTATTCAAGATATACAGAGAACTCTCACAATTCAACAATAAACAAACCAATTAAAAAGGAGCCAAAGACCTTAACAGAACCCTCACCAAAGAAGTTATAGAGATGGCAAAGAAGCATATGAAAAGACGCTCCACACTCTGTCATCAAGGAAATGCAGATTACAATAGCAATGAGATACCACCACCCAACTATTAGAATGGCTAAAATCTAGAACATGGACAACAACGTCAAATGCTGGAGAGGATGTGGAGCAACAGGAACTCTCGTTCACTGCTGGTGGGAATGCAAAATGGCACAGACACTTCGGAAGACAGTCTGGTGGTTTCTTATAAACCTTAATATACATCATCATGTGATCTAGCAATCACATCCCTTGGTACTCATCCAAAGAGTTGAAAACCACATGAAATTCTGAAGAAGATAAAAACTATGGAAACAGTAGAAAGATCAGTGATGGGCAAGGGTTAGAAAATGAGGGGGTTGGGCGGGGAGGAGGGATGAATAGGTGGAGGAGAGAGGAGTTTTAGGGCATTGGAAATCTTCCACAACATTCTAATGGTGGTTATAGGTCAGCGCACATTTGTCCGAACCCATAGCACGTACACCGGGAGTGAACCTAATGAAAACTACGGACTTTGGATGATTATGACATGTTAATAGAGGCTCATCAACTGTCACAACTGTGCCACTCTGGTGGAAGTGCTGATAACAAGGGAGGCTGTGCACATGTAGGGGGCAGGAAGGATACGGGAAATCTCTGTACCTTCCTCTCAATTCCACTGTGAACCTAAAACTGCTCAAAAACAAAAATCTTTCTAAAACTTAGGTACAGAATCAGGAAGGATACCAGACACTCACTTTTAAATTATAAGACTTATCACTGCCTACCCATGACCAATTCTCTTATATCGTTTTCTACCCAGCGAAGCATATACTACGACGATGTTTTATAAAGAAAACAACCCAAATCCATACCCCATGTCTTCAAATAATGCTGAAAAACACGTTAGATCAAAGTTAAAACCTACCCTTCAACTTCCAATTTGTGCTCAGGTTGACTTTTGAGTTGTTTTGCTTTGTTGCGAAAATGACCATTTCCACATTTTCACTAATTTCTTTTCTGTCAGACATATCTGCTAGAGCACAGAAAACCATGAATGCCTATAACTAGACACAAGGCCGGAATGAAACAATTATTTTACGCCACTGGTGACACCACCCACATGTTCATTCCTTAATCAACAACTATCTTTAAGAAAGGAAGGAAGAAAAAGGGAATCAACAACCCAGCCATATTTTTCTCTGGAAATTGAATGATCACGGTGTTAAGTAATGAAAGTAATAAAAAGTGAAGCTCCTGAATTAGAATAAAGGTGAATAAAATCAGGCTTGATAATATACTTAAAAGAAAAAAGCAGGACGGGGCACCTGGGTGGCTCAGTTGGTTGAGCATCCGACTTTGGCTCAGGTCATGATCTTGCAGTTCATGGGTTCGAACCCCATGTCGGATTCTGTGCTGGCAGCTCAGAGCCTGGAGCTGCTTCAGATTCTGTGTCTCCCTCTCTCTCTGCCCTTCCCCCACTCATATTCTCTCTCTCTCTCTCTCTCTCTCTCTCTCTCTCTCTCTCTCTCTTTCTCTCTCTCTCTCAAATAAAGACATTTCTTCTTTAAAGAAACGCACTTGCTAAGTGCAAAGAGAATAAAAGGTATAAATGGGGTCAGTACTGTTTTTTTTTTTTAAATAAAAGAACTAAATTGCAGTAGAATGGACATATAATAGCCTATCGGTTCCAGGTGTACCTCAGAGTGATTCAATACTTTTACTGATCTTTGAGAAAAGGTAACAACAGATTATTACACAAAGAAAGGATCATCTTCCGTTCTGGAAGGCGTCAGACACAGTCTCGGCAACATGAATAAATTGAGGGTGGCTGACGGCCAAAATCTCAAGAAAAACAAAAAAATTAACCTGCCTGGTACTTTTCTGAGGCCACTTACTCAACAGTGTCATGGAACAAACTGATCATCGAGAAAACATTTCCCCACAAACAAAGGAGAGAAAAGACATTTCAACTTCTGGCCAGAACTATTCAATTTTCTCCCCAAAATAAAGCAAAACATAGCCTTCAGAGCTGTGACTTAAAAGAAAATTTATTTTTCAAAGCTTTCATTTGGAGACTTCACGGAATGGATTACCCTTCTTGTGACTTTTTTAAATTATGTGTCAAATTTAGAAGGAAAAATGGTCTAATTTTTATGGATTACCCTTCTTGTGATTTTTTTTAAAGCGTGTGTCAAATTTAGGAGGAAAAATGGCCTAATTTTTATTTCTCCTTTCAAAACAAAACTATTATGGCTTCCTCCGCTTCAAAATATTTATGCCTAATAAAAAAAGTAATTATAAAATGCTTAGTGTTATAATTTGCCATCTGATGTTATTAACTTACAAAGACAGGAAATTAAATTTGACACTGCACATTTAACCTATTAATCATGCATGAGTTTAAAAACCTATGATAATACCATATAAAATTCTAACACTTGGATATTCTAGAATCAGAAGGGTTGTACCTGGTAGGCAAAAAAGTTTAAGGAGGTCCTTGTTAAAGGAACACATCAGTATGAATAGTCTAACAAAACCTGTATGTAGAGTTCTAGCAACAGGATATGGACACACAGACGACCTCTGTCTTGTCTGTTGGAAAGCACAGAGACTTGAACCCTGGACATGGCAGAACGCACGTGACAGTGAAAATCCTCCGAGTTCTACTAATTCCTATGGCTCCCCGGGAAAGTTCAGAAACACTAAGATAAGGGAATAAACAAAATACAGTCAAACATTTCCATTTCAAAAATAAGGCTGAGAAAAAGAAAGATTCAAGAACTAGGAATATAGGAATAAAAAGACCGGGGGAAACGGAGTCAGGGTGCTGAACTTTTGAGAGCCCTAAAATCCAAAGGTAGACAGTTTTTAAAATCTTGTTTCATCTTGTGTAACCTTAAAAATATCAATTAAATATGGCTGCAATCACGCTTCTGAAGAAACGTCCCTTCTGTTTGGTAGATGTCGCACACAGACCTGGTATCTTGAAATAGTAGAGTGATTACAAAAATTTACTGACATGCTCTGGAATAAGCCAGTGTTTTCCAACAAGCACACATAAAATTCTTTCCTTCTGTTTCCCAAGGAAATCGAGACAGCCAAATCCGAAAATCACCACCACGGGACGAGGGACTGACTGACCGGTCGGTTGGCTGATATTCAGGAAACTGTAGACAGGAGCCTCACCAGCTAGTAACAGGTATGACTCCACAAGCTTTGTCCAAGCCGTGTAGACACACAGTTTCCTCATGTATAAAAAGGGAATAATAACATTTGCATGATTTTACTCCACAAGGCTATTTTATGAATCAAAGGAGGTAGTGAGAGCTAACATTTATTGAGTGTCTGGTATATAACAGGCTATTCTTCTCCTGTCATGTGTATTATCTCATTTAATCCTGAGAACAGCTCTAAGTGGTGGATACTATTAATATTTGAAAGATGAAGACATTTGAGATACATGTGTCGTGATGAGCACTGACTAAGGCACCGAACTGTTGAATCACTATATCGTACACCTGAAACTAACAGAACACCGTATGTTAACTATACTGGAATTAAAGTTTTTTTTAAATAATAATAAAGATAAGGAACGGGAGACATAGCAGTTGAGTAACTTGTCCAAGGAAACTCAGCTAGAAAGTGGCCAAGCCCAGAACTGAACCCGTGGACTTTGATTCCAGAACCCACTGGTAAACACTGGAAGACATGAAAGACGGAGAGCACCACAAAATGTAAGCGGCAATTCCAGAATCTGTTTGTCTTGCCTTATTCAAAAGCTCAAACCAGAGCCACCACCAGATGGTCAGAGATGGAAAAAAGAAAAAAAAAAAATCTGGGGATGTCAGGTCAACATTTCCGAAAGAAAAACATTCTGAGACAGGATTCAAAATCATCTTTAAACAAAATAACCCAATTTAGAACAAAGTGAGGCGAGGGAATGGCCGGACATTCCTGACAAGGCCAGACCATAAAAGTGAGGGGAGCGGGGAAGGACAAGCAGGAAGAACAGAACGTGGAGTGTCTGTGACAAGTAGGAAGTCAAGCGTGTGAAATGAGCAGAGAGAGGAGAGCCGCATTCTCCAAAACTACTCAACTCTGATCCAGAAAGTAATGTCAGATGAAAAGGGTTAGTCATGAGGAAATGACCCAGAACACGGTGGCTCAGAGTCCGGGTCAGCCCATGGACTCATCAGGCAAAGTTGATAAAGTTGAGCCGGGGCAGAGATTCTTAAGCCTTTTCTACCATGACTCACACAGAGAAACAGATCTGGTATCACGATGAAGGAACCTCATCCAAAAATAAATACATACACATATATTAGAAAACTAAAACCAAAGTTTCCCGGAACAAATGCACTCTGATACTTTCTATTCTGTTCTAGTCCTTTGTTTTTTTCAAATGCATGTCATGAGCTACTGAGTTGATTTCATGACCTGCTAATGGGTCTTGACCTACAGTCTGAAAACGCAAGGGGAGGGAAGGTCAAGAGCAAGCTGGGGAACCGCCCCGACCCTGCAACCACAGTAAGGAGCACTCGTGTGTGTGTGTGTGTGTGGTCTGCTCACCGCCTTGTGTCTCCTCCACACAAGAGAGACAGCACGCTACCCAGCACCCGAAGCCATGCACATACATACTACACCCCTGCTTACTAATTCATACCTTCCCCTCCTCCACCACAAGCCCGTTAACAATAGAAGTCTGTCTGTCCTTCATACGTAAGTATGACAGGGAGACTGAGCAGGAAATAACAGGAATTTGCTGCATCAACATGCATGTCACAAAGCAAGGAGCCGAACTTTCTCTCTGAGAGTTTCCAAATAAGTCCTAAGTGGATGTTCCAGGTACAAAATCAAATTCCATTTGGTGTTTAAATTCCTCAGACTTCTGGGCTGCTAAACTGTCTTGTGTTTTCTTTGCATTTCCTCGGTCTCTTGTATATGCTACACACTCCAGTTATAAATTCTTCCCCATGCTTGTTCTTGTTTTCAAACAGAAAATACTGTCGCTGAACAGCTCAGAAGCAAAAAAGCAGGTAATATTTTGCCTGGACTGAAGCTCCTATAAATATTTGACACTTGGTTGGATTTCTGGTGGGATTTCCATCCCTGAGCAGAAAAACTACCCCTCATCTTCAGATATTTAGCCTGAACAAAAAGAAACCTACACAGAATTTGTGTTGAGGCTCAGCCCCAAGAGTGAAGGTAGAAAATAGAGGTGCTGGCCGTTGTCCAAGAACACTGGCAAGTATAGCAGTGAATGAATCTAGAACGGGACGAAACAAGGGACATCTCAGCTTGAGAGAACATTTTCAGGAGTGTCAAAAACT
This sequence comes from Cryptoprocta ferox, assembly GCA_028646485.1. Classification (NCBI taxonomy): domain Eukaryota; kingdom Metazoa; phylum Chordata; class Mammalia; order Carnivora; family Eupleridae; genus Cryptoprocta; species Cryptoprocta ferox. Next base: position 138,605,534 of record CM053577.1, on the reverse strand, counting down.
GAGCACACATGAGCAGATACCATGCTAGAGAGTCAGTACGCACGCACGAAGTTGAGGGAAACATCCTTGGAATGACTGTGATTTTAGCTCCTGTGAATGAACTGCAGGTAGATGGAAAGACCCAGAAATCAGGTCTCGGAGGTAGGAACGTGGAGAACAGAAGCCCGGAAACATCATCTTTGAGCGCATCTTTGAGTCTGGTAGAAAAGAAGTCTCTGTAAACTTGGCCACGATTTTCAATGCAATTGAAAAACTACAGAAGGGAATTAAGATGAAATGAAATCAAACTCAATTTAAAGGAAGTATTTATGGAGTATGTCCAAGGTCTTAGGGGGTTGGGGAGGATGAGGCACAAGGGTCAGGGACGAGAAGGAAGCCGGTGGAGGAGAAATGTCCGCATGGAATCAGGAGGCACCTGAATGAGCAAGTGCTACCACCGAAGCTGAAACCAAAGACGAGGGTCCAACGGACAAAATCGCAGCTGAGGGGATGAGCCGTCCAGTATGGTTCGCAACAGAAAAGGAGACCCAGGGTCCTGGTATTTTTCCTTCGAAGCCCCAAAACTCAAACCATATATGGTCTTTCAGGTCCGGCTCCTTTCACCTGACATAAGGTGTCTGAGGTTCAACCACATCGGAGGAGCATGAATCAGCCCCTCACCCTCCTCTGCCCCTGGGCCACGTGCCACGGACCGGACACCCCGAGGTGCGTCCACTTGTTTGCCAGCGGCAGGCGTAAGGGCGGCCTCCACGGTGGGGCTACCTGGAGGAACACTGCAATGAACACTGACAAGTCTGGGTGTGAACACGGGCTCTGCCTCCTCCCGGTGAGATCTGGGAGGGGAGGTGCTCGGTCGTGTGGCCAAATTGGTCTTTACCTTTTAGACACTGTCCGACCCGTGTGGCCAAGTGGCTGCATGGTTTCACGTTCCCACCTGTAAAGCGTGTTGCCCCGGTCCCCACGTCCTCGCCAACACCTACTTTGATCATAGCCATCCTACTGGTTGTGAAGTGGGATCTCGCTGCGGTTTGAATTCGCATTTCCCCGATGACGAAGGGGTGTCCCTTCCCGGCTGGGCAGCGCTGTGGATTCACATCCATAAGGACCAGCCTCCATCAACAACCTCCTTCCACTGACTTCGTCTTGTCAGTAGATAAATATGTTTGGGTCCCTCCCATTGTAAAAGCCAAACCAAAACAGCCATCTTGTCTATAAACGGTAATCAACATGTAGATTCACATCCACATTTCCATTTTGTCATATTCTTCATTTTCTAGCATCTGACTAATAGAGACAACATCTGTTTTTTCCTAAAGAAATTCCTAAACCCCAAAGAAACTCCTGTTTCAGGGATATGCATCCATTATTTTCAGCTGTGGTTTATTCCGTGAGGATGCTTTCCATGTGTTCCAGTTTTCTAGTTCAGCATCAAACTTCCTTGAGATTGACTACTTTAAATGCTAGGAAGTTCCTCCTTATTTTTGGCTTGAATACCACAAGAGTGGGTGTCCTTTTCAACGAAGAACGATGTCCATATCAGGGCCACAGGGCAGCACTGAGTGTCTATATCTGTACCTTCAGCTCCATTTAATAATTAATCCTCATCAAATATATAACATTACAAGATGAAAGGCTTTTATTCAACAGTGCTGGAAACCATTTGCAACAGCTAATGAAAACAAAATATTCCCTCTAGAGATGAAGCTAATTCTTCTTAAATCCCACCCACCAGTGTTCTACTGCTGAGAATTCAAGTACTTAAGTCTCGCATTCTAAACCTGCTGACTCATCCCTCTGCCCACACAAACACCTCCAAAGAATCCTTCTTCTGCCTCATTGTGAACCCCAGTCCTTCATTTTCTCCCTATCGTCACATTCAAACCTGGTGAAATATTCAGAGATACTTGCAGTAGACAGGAGAGCAAGATGGTCCCCAAGTTCCTGCCCCCTGGTACACATGCCCTGTATAAGTTCCTCAAGTGTGGGGGGCAGACTAATGAATACACGGGACCTCGCTGATAGGATTGGACCACGGATCAGTTGACTTTGAGTTCACTGAAAGGGAGACTGTCCTGGGTGGGCCTGACCCAACCAGGTGCTCTATTTAAAAGAAAGGTAAGCATCAAAGAGATGTGCTCCTTACTGCCTCAAGCACAGAGCAAACTGCCATGTTGTAAGAGGAGGGGCCATGGAGCAAGGTCGTGAAAACAGCCTCAGGGTGCTGGGAGCAGTCCCCAGTGAGAGCCAGACAGTGACCTCTGTCCTACAAACCCTAGGACATTAATTCTGCCAACAACCAGTAAGCTTGAGCACGAAAAGGTCACACACAGTCGCAGCTGCACCTGACAACTTGATTTCAGCCTGTGACACTGAGTGGACAGCCCAGCACACCTGTGCCCAGACTACGAGCCCAAGGAAACTGGCAGGTAACACGTCCGCATCATTTGAAGCTGCCACGTTGGCAGCAATTCGTTATGTAGCCATAAAAAACTAATATACAGTTTAAAAATAATATCCTCTTCCTGTTGGTATCTCTTGAAAAGAAGTTAATCAGATAATGAATTTTAGCACCAGAATTTTCATCAAAGGGTGGAGAACATCTAGAAGCCAACAAAGCATGGGTAGAATTTGTTACATCATTACAATCGAGCTTGACCCTGTTCTTAGGTTGTGGCTGTTAAAACTCCCTAATTCTCTCACAATCCTGGCCTCAGTGATCACAGGAACGCGAAAGTACCTCGGTCCTCCAGCGGGTTGCCAGCAAGGTTAATTGTGTGGAGTCCTGAGTTGGGGTTATGCGCTAGAGCGCCGGCCAGTTTTTGTGCGAAATCTCTGCAAGCAAACAAAACAGATTACATAACACAGAATGTAAAACTGCTCAATAAAACATTTAAAGCCAGGAAAGTGAGAGTGAAGTCTAAAACAAGAAAACCTTTCCTTACAATATGAATCTATAGACCATCTACTTGTTGACAGCCCATCCATGTTACGCTATACATACATATATTCCTCAATAGAGTATCTGTAAAAACACAGCCACAATCTGGTTCATTCTGATTAGCCAAAACCCCCTTCAAAAGCAAAAAGGAAACATATTACTGCCCCCTTTAAAGACATATTACAGGATGCTATTAAAGTACTACTTAGTCCCTCCATAACTTAAAAAAAAAATCCTGAATTGAACCTGCTTTTCACGAAAGTTGCAATAGGCTATTCACTATATCTTAATTGCACTTCATGCAATACTCACAATGCAAAACTGACTGCCCTGATTATTGAGTTGAAAGGCTACAACTGCTTTAACAAAAATCAAAATCACTATTTTAGGTATGTTGTATTTAAAATAACGCACTAAGTGATCATGGAACCATCAACCCTCCTCACTTAGGAGCAGTGAAGTCTTTGTTCGAGCTGCTTCGAACCCCACATAAGGCATTAGGATTGATGACTGAACCACTACCTACTACTGAACATGACAAGTATGAATTTGGAAAGAGAGAGAGAAATGGCTAAAACATATCAAAGCAAAGCAATAAAATTATATGAAATGTGTTATTACCGGGAGTGCCATTAATGATACTCATAAAAGCTAACACATTGCATCTATAATATGAAAGATACTTTCCTAAGCACTTTACATATATCAATTCATTGATCCTCACAACCATAGTTCTGTAAGGTAGGCACGACTGTTTTCTCTGTCTTAAAGACAAAGAAACTGAGGCACGGAGGTGAAGCAATTCGCCCAAGGCCATGAGGCGCCTTGGGTCCATCTCTTACCCACCGCACCGTGCTCCCTCCACGTTATAAAATCTTTGGCCTTCGTGATGACAGGGAGCACAGGGATTTTTTTTTTTTTTTTTTTTTTTTAGTAGGGAAAGCACTGTACTACGTATGTGAGTGACCCAACCTTTTTTTAAAAACTGTATACTGGGGCGCCTGGGTGGCTCAGTCAGTTAAGCGGCCGACTTCAGCTCAGGTCATGATCTCACAGTTCGTGGCTTCAAGCCCCGCATCAGGCTCTGTGCTGACAGCTCAGAGCCTGGAGCCTGCTTCAGATTCTGTGTCTCCCTCTCTCTCTGACCCTCTCCTGCTCATACTCTGTCTCTCTCTCTCAAAAATAAATAAACATTAAAAAAAATTTTTAATAAAAAAATAAAAACTGTATTAATTTTAAGGAAACAGCAGAAAGATTTTAAGCAATATAATCATACATTCTGGAAAATACTCACGTTCTAAGTCCAGCGTTCTCCAACACCAGTTCCTCCAGCCGGTTGGACCTACTCACCACCCTCAGTATCTGTTCACAGACATCAGCGGACTGTAACAGAAAGCATTCTCTGACCACGTCATGAAGCCTAGAGGAACCTCACTTTGCTGTTACAAACCCACACAGACACAAAGTTCTAATCAAGTCAGCCATGTATTCGTGCACCCATTCATTCAAAAAAACCTGACAGACCATCCACTACTACGCACTGTCATGTTGAAGGTCCAGGGGAGTCGATGACATAGAGTGTACCACCCAGCAGGGCAATCAGAGAAGAACACAATTATGACAGACTAATTAAAAGGCCACTTTAGGGGCGCCTGGGTGGCTCAGTCAGTCGAGCATCCAACTTTGGCTCAGGTCATGGTCTCACGGTTTGTGGGTTCAAGCCCTGCGTCAGGCTCTGTGCTGACAGCTCGGAGCCTGGAGCCTGCTTCAGATTCTGTGTCTCCCTCTCTCTCTGCTCTTCCCCTCCCCCACTCATTCCCTCTCTCTCTTTCTCTCTCTTCCCCTCTCTCTCCCTCACACAAAAATAATAAACATTTAAAATTTTAAAAATAAATAAAATAAAATAAAAGGCCATTTTAGTTGTGCTTGGGTCACTCAGAGGCACATCCCAATTTTGGGAAAACCAAAAGGAATTCCCAAAGAAAGTGACCTCCAGAATGGATAACAAAAGACTAAGTGGTGGCAATAACATGATGCTGATGATGACAATCCCTTTACTGAGCTCTTGTCACAAGCTAGGCCCTGAGCTAACCCTTTACGTGAATCTCATTATAAAACTGTTAAGTGTGACTATTCCCTTTTCACAGATGAGAAAGTTAAGGTTTAAAGGCATCATGTACTTTAAAAGGGTGGCGGAATGAGCACTTGATAAACATTTCCTCTTACGATGTTCCCACTAGTAGTTTCTCAAATAAAGGGGGACACGACCCAATGAGACTCTAATAAGTACTCTCTCATGTTAATGAACATGAGATTTTGTTAAATTATATAGTTGTGTTATGTATTTCTACCAAAATATCTTAAGTGCTCAGATATAATTTTTAATGAAATGCAGAATCATTAGGAAACGTCTAATAAAGATCACAACAACCGAAAGGACTAATGTACGCAGCATGAGGCTGGAGAGTGTCACAAAAAATGCGGAGTTGTGTCCTGGCTGCAGAACTGTGCAACACTCTTTTCTTTTACATGTTCATACACTAACGTTTCTGTGTTCATTTATGTTTAAGGTGCTCCTGACTTTAAAATTATTTATACATTAAAAAATGATTTTTACAATCTATTCCCTACAAGTTACAATCTATTTAAATCCTTTATGAGAAGAAAGGGAAGAGAAAAGAAAAGAAAGAAGAGAAAAGAAAAGAAAGAAAAGAAAAGAAAAAAGAAAAGAAAAGAAAAAAGAAAAGAAAAGAAAAGAAAAGAAAAGAAAAGAAAAAAAGAAAAGAAAAAAAGAAAAGAAAAAAGAAAAGAAAGGAAGGAAGAAAGTAAGAAAGAGGGAGGGAGGAAGGAACAGAAGAAGGGAGCGGGATGAGGGAGGGAAGGAAGGAAGGGATGAATGGAGGAGGGAAGGAGGGAGGGAGTTCTGTGTGCTGTGGCATACTATAATCACAGCAGTTTCTTCACCTAAAATACCATAAAAACTTACAATTCTTTGATTTATCAGATCAATATACATCCAAATGGATTAAGCATCATTAGAACAGTGTGAAATGTAACAGAAGTTGGCTAGTGAACATCACAACATCTGAAGCATTTATGTCATAGGTGGTGGTGGATTCCATTCAGTCTACAGTGTTACTTTCACATGGTCCCCGAGTTACTGATGTGTCCCACAGACTGACAAAGGAAGAGGAAAATTAATTCCCATTGACCACATGCCTGCAATTCACGTTATACTGATGGTGGTGATTTTCACAATGGTGACCCCCCCCCTTATCAGTGTAATTCTATGCCTTACAATATACAACCCGATGCACTGGTCTTCCTTGGTGTTGGCATGATAAAAAGTGATTGCTTCCACAATGTTTTTGCAGGAATTATCCTAATTTCCAAAACCAATCTATGCTATCATTACCTTTCCAGGGCCACCTCACAGAGCATCCAGAAAAGCCATTTCCCAAAGCAGGGCTTTCATTACCCACTGGGTATAATTACTGTAATAAAAATTTATTACAGAAAATGTCCAAGAAGTATGCCCAACTTTTCTTTAAAATGCCAGTAGGGGAGAGTTCTAACAAGTCATTAACGTCTACGTTAATTTTGTTACTTTTTACTAAGTGCCAAGTACATGAAAAGAATGGTTTTCCATACTGAAGAATATATAGGATGAAATTCTTAAAGAGATACACACACACACCCAAACCTAGATGGCAAGTAACACGTGACCATTACCGTAGTGCTCCCCAAATGTCAACTGCACGTTCAACACGATGTTCACTGGGTTAGGGAGAAAAAAACTCCTAACAAATTAAGACAATGTGTCTCTAAGAGCTTGCGTTTAGTTAAAAATCAAAAGCGTACAGTAAGGGGCACCTGGGTGGCTCCATCAGTTAAGCATCCGACTTTTGATTTCAGCTCAGGTCATGACCTCGCAGTCGTGGGACGAGCCCCACGTTGGGCTCCATGCTGAGCACAGAGCCTGCTTAAGATCCTCTCTCTCTTTCAAAAAACAAAGTGTACAATAAAAACCAGAGGAACTGCTGTCAGCAACAATCGAACTAATACAAAATAAAAGGCACATGGAATGTTTGTATCTAAAAGGAACTACATACAACTGGCCCAACCATGCCATTTTTAAAAGATTTTAAAGGACCCCACGATGCTCAATGACTTGCCTAAATTACAAAATCAATACTTGAGCAAGACCCCAATCTACTGTGTTTTTAATGAGTGGAGAATATGAGACAGAAACTTGGTCCTAATCGCAAATTTGGCATATTAAAAACATTCCCTCTACCCTTCTATTTATATTAGGGAGAGGGACTTGGTAGTCACAGGATCAGCATAAAGCATATATGACATATTTTCCTTGTGGTACGCTTGCATAGGAGGCTTTTACTGAGCCAGGAGCAATCTCAACAATCCACAGAATTTATACAACCTGAGACAAAGTCACTCCTTTTTGTCAAGCATTTCATGTTTTAAAAAGTCCAGGGGCGCCTGAACCTGGGTGGTTCAGTGGGGTAAGCGTCCGGCTTCAGCTCAGGTCATGATCTTACAGTTCGTGAGTTCGAGTCCCACATCGGGCTCCATGCTGGCAGTGCAGAGCCCGCTTGGGATTCTGGCTCTCTCCTCTCTCTCTGCCCCTCCTCCGCTTGTGCTTTCTCTCTTTCTCTCAAAATCAATCAATTAATTAAAAAAAAAGTCAAAAGAAGGTGGAGTACTGTCCCTTCCTCCAATAAGCTGCATATTAGAAAATGTCCTGAGACTGCCTACCGCAAGAGCCATCAAAGGGGCAAGTATCCGTTCTTTTTAACTTTGGGCGAAAAACATGAAGAATTGCTATTCCTTTTGAAGACAGAAGGCTGATATCCCAAAGGCCATTTTTCATTTTAAAATCCCGAATATTAAAAATTGACACGTGCGTAGTTCTGCACGTAAAGGGAGTCCTCACCTCCCTTCACCACCCTCCCTCTTACCCCAGCACCCCCCAGCAAGCCTGCGAGCACGTCCATGTGTTCCAGAAGGGAAATGACTGGGTGCATATTCTCATGCCTGAACAGGCGAGGCAGCTGAGTAGAGATTATGCCCGGGAGAAATCGTGAGAGAAGGGCAGCACCGATGGCCAGGACACACTCCTGTAAACGGTGGGTTGGGACGATTTCCACAAGTGGGATCTGCATCATCACCTCCTCAGAGCTCTCCCGTGCCCCATTCTGAAAATCACCAACTTACAGGAATGTTGTAATGAGCCAGGTAAACTGACTTTGTTCTCCCCGATCCCACAATCCCTGGGCTAATCTGCCTCTCATTCCCCGAATGGCTCCCCTCTCCCATCTGTCATCACCGCTGCCTCAGTCCTGCAAATGGTCCCCATCCCAGCAAGCAGCAAGCAAGGAGAGGCTTCCATCCTCCAGGTCTCCCTCCCATCATGGCTTCTGGTCTGTTCCCGGGGAGTTCACCTGCCCCTCCCCCCGCTCCATCCCTAGCTCCATCACCACTGACATCAGAAACTCGCCCTGTTTAGCTAATACAGTTTCCATAATTCACACCCCCACACTTGCTCATTTCTCAGCCTCTTTGCTCGTCTGTGATAGCGGCAACAACAGTTAACAGTTGACAAATGCCTACAATATGTCCGGGACTGTGTTCAAATTTCTGTCCACCTTGTTGATTCATCTGATCATCTGCAAACTAGTTACACATGTATTGCTATGGCCATTCATTTGCTGCCCAAACTAATTTGACATCTGTTTATTAAACCAATTTTTCTGGAATACTATTAGAAGCCATCTACCCTGATAAGCACTGGAGAGAGATGATAAGACATGAGGTCCAATGAACTCACAATAATAGGTGTGCAGGACGCTGAGGCCGTGGAATGTCACGTAACTTAGCCGACGTCACACAGCCTTGTAGCAGGAGTCAGAATCTGAGACCCAGGTTTGTTTCCAAGCCCACGCTCTTTCTACGCCATGCCGGCTCTCAATGGACCCCAAATGAGTTCAGCCCACGCTCATACTAATAATGCCTTCAGCCACTCACACCCCAGGAAATTCGGAGAAGGAGCAGCCTGTCCGCTAGCAAATCTCAACCCTCCACTTCCTACAGATCCACGACTCAGTCAAAATCCTACCTCTTCCCTATGAAAGTCTTAAGCCCCCAGTTTCCACGCCCTCTGAAGGCTGGAGGCTTGAACGTAAGAGTCACCGATAAAACCACCTGTAGATGATTTCTTGTCCTAAAATGAAGTTGCAGACAGCTAACTTCTGGATAAGCCTCCGTCCATACGGCTGCTTTGAACGTGCAGACAAGCCCCAACAGGGCGTCTTTTTCCACCGGTAAAAGAGACCGAAAATTTCGCTCCCACATACCGTATGAAAACTAACAATTCCCTTTGGCTTCATTTCCCTTACATATAAATCTGCCCCAAAACTCATCTAGAAAATTAACGTTAACGATCATAACTCAACCTGACCAACTCGACCTGGTAACGTTTTCCCAAATTCTTAGGAAGGGACGCTTTGTGGAGACGGATGGAAGATAGAAACATAAATCCGCTATCGGCAGCTGTGCGAACGTAACTTTAATAGGTTCTGCCAACAGAATGAGTGTGTAGGGAAGTCTACGCTAAACGTGTCTCTCTGTTCATTATCTAAAATTGCCCGAAGCAGCAGAAAATGTGAGGAAGTGCTTCTCTTGAGCATCTCACATGACAAAGTGTGTAAAACGGCATGCAGATCACTTACAGGAAAATACCGGCTCAAGAAAAAAGCACGTACAAATGTGTTGAAAATCCACTGTTTCTTGATAATTATCGGGCTTCTGAAACTCCGCGGGACTAAGCCACATTTGCAAGAGCTTCGCTTTCTTACCAGCTTCAGATCCTTAGAGGACAGCTTCGTGAACCACTGGTTGTACTCCAGGGCAGCAATGATGGGGATGAGGTCCCTGGGGGCAGAAATAACAAAACACATGAAAGCACTTGTAGGACAGCCATACTGGCAACTTTACTTTCCATCTGTGACATCCCAGTTTACTTGTAGTTTCTATCATTCACAAGCACAGCATCCAGCTGCAACTACTTCCACCACCAGACAACAATTAAAGTTCCAGGACAGGTCTTCATGTCTGTAAGCAGAATTCCTAAACCCTGGAGTTAAATCACCTCGAGGGACTCTGAGGGCTAGATCCAGAGGAAAAGAGACTGGGAGCACCGTCTGCCCAGAGAACCTTCTTGCTCTAACAGACACTGTACATCGAGTTCTATATTAACAAGTCTTTTTCTTTTTTAATGTTTGTTTATTTTTGAGAGAGAGAGAGACAGAGAGTGAGTGGGGGAGGGTCAGAGAGAGAGGGAGACACAGAATCGGAAGCAGGCTCCAGGCTCCGAGCTGTCAGCACAGAGCCCGACGCGGGGCTCGCACTCATGAACTGCGAGATCATCACCTGAGCTGAAGTCGGACACTTAACCGGCTGAGCCACCCGGGTGCCCCAACAAGTCTTTTTCTTTAACCATCAAGAATGTCATATACAGTTTACCCCTGACCAATATGGCTTTGAACTGCATGGATTTTTTCACTTAATAAACAAGTACAGTATTCTAAATGTATCTTCTCTTCCTTATGACTTCCTTAGTAACATTTTCTTTCCTCTAGTTTACTTTATCGTAGGAACATATCATACGTATACAAAATATGTGTTAAATACTTAGGTTATTGGTAAGGCTTCTGGTCAACTTAAGTTCTGGGGGAGTCAAAAGCTTGGGATTTTCTACGGTGTGGGGGAATCGGTGCCCCAGCCCCCAGTCTCCCACCACTGTGAAGAGCCAGCTGTTTCTCTAGGTGAGTTATAATGCGCGCAAGAGCACTGTCTAGCCCTTGCTTGTAGTTCCTAATACTGACGACATGTATGAGACAGCCCAGCTGTATTCCTGTCTTATGCTTCCCACAAACTCTTCAGCCACTAAAAGAAGCTACGTGCATCAGAGACCCACCTGCATCCTGTTTTTCCAGGCTCGTCTCCTACAACACGCCCCTAACTCAGGCACAAGCCAAAAAGCAGACAAGTCACTATCCATCAAACATACCACACGATTTCACAGCCAGAAGTATCTTTTAGTGCTACGTTCACCTAGGAAAATCCATGCACCCTTCGATGCATGTGTCACACGTCTTCTGTCTGAGCTCCCCTGGGTCACCCCAGCCAGAACCCTGTCTGTGTCTCTATTTAGCATTAATTTTATTCTGCCTCGGATAATATAGTCTGTATACAACATTTGTCACCCACCACCCCAGGCTGTATGTTCTTTGAAAGCCAACTCTCTCTTCCAGTTTCAGCAAGACCACAATCAGTTTTACCCTCCTGGCGTGACACACAGCAAACACTCAAACTGTTACTGAAACAGAAAAGAAAGGCAGAGGGTGGAGAGGGAGGTGAAATCCACGTGATCTCATAGGCTCTGGGTGCCGGGCCGTGTGGCAGGCACGCGGCGCAGACGCTCGCATTTAACCACGCGTATGGCTTCATCAGACATGAAGGGAGGAGCTCCGGGGTGCCTCAGTCGGTTGAACATCCGACTGCGGCTCAGGTCATGGTCTCACGGTTCATGGGTTCGAGCCCCGCGTCGGGCTCTGTGCTGACAGCTCGGAGCCTGGAGTCTGCTTTGGATTCTGTGTCTCCCTTTGTGTCTCTGCCCCTCCCTAGCTTATTTATTCTTTGTCTCTCTCTCTCTCTCTCTCTCTCTCTCTCTCTCTCTCTCTCTCAAAAATAAAAAAATAAAGAGAGAAATGAGTCCCTGCAAGTAGGGGAGAAAAACAACGCAAAACAATGACTCATCTCAGTCACGTGGTTCCGTATGCCTTCCGTCCAATCGAAGAGCCTCTGTATTCATTTGACTGAAGTCTCAGATTTAAAACCACGAGCAGCAACCCTTCCCACAGCCTCCACCCTCACCCCCGCTCCGCGAGGGCCACATGCAGGACTCGACGCCGACTGCTCCCCTGCACTCTGGTGACAGTCACGTCCCTGAGGGCAAATGGCAGCTTACTACACACTTGGCTCAGGAGTGCTCCCCGATGCTTCTCCACTACACACTTGGTTCAGGAGTGCTCCCCAGTACTTCTCCACGCAGGAACTGCGGCAGCTCATTCGCATCTTATCTCCTTGTGTGGATTTCATGCCAAGCAGGGACTACGCTTCAGAACCTCTTTATTATGTGTGCTAGTCTGTCACCTGATTTGAAGTACAGCTGGCTTTTGTCACAATGAAGTCGTTCTCAGGAACTGAAGAGCACATCATTTATAGAAGCAGGTTTTACACTGTCACAGGGGATGGGACATGCACAAACCCTGAAAAGGCAAACCAAACTCCACAAGTGAAGCTAGAAGATTCCAGGCAGAAGAAATGGTCAACAGAGCAAGGTACGGCTTAGTCAAAGAGCTTTTAGATCCGACACCAAAAGCATGACTCATAAAAGGAAAAAACGATAAACTGGAATATCTGCAAATCACATTTCTAACAAATCACTTGATATCAGAATGTACGAAGAAGTTAATAAGAGACAACCGAGCTTTTTAAAATAAGCAAAAGATCTAAACAGATATTTCATCAAAAAAGATATATCAACGGCAAAGAAGTACATAAAAAGATGTCTGAAATTAGTAACCATTAAAGAAATTCAGTTTAAAGCCAAAACAAGATGCCACTACAAACTGAGTGAATTGTTAAAATAAAAAAAAAATAATGCCAAGCAACCGAAACCTGTCATACGTTGCTTATGGGAACCTGAATGGCACACGTGACATGGAAAACGGTCCGACAGAGTCTGTGAAGTTCAACATATGCTGAGCGTGAGATCCAGCAACTGCAATCCTAGGTACTCAACCAAGAGAAATAAAAACGTGTACTTACACAAAAACTTATATACCGTTGTTTATAAACAGCTGTATCCATCACCACCAGACACCGGAGACACCACCGGTGCCATCCCCTGATGCTGGGGGACTTCTAAGCGAGGTAAGAAAAGGCAATAATACGGCGCCTGCTTAGCTCCTTCTCCTGGTGCGCTCACCCAGGGAATCCAGCTGCCTTGCTCTGAGAAAGTCCAGGCCACACAGAAAGGCCACAGCGCAGCGTCCCAGCAGACAGCCAGCATCAACCACCAGACACGCGACTGAGGGAGCCTTCCAGATGGTTCCCGACCCAGCCCACATCCGACTGTAACTGTTGAAAGAGCCCAACCAGAACCCACCTAATGGAGCCAGATCAAGCCCGGAACTGTGACAGAGAATTAGAAGTGACCGCTCTGCCTGTAGCCCATGACGTTTGGAATGGTTTCTATCTAGCAACAGGTAGCAGAGAGCTTAGTATCTAGAAATAAGGCCTGAACACCAAGGGAACGTGACTGTTTACAGAGTGACTATTAAAAAGCTTTTAAGCAGAGAAATGTTTCAGGAGGCTAACGATTTCAGCAATGTCGATAGGATGTATCAGAGGAAGGTGACAACTTCCGTTATGCAGGCAAGATGGACTGGAGACAGGAGAGAAGCCTGAGGCAGAGAGTAGGTACAGGGGCTAGAACCAGACCTATGGCAAAATAAAGTATTTTTTTCCAAAACTGATTAAAGAGCTAATACAACCCCAAATGAAACATGCACACTTTTATAATGAAACTATAAACACAAGGACTGTTAGAGTAACTGTTACATCCGGGTGGGGTAGGAATGCAGGGTGAACTGTGATTGAAAATTGATTCATTAAAGTCTTCTTCAGAGAGACGAGAGACTGTCTTGACCTAAATGGCGGACACAGTGGTTGACTTTACCGTGATTTGCATTCTGGTACACATAACTGCGAACTTTTCTCTAAGTAAACAACTATAAGAATGGCCTTAACAGCATTACTCAACCAGTCACGAAGCTAACCCAAATGTCCACTTAACGGTAGAATGGATAAGTTGCAGAACGGCCACAACTGGAATACAAAACAGAAACAAAAGTAAACAAACTGGAGCGACACACAACAATATGTAAAACCCCAATTTCTCAGGTCCAAAACTTCTCTCAACCCGCCTGGACTGTGAGGAGAATGGGGAGCTTTAAGTCTGAGAAGCAAGCAACCAGGAACCACTTCGGCAAACGCAGGGAAAAGTCAAGGTGTGAACTGAGTGACATTCAGGATGCCTAGAATCTCTTACCCGCAGAACATCTAAGTCGCCGGGGCAGACACAACACAGAGGCCAAGGTTCCAGAAGACTCCATCTAAATATAACACACTATCACCAATAATGACCAAAACTGGTACATCTCACCTCCACAGGAAATACACAAGATAGGACATAAATAATTTCATGCCCGAGAGTTCATTTTCCTGGACGGCTTTCTCAGAACACAGTAATAAGTGATCGGATAAGCAAACACAGGATAACTCCATAATTCATGCAGGCCTCCCAACCGCTGTGCCAACACCACCTCACTGCAGAGAGCTCCCTGCACTTTCCCGGTGGGGTCTGTGCCAATCAGAACCAACCCTTCCTCATGTTTTCACTAAGCACTCCTGGGGTTACACTACACAATGTAAAGGTTTCCAAACACCAGTGCTTGTCATCTTGACTGATTTTCTCATGGTGACAGCTTGTTACCGTCAGTCTATGGGACTGATTCTGCATCCCACTGCGCTTTGCCTTCATCTCCTAAGACACACTTAATTACCACTTGACTTCTGAAGAGTAAAGTCACCCTTGAAGAGCTACAGCAGTTTAGGGAACCCTCTCCTGAGTCTCGGCAACATGGCAACAGAATATTCTCTGGTCATTTCCATAGGACACTTCTACCACTTCCTTAAAATGGGAACAAAGACATTTTAAGACTCCAAACCCTGAGAGGAAGATCCAGTGTTAATACCCTTTAGAGTCACAGAGCAGAATCTTTTCCTACACTCTGGTGAACAGAGAGAAGACAATTAATATTCCCTAGCTTTTCCCCTGAAATAAATGTATTACACACAGAGTTGTTTTGTTGCTTTGGTGGCTGTTAATCCAGCCGTGGGGTGGGGTTTGTAATACAAGTTGAGATGCTTATTTCTCATCTCAGTTGGCAACTCTGAATGATCCAAACCTTCCCTTAAAACTCAAATGTAGGGGTGCCTGGGTGGCACAGTTGGTTAAGCGTCCGACTTCAGCTCAGGTCATGATCTCATGGTTCATGAGTTCAAGCCCCACGTCGGGCTCTGTCCTGACAGCTCAAAGCTTGGACCCTGCTTCAGATTCTGTCTCCCTCTCTTTCTCTGCCTGTCCTCTGCTTGCTGTCTCTGCCTCTCTCTCAAAAATAAATAAATGTTTAAAAAAAGTAAAAAAAAAAAAAAAAAAACCCAAATGTACCTAGGGACGCCTGGGAGGCTCAGTTGGTTGAGCATCATGACTTGGGTCATGATCTCACAGTTTGTGAGTTCGAGCCCTGCACTGGGCTCTGTGCTGACGGCTCAGAGCCTGAAGCCTGCTTCGCATTCTGTGTCTCCATCTCTCTCTGCCCCTCCCCCACTCAAATGTGGTCTCTTTCTTTCAAAAATAAATTAAAGAATTTTAAAAATACCTCAAATGTACCAAGTTTTTCACTTATTTCCAGAAAAGACAAAATGCCATGATAAAACTGACAAGATAAGGGCAGCATCACAGAAAAGATCATGAATTGGGATGAGTTAAGATGGTGGAGGAGTAAGGGCACCCGGGCCTGTCTTGTCCCTGAAACACAGCTAGATCAGCATCAAACCATTTTGAACACGTAGGAAATCAATCTGAGGGTTAACGGAACAATCTACATAATTTGAGGGAGAGAACGTGGCAGCTTCTCCGAACAAGCAAACCAAACAACCTCTGAACAAGGATCTAGCTTCCTTATTTAATTTCCTTTTAATTGTTAATTTTTTATTTCATTCTATTATTATTGTTGTTTTTTTCTTCCTCCAAACTGGCAAGAGGGAGGAATTTACCTCAAAAGAAAGAACAGGAAATAAAAGAAGGCCAGGGATTATGCACGTATGAGTAAGATGTCTGAACTAGATTTTAAAACAATGATTATAAGGATACTAGCTGGCTTGAAAAAAGCATAGAAAACACCAGAGAATCCCTTTCTGCAGAGGTAAGAGAACTAAAATCTAGTCAGACCAAAATTAAAGATGCTATAACCGAGATGCAAACCCAAATGGAAGCCATAAAAACAAGGCTGGATGAGGCAGAAGAGTGAATCAATGATATCCATACGATAAAATTATGGAAAATAATGAAGCTGAAAAGAAGAGGGAAACAAAGGTAAAAGATCAAAAAGGAAAACTTAGGGAACTCAGTGATTTATTAAAACATAGTAACATTCGTATCATAGGGGTTCCAGAAGATGAAGAGAGAAAAAAGGGGGCAGAAGCTTTATGGGAGCAGATTATAGCTGAAAACTTCCCTTATCTAGGGAAGGACACAAACATCAAATCAAAGAAGCACAGAGAACTCTCATTAAATGCAACAAAAGCTGGCCATCGCCAAGACATATCATAGTCAAATTCACAAAGTATACAGAAAACTAAAGAATTCTGAAAGGAGCAAGGGAAAAAAAAAGTCCTTAACCTAAAAGGGAAGACAGATCAGGTTCACAGCAGATCTGTCCACAGACACTTGGCAGGCCAGAAAGGCATGGCAGGATATATTCAATGTTCTGAATCGAAAAAATATGCAGCCAAGAATACTCTATCCAGCAAGGCTGTCATTCAAAACAGAAGGAGAGAATAAGAGTTTCCCATACAAAGAAAAAGCTAAGGGAATTGTGACCATTAAACCATCCCTACATGAAATTTTAAGGGGGACTCTTTGAGTGCAGAAGAAAAAAGACCAAAAGCAACAAAGATTAGAAAGGACCAGAGAGTATCACCAGAAACACCAACTCTACAGGCAACATAATGGCAATAAATTCATATCTTTTACAATAATCACTCTAAATATAAATGGACTAAATGCTCCAATCAAAAGACATAGGGTATCAGAATGGATTAAAAAAAAAAAAAAGATCCATGTATATGTTGCCTACAAGAGACTCATTTTAGATCTAAAGACACCTGCAGAGTGAAAGTGAGGGGATGAAGAACTGTCTATCATGCTAATGGAGGCCAAAAAAAAAAAAAGGTCAGAATAGCCGAATTGTATCAGACGAACTAGACTTTAAAACAAAGACTATCGGGGGCACCTGGGTGGCTCAGTCAGTTAAGTGTCCGCCTTCAGCTCAGGTCATGATCTCACAGTTCATGAGTTCAAACCCCACACTGGGTACTCTGCTGTAAGCACAGACTCCACTTTGGATTCTCTGTCCCCCTTTCTCTCTGCCCCTCCCCCCCAAAATAAACATTAAAACAAAGACTATAACAATAGATGAAGAAGGGCATTATATCACAATTAAGAAGTCTATCAAGAAGATCTAACAATTGTAAAAATATTTGCCCCGAACATGAAAGCACTCAAATATATAAATCAATTAATTACAAACATAAAGAAACTCATTGATAATAAGTTACAGCAATGGACAGATCATCTAAGCAGGAAATCAACAAGGAAACAATGACTTTGAATGACACACTGGACTGGATGGACTTAACAGATATATTCAAAACATTTCATCCTAAACCAGCAGAATACACATTCTTCTCTAGTGCACATGGAACATTCTCCAGAATAGATCACATACTGGGACACAAATTAGCGCTCAACAAGTACAAAAAGATCGAGCTCATACCATGCATATTTTCGTATCACAACACTATGAAACTTGAAGTCGAAGATAAGAAAAAACTTGGAAAGCCCTCAAACACATGAAGTCTAAAGAACATCCTACTAAACAATGAATGGGTTAACCAGAAAATTAAAGAAGAATTTAAAAATTCATGGAAGCAAATGAAAATGAAAACATGACAGTCCGAAACCTTTGGGATGCAGCAAAGGCAGTCCTAAGAGGAAAATTTCTACCCAGTTCAGGCCTATCTCAAGAAACAAGAAAGGTACCCAATGGACAACTTAACCTTACACCTAAGGGAACTAAAAAAGGGACAGCAAATAGGGGCGCCTGGTGGCTCAGTCAGTTAAGTGTCCGAATTTGGCTCAGGTCATAATCTCACAGTCTGTGAGTTCGAGTCCTGCATCAGGCTCTGTGCTGATAGCTTAGAGCCTGGAGCCTGCTTTGAATTCTGTGACTCCCTCTCTTTCTGCCCCTCCTCTGCTCATGCTCTGTCTCTCTCTGTCTCTCAGAAATGAATAAATGTTTAAAAAAAGAAAAGAAAAAGGACAGTAAATAAAGCCTAAAGCCAGCAGAAGAAGGGAAATAATTAAGATTAGAACAAAAATGAGTGATATAGAAACTTAAAAAAATACAACAGATCAATGAAACAAAGTCCTAGTTCTCTGAAAGAATTAACAAAACTGATAACCCCTAGCCAGAGTTACCAAAAAGAAAAGAGAAAGGAATCCAAATAGGTAAAATCACAAACGAAAGGGGAGAGATCACAATCAACATCACAGAAATACAAACAATTATGAGAGAATACTATGAAAGACTATATGTTAACAAACTGGGCAATCTGGAAGAAATGGCCAAATTCCTAGAAACTCACTAACACTGAAACAGGAAGAAACAGAAAATTTGAAGACCCATTATCAGCAAAGAAATTCAATCAGTTATCAAAATCTCCCAAAAAACAAGAGTCCTGGGCCAGATGGCTTCCCAGAGGAATTCTATCAGACATTTAAAGAAGAGCTAATACCTATTCTAAAACATAGAACTGGGAGGAAAACTTCCAAACTCATTCTATGAAGCTGGAGTTACTTTGATTCCAAAATTAGACAAAGATCCCACTAAAAAGGAGAATTATAGGCCAGTATCCCTGATGAACCTGGATGCAAAAAATTGTCAACTAGCAAATCAAATTCAACGGTATAATAAAAGAATTATTCATGATGACCAGGTGGGATTCATTCCTGAGCTGCAGGGCAGGTTCAATATTTGCAAATCAATCAGATGTGACACATCACATTAACAGAAGAAAGGATAAGAACCATATGATCCTGTGAATAGATGCAGAAAATGCATGTGATGAAATACATCATCCATTCTTGATACAAACCCTCAACAAAGTAGGGATAAATGGAACATACCTCAACACCATAAAGGCCAGAGATGAAAGACCCACAGCTAATGTCATCCTCAAGGGGAAAAACTGAGAGCCTTTCCCCTACGGTCAGGAACAAGACAAGGATGTCCACTCTTACCACTGTTATTCCTACCCTCAGCAATCAGACAACCAAAGAAAGAAAAGGCATCCAAATGGACAAGAAGTCAAATTTCACTCTTCACAGACGACGTGATATTCAATGTAAAAAACCCAAAAGACTCCACCAAAAAATTGCTAGAACAAATACATGAATTCTGCAAAGTCACAGGATATAAAGTCAACATGCAGAAATTTCTATACACCAGTAACAGAGCAGTAGAAAGAAAAATCAAGGAATCAATCCCATTCGCAATTACATCAAAAACAATAAGATACTTAAAAATAAACCTAACCAGAGAGGTAAAAGGTCTGTACTCTGGAAACTATAGAACATTTATGAAAGAAATTAAAGACACAAAGATATGGAAAAACATTCCATGCTCATGGATTGGAAGAATATTGTTAAAATGTCTATACTACCCAAAGCAAACCAAACATTTAATGCAATCCCTATCAAAACCAACAGCATTTTTTGCACATCTAAAACAAACAATCCTAAATTTGTATGGAATCAGAAAATAACCCAAATAGCCAAAGTAATGTTGAAAAAGAAAAGTAAAGAGGAGGCATTAAAATTTCAGATTTCAAGCTATATTACAAAACTGTAATCATCAAGACAGTATGGTACTGGCACAAAAACAGACATAGATCAGTGGAACAAAACAGAAAACCCAGAAATGGACCCACAACTATATGGTCAACTTACCTTCGACAAAGCAGGAAAGAATACCCAATGGAAAAAAGATAGTCTCTTCAACAAATGGTGTTGGGAAAACTATAAGGTGACATGCAGAAGAATGAAACTGGACTACTTTCTTACACCATACACACAAAAAAAATGCAAAATGGATGAAAGACCTACATGTAAGACAGGAAGCCATGAAAATCCTAGAGGAGAACACAGGCAGCAACCTCTTTGGCCTCAGCCACAGTAACTTCTTACTAGTGACTAGATATGTCACTGAAGGGAAGGGAAACGAAAGCAAACATGAAATATTGGGACCTCATCAAGATAAAAGGCTTTTGCAGTTAAGGAAACCAATAAAACTAAAAGGCAGCCTATGGAATGGGAGAAAATATCTGCCAACAACGTAACTGATTAAGGGTTAGGATCTAAAATCTGTATTAAAAAAAAAAAAACTTATCAAATTCAACACCCAAAAAAACAAATAACCCAGTGAAGAAATGGGCAAAAGACAGGAACAGACACTTTTCCAAAGAAGACATCCAGATGGCCAACAGACACAGGAAAAGATGCTCAGCATCACTCATCATCAGGGAAATACAAATCAAATCCCCACTGAGATACCACCTCACACCTGTCAGAATGGTTAAAATGAACAACACAGGAAACCACAGGTGTTCGCAAGGATGCGGAAAAGGGAAACCCTCTTGCACTGCTGATGGGAATGCAAACTGGTGCAGCCACTCTGGAGAACAGTATGGAATTTCCTCAAGTGACTAATAGTAGAAATGCCCTACCATCCAGCAATTTGCACCATTAGGTATTTTCCCAAAGGATATAAAAATATAGATTCAAAGGGGTACATGCACCCCAATGTTTATAGCAGTCTTATCAACACTAGCCAAACTATGGAGGGAGCCCAAATGTCCATCAACTGATGAATGGATAAAGATGTAGCGCATGTATATACAATAGAATATCACTCGGCCATCAAAAAGAATGAAATCTTTCCATTTGCAATGATGTGGGTGGACCTAGAATGTATTATGCTAAGCAAAATAAGTCAATCAGAGAAAGACCAACACCATATGATTTCACTCATATGTGGAATTTAAGAAAAAAAAAAAAACAGTGAACATACGGGAAGGAGGGGGGAGGAAGAGGAGAGAGGGAAACAAACCACAAAAGACTCTTAAAGACAGAGAACAAACTGAGGGTTGATGGAGGGAGGTGGGTGGGGGATGGGCTGGATGGTGATGGGTACTAAGGAGGGCACTTGTGATGAGCGCTAGGTGTTGTAAGTGACAAATCACTGAAGTCTATTCCTGAAACCAATATTGCACAGAATGTTAACTAAAATTTAAATTAAAGAAAAGAGAAGATCATGAACTAGCCTCTGGACATGCTGAACTTTCTGTAATCTAGGGATTTTGTATGTCTCTTTTCCTTTCCATCAAGAAATCGGGCCACTTCATATAGTTGTTCATTTTAGAAAGAGGCGAGTCTTTTAGGATATAAAACAGCAAGCATTTATTTAAATATTTGTATGTACCAAGAGTAAATGTTTTAGATCTATGAATCCATATAGTCCTCACAATAACCCCAGGAGGGAGGCACTGCCATTCATCTTGTTTTACAGATGGAAACTTCCAAGACCTAGGGAAGTTTGAGAGAGGCCTAATCACACAGTGCTAGTCCGGGCAGAGCCGGGTCCCAGCCCAGCCAGTGAGACTCCCAACACCGCTGCTCTAACCACTGCGCGATCATCTCACACGAGTAATATCCCTTCCACGTCAGCGAGAACCTTCAAACTACTTTACAGTGAATCCAGGGCGGTGCGGCCGTAGGATTATAGATCAAAGACTCCAAACCCTTTCCATCACATTCAACTACTCACTTCGTTGCTCTTTGGAAAGTCAATAATAACAAGTTTCCTGACGTGATTTCTCAAATAACAACAGCACTCTTGTTGGTTTGGATATTAAAACTAAACTGCTAATGGTGGGGAGCTATTTCAAAAAGTTAAAATGCAAAAACAAAAGTTGGCAAGTGATGTAGGGTCTAAGTCACTTGCCTAACTCCTTGCTACTCTAGATTCTAGATAACCCATTGAATAGCAGTTGTTAAACCTCACCCTTCTGATCTGCAGGACTTTTTAAGAATTCAACTTTTTCCAGTTATTATTTTGGGGCCAAATTTCCCTCCTTACTCCTTTGTCCCTGCCTGCCTCCTCTCTGAAACTGTAAAAACACTGTGGTTTTTCAATAGACAGTGTGAAATACTCTAAAAAGGTGGTAAAGAATAAAAATAATTGACAGATGTAAAGAATGCCTAGCAAGCCCCATAATCTACAAGGTGGGACAGGTTCAAAGGTAAAGAATAACGATCCAATGGACGACATGGTAATTTTCTGTAGTATATCCACGTATCACAGGAGTAAAGATTTCCCTCTAATAAATCCAACAAACATTCGGAGGCTCAAAGGAGGCATTTCACGTGAGAATGCAGCCTTATCGCCCTGCACCCTTTCTACACCCACACGAGGGAACACGCGTTCTCATGAAACGGGGGTTAAATTCAGACCCACAGTAGTATCTTCCTAACATTCATTTGAGAGCCTTTAAGGGGATAATTGAGACTTTTCCCCTTTATATCTAGTTTGAAAATGGAAGTTGGAGGGCTTTAAAACGTTTCAAATGTTGTGGATTAGCTATTCCTTCCTGTTTTCCTAACACACATAGAGGTATGTCCTGTCTATCATTAAAGGATTAGTCGGACCACTCACTCACCGACTCTGTAAGGTACGTGACAATCTGAAACACTTCACAGATGAGGCCATCACCAAGGGCCTAAACAGCTGGTCCCTATATTTTTGCTCATTCCTTCCTTACTGAACAATATTTTGAGCACAAACCTCCCCCAAATCTCTGTGTTTTTCTGTAAATGACATACCTATCCCACTATATCATGTTCAGTATAAAACATATACACATACACATAAAACGGATGTGAAATAAACATAAAACAAGTTCCACGATTTTCTCCACGTCCCCTAAAGTATCATCAACTTGTACATCAGAGTCCATCTGACCCAGGCCAGACCTGTTTACGGAAATGTCCCCAGACATTTTGGAAAGGAAAACAGTAGCCGGTGCTCTTCACATCCAACTCCACACTCCAAACAGCATTTCTTCCTTTTGAAATGAGAGTGGGAATAAAGAGAGAGAGCCTAGATCAGGAAAGAATTACACCAATGCCCTCGGGACAACCTTGACAAACATTAACCCACGCTCAAAACCCTTTTCCTGAAAGCATCAGCCTCAAGAATGTCACTTCGATGAGTAAGAAACATGAAAACAGAAACACACGAGTCTGAAGGGAATGAGCTACTGGCTGGGCTCTCATGAGCCAAGTTTAAGTTCAGTGATGCATGTCATTGTGTCTTTAGAGGATTGACGAGATTCGTTCGTCTTACAAATCTTCTGGGAGCAAGAAAAATCGACGCATCGAAAGCTATATATTCTCTTCGCCTGGGCCCCAGTACTCCGCCCCCCCATCATTCCCCCCCACTGCAAATTACAGTGCAATTACACTTTCAACGTGTCGGCTCACAGACCTTTGAGAGGTCCCGCGACAAATGTACAGCCGAGCCTTTTTGAAGCTATGCCTCTTTTTGGCCCATCGGTATCTAAAGCAAAACACATTTTAAGAATATACTTAAATTTTGCAAGCTATAAATGACAAGTGTGTGGGCACTTTCCCGAGCACAGTACTTCCTACTCGCTCTTCTCCAGGGAGTACCTGGATGGCTGGAGCACACACCCAGTCATCCTCGTCCGTGAATGATTATTCAGCAACAACAGGGTCTCTGGTCCTACGTTCAGTTCTGACACAGCCTTTTAGCTGCTTAGCTGCCCATGACGGCATTCAAGTTGCTTGTAATCTACCCTGAAGCGCTGGGACAGACCCCAGAGACTTAAGGGAGGCGGCTGAGGACGCACAAACACGGAGGCAAGTGTATAAGAAAGAGCGCTCCTGGTGGGCTCAGGACGCTGTACACGTTTCCCCCGTTTCTCAGTCCGTAGGGTCACGTGATATGAGGGTCACAGTGTCCTAGCAATGGGTATGTGTCTGCGGAAGAGCAGATCCCGGGCAAATCAGAGCGGCGGCGACATGAGGAGGGTCTGTGTGATGAGAACGCTGACGGGGCACTGCCCGGTCCCTACAGCTGCACCCTCTCAATCTATCTCCCCTGGGTGCCCACGGGGATCCCACGCATGCAGACTATTTCCTCGGTCCCTTTGCTCCACGTGAGTGAGGAAAGCCATCAAAACCATGCTGAGTCTTCATGTTATCAGACCTGCAACATTAACGTCAATGCCACACGCATGACCCAAACCTCCCGATTTGGATAACCTGAAGAGAATGCTAGTACACACTCCTAGATGCAAGAGATGCCCACCTGGGTGAGTGAACTGAAAGAAACACATAGAATTTCTAGGAATCCAGAGAGGATGCAGCCATGGATTGAAGTAGGTAACAGAGAGCAAAACCAGGCTAAGAATGTGAATCCTCTAACGACTGCCAGCCTGCGTATGGCGGAGAGTATTTGAGTAATCCAGTCAGCTTTGAAAATATAATCCCCTGTCCCTCCCAGGATTCTGGTCTGCTTCCCTAGAGCAGCTCAGTGCCCTTGAAAATCCTTTATTCTGAGCCACTGGTTTGACCCCACGGCATCACGTCATACAGCATGAACAAGACAGACACGACCCGGCCCTCACAGAACTTCCATCCCAGGACCTCTACTGATTTTAGAGACTCTCATGAAAGGATGTGTCTAAGTATGATGACTACAGACAAGGAAGAATGGAATGAAAAGATAAAGCTTTGAATGATGGCCAATCGGGAATTATGTTCCAACAGAGCTAATGGGAGCCAACTGTCACATGGGAAAATTCAGCCACGCATGAGAATTACTGCCCATTTGCCAACAAACTCCAGCACAACACGTGGCCCGTCGACTCTGTCCTCCTGCTCCTCCAGTTTGTCTCATTCCCCCATTCTCTTCTCCACAATTCATACCCAAATGAGAAAATAACATTTTTGTAAAACCTCTCAAATTCAGAGAATGACCCGTATCACACTCAAATTGGGCCACGATGGATCCTTCCAAACTACTGTGCCACTTAAGTACAGACTGTCCCTTCATGGAGAAGCGTGCTCAGACTCTAACATACAGGAATGTTCATCCAATATACTCTGCTGTAACTTGACTGGCAAAATACTACTAATACAGGCTATCTAACAGCACAGACCTCTTTATACAGAAGCTGGTGCCAATCATGATAGGAAGAACCATGGGGGAAAAAACTAAATCCTCGAGAAAGGGGGGATAAACTTTGAAGATTAGGGCAAGAGGCAGAGTTCTGAAAAAAAGGCCAAGTATTTAGACATTTGTAGGAAAGGGGACGTCTAGAGCAGTGAGCCCCACTGTTACTAAGCCCACTGCAATTAAAAAAAAAAAAAACACTTGCAAAAAAAGTTTTGAGAACTTATTTTTTAATAGTTATATATACAAAATACTGCAACAGTAATGTGTTGTATAGTATAAAACAAAGATAGAAATTTTAAAATGAGTCAGCAGTAAATATAAATAGAAGCTCTAATTTTTTTTTTTTTTTGTAGCTCATCTTGCATTTTTCTTTGCGTTTATACATCCCACATTTCGAGAATCCACTGACCTAGAGAAGTGGCCAGCAATCCACAGCCCACGGAGCATAGGTTTGTAAATAAAGTTTTATTGGAACACAGTCACACTCGTTCAATCATATGCTGTCTAGAGCTGCTTTTGAGCATTAACAGTGGTGACGCGGGATTGCAACAGGGGTGGTCTGCCCCGTAAAGCCTAAAACATTTACTATCTGGCCCTTTACAGGAAAAATTTTCCACCTTCTGATCTAGTTTCGGTAATGACAGAAGTCCTTCTAGCCCTTTACCAAGTAGGAAAAGTAAATGATTATGAATGCAGTGTTTACTGACAAAATGAAAATCCTCCAGCTAAGGAATTCAGAAAAATCTGTTTGTAGGAAAATTCTAAGTTCTGACAAGGTTTCTCAATGGTGCGTAGGACCCTACATATTTCTACGTATTTCAAGTAAGTGTATTTAGTAGCTTCCCGAGATACAGTTGCCCTCTGTGGACAGATTAAGCACCAAAGTGAGCGCAGCGGATAAGCTGGAAAACAGCACTGACACTACGCATAGCCTATACATGGTGTAAAAATCATGAAAGGTGTAACCAAAGAAGCCGGAGAAACACCTAAAGCTGCCCTACACGGTGTCTTCACTCCGAGTACGGTCCATGGGCCCCCGGGGAACCCCAAGACTCCTTCAGGGGCCTCCCAAGTTCAAAAGTACTTTCATAATAACCCTAAAACAAATCGTCCTTCACGCCGTGTAGACGTCTGCATGGACGGTATAAAAATGACAGCAGGGAAAACCACTGGCACCTTAGCAGGAATCAACATGGCCATGTCCCGGGCTGGGACAACGGTCACTGTAATTCGTTACCACCGCACACCCGGTTTCTTCCAACAGCTGCCAATTTCATTTAAGAACGCCCTTGGGGCGTCTGGGTGGCGCATTCAGTTCACCGTCCAACTCTTGATCTCGGCTCAGGTCATCATCTCACGGGCTCATGAGTTTGAGCCCCGTGTCCGGCTCCGCAAGGATGGCACAGAGCCTGCTTGGGATTCTCTCTCCCTCCCTTTCGGCCCCTCCTCAGCGTGTATTCTCTAGCTCTCTAAAAGTAAATAAATAAACTTAAAAAAAAAAGAAAGAAAAAGCTGGAGCGCCTGGATGGCTCAGTCAGTGAGGCATCCGACTCTTGACTTGGGCTCTGGCTCTGGACATGATCTTACAGTTTCCGAGTTCCAGCCCCGCGTCAGGCTCTGTGTTGGCAGCTCGGAGCCTGCTTGGGATTCTCTTTCTCTCCCTCTCTCTCTCTCTCTCTCTCTCTCTCTCTCTCTGCCTCTCCCTCACTCATGCTGTCTCTCTCTCTCTCTTTCTCTCTGTCAAAAAAAGAAAACTTAAAAAAAAAGAAAAAAGAATGCCCTTGATGAAGTAAAAAGTACTCATTATATTAAATCCCAGCCCTTGAATACACGCCTCTGTGACAAGACAGAACAAGGTACAAAATGCTTCCTCTCTATACCAAAGGGTCATCTTCTCAATGTGAAGTATCTGTGTGATGGAGTTATGAGCAGAACTCGCTCCCTTTTCTCATGGAACACCTTGAACACCATGGAACAGCATGAACACCATGGAACACCATGAACACCATGGACATGAATGCCATGAACGCCATGAACACCATGAAAAAAAGTGACCAAGTACAGTTAATTCAGATTTGGGATTTAGCAGATATTTCCTCTAAAGTGTAAAAAGTTAGCCAGTACTTCAAGGAACTTTTTTCCAACAGTAAAGTTGTATCTTTAAAGAAAACGTTTGAATTCAGGGAAACTTTTTTTATCTGCCACTGTGAGCTTGACAACTTGCCAAGCTTAAAACCGACTTTTTCGATAAGATCAGTGGTGTTAACAAATGACTTTTCTCCCTATTGTACAACAGCGAAATATCTGGACACGATACATAACTCAGTGAACCAGTATTTTCTAAATGAACAATGCAGAATGCTACAAAACCATCTAGGGGTAGGATTAGCTCTAAGTACAAGGCGGACCGAATGGATTTAAGTTTATTTGTTTATTTTTGAGAGAGAGAGAGAGAGAGAGAGAGAGAGAGAGAGAGCATTAACTCAAGCAGGGGAGCGGCAGGGAGAGAGGAGAC
The DNA here is from genome assembly GCA_028646485.1 of Cryptoprocta ferox. NCBI lineage: Eukaryota > Metazoa > Chordata > Mammalia > Carnivora > Eupleridae > Cryptoprocta > Cryptoprocta ferox. Next base: position 138,577,768 of record CM053577.1, on the reverse strand, counting down.
AGTGAGTCTCAGGCAGGCTCTGCACTGCCGACACGGAGCCCGACAGGGGGCTCAATCCCACGAACCATGAGATCATGACCTGAGCCAAAATCAAGAGTCAGACGCTCAACCGACTGAGCCACCCAGCGGCTCCAACAGATTTTAATGTAACAAATTTAAAAAGTTCGTTGATACGGTTTCAGATTCTACACTGCACTGATCTTTAGAAAACCATCACTCACTAGTCATGGTGAAGTATCAAAGAAGGAAGGCCACAGTCAGGTGAAGAGGCTACCAACAGCTCTCCCTTCTCTAGCTACACATCTGCTTCAGCCTGGATTTTCCCCACGTACTTCCGCCAACGCCACACATCACAACAGCGCGAACAGAAGCAGGTAGGGGAATCTGGCTGCTTCCCCGTAAGTCAGAAGTTAGAGGTCAGCACCCAGGTAGAGTGAAGCCACTCTTCCAGTGACTTACTTTTGTCCTGGTAAATACTTTTCATGAAAAAGCTACCTACGCTAGCATGTATTGGGTTTATCAACGTTTTTAAAGGAATTCATAAATGTTTACGTGTAATTTCTAATCAATCCCAAAAGATAAAACCGGCATAAACAAAAGCTCAATCATCTTCAGGAGGTGTAAAGGGACCCCGGGGCCAAGCACACTGAGACCTGATACTGCAGGCCCACCCACTTCTCGCGTCCTACACGCAGTTTCCTGTTTTTATGGGGAAAACCCTGCAGAGTAAGATTTTTCCCTTTTTTGTTTCTCAGTTCACTTTTTCACGAGCTACCCAGGAGGCACGGGGAAGCCAAGACGTTGAGTCCGAAGTTCCCGCGTGTGCAGAAGAGGGAGTCCAGCTCTAGGCAGGAGAACACCGCCCGCCCCACGGGCAGGACGCAAATCCACGCTTGGGGACCAAGGGCTTCAGGCCTTTGCTTCGGCCACAAGCACAGACACGGCAGACCCTGCCTCGCCGCCCTCCACAGCCCCCGGCGCTGCAGAGAGGGTTCCCCTGGCGTGTTCTCTGCTCCGTTCCGTTGGCTAGAACTCTTCGGGGACCCCTGTATAATCCTGGATCTTCCTGCCAGATAGGTGGAAAAATCATTTGAAGTGGCATTTTTCAGGCCACGATGCCGTATTCCAACTGTGCGCGTAGCATGAAAGGCAGAGGCGGAAGGCCAGGATTCGCTCTCTCAGTGCCAGACAGAGAGGACAGATGGGCTGGGCTGAGGTTCACTGCGGGGGGGACTGACGTCTGCCACTTATAGTAAGTCGCAGCATTCCCAGGGCGGAGGAGGCCGGGACGCCCAGCAAAGACACAGGGGTACCGCTCCACGTCGTCAGGGAGCAAAACATCAGTGACGGACTGAACCAAGCTCCTTCCGTGGGGCCCGATCCCACTAGCCATGACCCTAACCACATGAAAGTCAAGATCTTAAAACCTACAAGCCTCTCAAATAACATGTCATGGGATTCAGAGCTGTACTATCACTACTCTGAGGCAGGTATCGGCAAACCTGTTTCCACCAATGTGCACATATATACCCCAGCAGCCAGTCCCCAATTCATGAAGACACTGTCCACCAAAAGTCATTTCTTAGGATTGCAGCATAAAATTGCCTCCTAGAAAAATGTTCTAATGGCAACCGGGCCAAAAAAAAAAATACTATATTATATATATTATGTATGCAGGGTAGATGATTAAATAAACTTTCGTAAGCCAGTTTAAGAACGTCAGAATTATATTATTTCCACAGCTTCTAACTCTGGATTTAAGGTACACACATGAACCTTCATCCCAAATGAACACATATGAAACTATTACTTGAAAGGCAAAATTCAGAGATTCTTAGATTCTCCCAATTCCCCTTATGAAAGGATTTTCTGGGGATCACCTGGGTCTGGAAGCACCGGCAGAGAAGTGTGGTTCTGAAAACAAAATCAGTTGTAAAAGGAAGGAAGGAAAGCAGTGGCTTACCTGTGGTCAAGATGACTGAAGTCTTGCAAATTCAATTCCCTTGTGTCCTGTGTCAGATAAATGGTATCCACATCCTATTTGAAACAGAATTAATCATGTAAATAGTCCGCGTAGATGATCAGGAAAGAGGGATGCAGAGGGAATTAAACGATGATACAGACAGATCTTCACACGATCTGAGGAAGGAAGATTTTAAGCAAAAAAAAATGAATGGCGGCAGGGAAAGAAAGAAAAAAAGAAACCAGCCAGTCAAATACCGGGATATTCTCCAGGCGTGTGTGTGTGTGTGTGTGTGACGCCTGCACACACTCACCCATTGTACTTCTTCTCTGTATGAAAATCCGAGCCAGTCACACACACAGGCATACATCTGAGAAAATCCACCTGAAACACACAACAGAAATGTGACAGGTTTTTGGCTAAACGGTTTTTAAGTGAAAATTTAAAAACTTAAATATGGCCGATGTTGACAATGCTGATTATTTCTTTCTGTTTGGGAAAAAGCAAAGATTCTCCCCCCTGTTCTATAGTTAAGTACATAGCAGGACGTAACACAGCTTAAATATAGGACTTTTGTCCACCAATCTAAAGTCTGTGCAGTGGTAATTACACCTTAAAACTAATTGTACCTTTACAGAAGCACACTAGGAATAGACGTAACTTCCCGGCACGGGACATCTACGCGGCCATTTATAATTTGGTTTTAAAATGCACGCTCACCGCAGGGGCCCTGCTCGGCCACGGTCTGGCTGTCCCACAGAGCCTGGAGACTGGCCAGTCGCTCAGAGGGCTCCATGGAGACTTTTTTCATGATTCTCCTGTAAGATCAACAGTAACAATACATTTCAAAAATTGAGTGGATTGCACTGCACATAGAAGTCTATTTTGTGATACGCCTTTTTTTAGACCAAAGATGGGTGCCACTTCGATTTCGATAAATACAAATTCCAATTGTTGAGCACTAAGAAGCTGGAAACCTCAGACACTTAATAATAATCTCCTTTCTTTAGCCCCCTTTTAGAAGCTCAAGGAATTATCCAGGGATGTAAATAGTCTCTCCGGTTTTTCGTTGTTTTGTAACATTAGATTGCATTAGAATAGTTAGAAGTTAGTGTGTTCTATTTAATGAATTATCAGATGATGCATATACTAAATTTAAATTACTAACTTTCAAAAAATTAAAATACAAATCTCCTCCTCTGTCCTTCTACAGTACCCCATACAAACATCCATCGAGGAAGAGCATGTCACGTTGGAAGAACTGTTCCTTTTACTGTCTCTTGCCCCCCGACAAGTCCTCTGGGCCAGCAAGCACATCCAGCCCTCACTCTCGTCCTCAGAAACCCACGAAGTCCTGGCCACACACACACACACACACACACACACACACACACACACACAGAAGCAGAACAGAGTAGCGGTTCAATGCACAGCCGACCGCCTCCAGAGTTTCATTATTCATAGGTCTGGTGACGTCAGAGGACCTACCCCATGGGATAATTGTGAGAAAGAAAGAAATCAGTACCTGTGAAGTTATTAAAACAATCCTTGCTGCCTGGTAACATCTCAATAAACGTTAGCCGATGCTCTCAGAGTTATCACATAATAATCATTTAAATTCTTTTTAACATTTATTCATTTTTGAGAGACAGAGCATGAGCAGGGGAGGGGCAGAGAGAGAGGGAGACCCAGAGTCCAAAGCAGGCTCCAGGCTCTGAGCTGTCAGCACAGAGCCCAATGCGGGGCACGAACCCATGAACTATGAAATCATGACCTGAGCAGAAGTCAAGACGCCCAACCGACTGAGCCACCCAGGCGCTCCTTTCTTTAATGATTTAAAAGCACTTCCGGGGGCGCCTGGGTGGCTCAGTCGGTTAAGCGTCCGACTTCGGCTCAGGTCATGATCTCACGTTCGTGGGTTCAAGCCCCGTGTCGGGCTCTGTGCTGACAGCTCAGAGCCTGGAGCCTGCGTCGGATTCTGTGTCTCTCTCTCTGCCCCTCCCCTGCTCATGTTCTCTCTCTGTATCAAAAATAAATAAAATATTTTAAAAAATTTTTTAAAAAATTAAAAAACGCTTCTGCTACACAGAATGTTCTCAGTCATCATGACGGATCTCAATCACCTCGTAGACTATTAGCAGAAAATGTTCCGAGTTATCTCTGTTTTCTCACGGGATGGATCCGAGAGAAAATGTGCTACCTCCTGGCCCGTTGCCGTGTTCTCCTCCTCCGGAAACCCTCCAACACATAACAAAGCATTTAAACACCAACGTTCTGCCAGCCCTGAAGACACTTCTACATCCTTGCAATTTGTACGATGGAGGCATCATCAGGTAAAACCAACCCGGCCAAGCGTCCTTAATGCCGTCAAATTCTCGTGTAGGTGCATGAGGTCTGTGAGTGCAGCGTGATTTTTCTCGATTTCGCCTGAAAACACCTACGATTAAGTCCCATTATCTTAAAACTCCTGAATTTGGGGGCGGCTGGGGGTTCAGCCAGACACTGACAATGCAAGTGGCATTACAGAACCTTCCCATCTGGAATGACGCGTCCCGGTTCTGTACCGTCATGTGGTATTTCAGCGGCACTGCTTTCCGGGGACAAGACGGAGAAACCAGACGTTACGCAAAGCGACAGCAGACCTGTCGGGAAGAGCCCCCAGCATGTACCCGACCAGATCGGGCGAACCGTGGACACGTCAAACCAGACGTGGGTCTGACTTCATCTGAGATCACATTTGTCTTTGAAATTCTTGCTTCATTGCAGCAGGAGTGCTGTGTCAATGACACACAGGACACAGGTGAGCTGGTCAAAAGCAGGAAGAAAATAAGGCAAAGATCTCCGGCAGGAAGCTGGCGGGATCGAGAAGAGGAAGGTGGCCGTCTGGGATGAGAGGGAGAAACAGACGACCCGTCACGGCACATTCAGAAACGAAAGCCTCAATTTTATTCCAAAAACAACACTGGACGTTCCCGCTCAGGGGGTGAGGGCAAGTCAGCTGGAAAATGAGAAGCAGCGGCTAGTGTAGACGTCTGTGTGCAGAGGCTGCCCCTTGACCTCCAAAACCACTCTGGGAAGGTGTCAGTCTGAGGTTTTCCAAGCAGCCCGGCTCTGTGACGCTCCTCTCTCTTTTGTAAGGAACCAGAAAGCACTTCGATTCCAGGAGCGGAAGACGTCTCGTGCAACAGGTGCCCTGACTTACATAAGAGAGAAAGTCGTAAGGAGCAACCTTCGAGGAGATGGCAGCGTGTACGGGCTCTAACACACGCACAGACACAATGGGAGGGGAGGACCGCCTCTCCCCAACTGGCCCACAGTGTTTCGTCCCTGTAGTTAAACAGCAGCAAAGAGCCCGTGTGCGTGCACCGCAGGGCACAGCTCACACCTACACACACACGGACAGAGAGTGTGCTGTGCGCACAGACAGAAAGGATCTGCTGTCAGAAGAAGATGTGCCGCGACAGGGCGACCAAAATCCTAGCAACGGCGCAAAGCCTGCCCCTGGCCCGCAGGCAGGACGCTGGAGCGGGACGCGCGGGCGTTACCCGCGTCTACCGGACACAGGCTGAGGACAGCGATCGGGAGGGCACAACCGCGCCAGCTCCCCGGGCGACCTTCGTGCTCCAACTGCCCACACCAAAAAGACCTGTGAACTCTCACTCCGCTGAACCGATTTATTTAGAATTCCGTCCCAAAGCTCCTCCCACTCAAGGGGGCAGCACGCGTTTTACTGCCGCAAACCCCATCCCCCCAACGCGCTGCGTCCGCGTTAGGGGAGTGAACGGACGCCCTTCGTTTCTTTACACATAAACTCCTCTTCCGCCGCTTCTCTTCACAACCACCTCACCCTGTCACACTTTAATTGGCTTTGACTTCGTAAACGGCTCTGCAATGCCTTCTTTATTATGGTAGTAAAGAAACTTGGTCCGAATACGCTGACACTAACGCTCAGCCAACGTTCCCAAGTGTGTCACGTGTAGGACGGAACAGTCAAGCACGCTGAAAGCCTGAGAAAAAAATCGTGTTAGAACGTTAGTGTTCGGGGCGCCTGGGTGGCTCAGTGGGTCAAGCATCCGTCTCATGATCCCAGCTCAGGTCATGATCCCAGGGTCCCGAGATGCAGCCCCGTGTCCGGCTCCGCCCTGGGTGTGGAACCTGCTTAAGATTCTTCTTATCTCCCTCCACCACTCCTGCTCTCTTTCTCGTTCTCGAAAAGATAAAACAAAATAAAATAAAAATAAAAAATAAAATTAAAAATTTTTAATAAATGAATAAAAAGGTTACTACTGCCCTATCCTCTAAAAAAGATGTTACTAAGACATATTTAACAACAACGAAAAAAATCACATCAGAGAAATGCAATGAGCTTACGTGTAAACATAAAAGAAAAATAAAAAGACTCACAGGGCACCTGGGTGGCTCAGTCGGTTAAGCATCCGACTCACGATTTCAGCTCAGGTCATGATCTCATGGTTTATGGGTTCGAGCCCCGTGTTGGGCTGTGCACTGATGGTGCAGCGCCTGCTTGGGATTCTCTCTCCCCCATCCCCTCGCTCTCTCTGCCTCTCTCAAAAAAAAAAAAAAATCAAAAACTTCAAAGATAATCCCTATAAACATCGCCAATTTCCTTTCTGATGGCGCAGGCTTTTTTCTGACGCTGCTGGGTACCGACTGCACTGAAGTCTCTTCTACAGCCACAACTTGTGCGGCGCTGCGGAAGCAGTTTACGTGAGCTCATTTAATCCTCACCTCTATTCACGGCATTATTCCCACCTCACAGATGAGGCCACTGAGGCACGGAGAAGTGAGTTAGCTTGCCCAGAGTCTCACGCCCCTAAACCACCCCGACAAGCTGACACCTTCCAGTTCCTACGTCAAGGCTCTCTCCATACATGCCCATAAAGCCGCACAAAGGAGTGTTTCTCCCTGAAATGTAGCTCCCGTTTTATTCTAGCGTTCAAAAGCCTTCCATAGCTCCCCAGCGCCCATCCTTGAGGCTTGTCCTCAGGCCCCCTTCTCACGGTGCCATCGGCGGACTCCCAGTTCCAGCTGTAGTGGGGGGGTGCTGTCTCCCAGAAGCATCTGCTCCCCTCCCCTCCGGCCTCCACCATTCCCCACGGAACTCGGCCCGGCACACCCTCGACAGAAGCCCCCCGCCCTCCCAAACAAGGAGGACGACAACTTCACATCCTACGTTCTTTTCACGGCTTCCCAGTCAAACACGACTTTCCTTTCTCTGAAATCTGAGGGCTTTCTCTCTTTACTAGGACAATTGGCCGAACTTTCTCACACCACCTCTAGCCTGCAGACTCTTGGAGAGCAGGGCACAGTTCACTCCCAGAGGTGTGACCGGCCGAGGAAGTGCTTTAGTGAGCATTTTCTAAATGAATTCGGCCGTGTCCTGATGACTTCATTTAACGTAAAAAAAAAAAAAAAAAAAAAAAAAAAAAAAAAACCTAGCTTCGTTTTGGAGAACAGCCAAGGTTCTCGATATGAGAAAAGCTGAAGCCATAACACAAAACAGCATCCTGAAGGGCAATGCCATTGCGGACACCTCTGGGGACTCTGGGGAAACAGATCCAACGACACTCAGGCCATACGCATCTCCCTTTCCCTCGCCGTCATGGTCTTGAAACAATGCTATCGGCGATTTGATTTTTAAATTCAACTTAAATTTTCTTCTTGAATCTTGAAACTTTCTCCATACTTGGAAAGAAGCTTTCCTTCCTTTTTTAAAAAAGTTTATTTATTTATTTTGAGGGAGGGGCAGAAAAAGAGGGAGAGAGAATCCCAAGCAGGCTCTGCACGGACAGCGCAGAGCCCGATGCGGGGTTGAACTCATGCACCACGAGATCATGACCTGAGCCGAAATCAAGAGTCGGACGCTTAACCGACTGAGCCACCCAGCTGCCCCGAAACTGTCCTTATTTCATAAGAGGAGGGAAATGTCATTTTGTAAGAGGAGAGAGGAAGTGATAAATATATATGTACAGAGGGGAGGTGAAGAGAGGACACTGGTGTGAATGTTAATTTTAACTGGAATTCTTCATTTTTTTGCTACCTGCATTCTCTTGACTATTGTCAAGAGGCCTGATTATACTTTGTAGATTATTTATGTGTTGTTTTTATATATTTGATTTTGATCATGGATGTAATTTTCAAAATTTTTATTTGGGTAAAACCAGAAGCTCAGAGCTTTACAGATATGTCTCATGTATATAGTTAAACTTGGGCTGTCTAAGAACTAATTATCTGAACTGAGGGCTGCCCTGGCTATGTTTGTCCTCCAGATTCTCTAGGTTCCTGATATCTGCCCATCAGATATTTTCCTGTCCATCCATCCCTACCAAAGTGCCCTGAGCCAGGAGGGAGAGGAGGGCTGGGGACCCAAAGTAGCCCTGGTCACTATGTCCTTAATCCAGAAACCCTGGAGCTGTGCTCGGTCCTCTCTCCTCACTGCTGTCACCCACATACCGAATCCATCAACCGGTCCTGCACCCTCAATAAATCTTGTCTTCCACCTTCTATATCCTCATCTCCAACGTCACTGCCCTACCCCTGGCCTCGGCCACCCCTCCCCTGGATCACCACCAGCGTCCCAACATGCTCCTCCCCTTCCCACACCATTCTCTCTCCAGCAGCACAAATTTCATAAACTACAAAGGGGATCACATCACATCCCTAGTTGCACGCGACACTGGCTTCCTAGCGAGTTGCCAATAAACTGCAATCTCTTTACTCTCTCCGTAAACTGACCAGCACCTACGTTCCCAACCTTATCTCACATGCCAACCTCCATCCCTCCCGTCTGCACCCCCTCTTCCACACCCTCCAGCCCCAGGGCAGCCCTCAGGGCATCAGAGATGCCAACCCTGTCCAGGCCGGTAACGCGGCACGAGCAGAGGCCCAAGAAGGAAGCATTCCTCACCCTCTTCAGGCTCCTTCTCTTCCACGAGGGTCTGTTCAGAGTATCATGGACACAGGGAGGCCCTTGCAGACCGAATTGTATTCTTTGTATTAGTCCTGCACGGAAGATCGGTTGCAAGCATTCCGTCAAATTTATGCTTCCTTCCTTCATTTATTTATTTCCCTTTTTCGGGGGGTCTGCTTCGCAATGTAAATTCCATGTGGCTCGTGCACCCCAACACGGAGCACCCCGCCATCTGCACTAGAAACTCAATGCTGAGCGGATGAGTGTGTAAAGAAACAACTGTGACACAACGAGACAGGTGCTACTCTAGGAAGTGATCACAAAGTTCTACGGAAACATAAATAAAGAAACTCTTCTGAGATCTGGGCTATGTCTTTTGGAGCGGAAGCTTGTCTGGAAGAGCACCTCGTGCGGAAGCACTGAGAGCGTAAGAGGCTGACGTGCTCGGGAGCAGGCTGCGACACGGAGCCAGACGGCTGCGGCCTGCTAGGCCAGCCTCACAGCATAGACGCTACTGGATTACAGAAGGGTAATCCTGGTGACGGTGTGGAAGGAAGACAAGGAAAATGACTGGAGACAGAGACACTAGCTAGGACGATGTCACCCTGGCAAGTAAGAGCCTCAGAACGAAGGCAGGGGCCGTGAGCAGACAGACAAAGGCCTAGACTAGAAACTACGCATGAAAAGCGTTTGGCAACCAATGAGATGTGCCACTTAGGGAGGAGAGACTATTTAAATGAGGAGGCCACTGGGCGCCTGGGTGGCTCAGCCAGCTAAGCGTCCGACTTCGGCTCAGGTCATGACCTCGCATTCATGAGTTCGAGCCCCGCGTTGGGCTCTGTGCTGACAGCTCAGAGCCTGGAGCCTGTTTTGGATTTTGTGTCTCCCTCTCTCTCTGCCCCTCCCCTGCCTGTACTCTGTCTCTCTCCCAAAAATAAAATAAAGATTAAAAAATATTAAATGATGAGGCCACTAACTGAGATATACTATCAAATGCGGGCAGATTTTCAGAAACTTACTAAGTTTACAGGCTGCACTGCCCGTGAGGTCCTTGCGGACATCCTTGTGCGGCCGGGGACAGAAAGGGAGAGGAGAGTCGGGTGGAGGTCGTGGATTTAGAAACTAGCATGCATGCAGCGACGGCCTCTCTGGAGATGGAGCTCATCACGTAACCACTGCACGAAACTTTTAAGAAGAAGTTAAAAGAGGCGAAAAGTGAAAACGCTTTTTTTACACAATTCTCTCTGGGAAGGAAAAATGGGGAGAATCAAAACTGAAAATAAAATTGCTAATTCCCTCAAAATTCCTAGCATATTAGGCAAAGAAAACTGCACTTTAAAGAAAGCAGAGATTCTAAACATCGCTCTGAGGGTCACACCCGCCCTGGCTGAACAAGGCTGTGCTGAATCAGGTTCTCATTTCGCCAGTGCTCATTTGGAAGGAGAAGAAGGGTGTCATCAGGAAGGTGGGGTGCGAAGGCCCACGACTAAACGCCGCTCGGGGAACAGGGCTTGCCGCGATTGCTAACGCATGATCACCCCCGTACAGTCCTCTGGTGGCTGGAAGGACATTTTGCTCCTGGGTATTTTCCCACTGTCACTATGCATCGCTCCTCAGCTCCTCCCACACCCCTGCCCGCCCGCACCGCTCCCACACACACAGGTGTGTGGCTGGACGTCGGCAAGAGCCTGGCTTTAAGAGGCCTCCTACCTGGAAATTCCAGCCACTCACCACCTCCGTTCCCTCGACGGCCAGCCAGAGTCAGAGGGACACAGGAGGCCGGGGCTGCAGAGGGAGGCAGCCCTGGGGAGCAGCCAGAGGGCACAGGGCCGGCCTCCAGCTGGCGGAGACTGAGGAAACGAGAGAGCCCAGCACAGAGCAGAGCCCTCGGAAGAACCCAGCAGGGCTCGGAGGCCAGAGGCAGAAAGGAAGGCCCGTCTCTCCTTAGCCACCTGCAGGCACCCAAAAGGCTTGAAACACACGAGGCTCGGTTTTCCTGTGTTGCCTCAATTGACAAGCAGAACATCCAGGAGCATGTTCCATGAAGGGCAAGTCCCCGAAACCCGCTCCCCACAAGCAAGGTGCCCAGAGAACCGTCTTGGACGTGTCCCCGCGTGGCCTCTGGGCCTGCGCACAGAGCGAGCACGGGGAATTTCCAGAAATCTCTGCACTGGCTCCTTCCGGCTGGAAGGCATCTTCACTATGGGCTATCATTTTAGGGAGCTTTCTGACACAGGACCTTTCTGCCTTTTGACCTCAGCCAATCCAACCCCCCTTCCCACGCCGCACACACTCCCTCAGGACACACTCTGTTACCCATCATAATCCTGAAGAAAAGCTCATTAACAAAGAAACATGAGGGCGGGCACAGACACAAGTCACTAACGTCCCTCACGTGGGCTCCAGGAAACTAAGAGGAAAACTTAAGAGGCTAATTTTTGTTTCCTTTTTTTTTTTTTTTAAAGTTTTGTCTTACCGATCTGGCAAAAAAAATAAATGAATTAATAAGACAAGGAGAATGAAGGCTCTCACACTTTGTTAACACTATACTCGATGGCTTTCTGCAAAGCACTCGGCCCCCCGCACTGGGGTAAATCTCACTCACACCATTGGGGTAAATCTCAAGTTCCATCAGAAAGGTTTCTGCTTTAGCCTCAGGAGCAGAGGTGATGAGTGGATCAAGAAGATGTGGTTTATACATACACTGGAATACGACTTGGCAGTGAGAAGGAATGAAATCCTGCCATTTGCAGCAACGTGGATGGAACTGGAGGGTATTTTGCTGAGTGAAATAAGTCAGAGAAAGACAGAGATCATAGGTTTTCACGCACATGTGGAACTTGAGAAACTTAACAGAAGACCATGGGGGAAGGGAAGGGGAAAAAGTAGTTTCAAACAGAGAGGGAGGCCAACCATAGGAGACTCTTGAATGTGGAGAACAAACTGAGGGTTGATGGGGGCAGGGAGGGGGGCAAATGGGGGATGGGCGTGGAGGAGGGCACTTGCTGGGATGAGCACTGGGTGTTGTATGAAAGCCAATCTGACAATAAATTATATTTTTAAAAAAGGGGGGGATGGCCAAACCCTCTGTCCCCCAAGCTGTTGAAGGTAGAGAACCTATGGGAAACCTGACACACAAGACCCACCGGCTTGAGTTAGGGTCTGCAGTTCAGGGTTGAAGAGAAGAAGGGAGGCTGGCTGCAGGGTGGCCCTGAGGGCAGCGTGACAGGGAGCCAGGCTCCGGCAGGAGGTTCTCGCTCTCCGCCCCCCTTCCCCCGGCCCGGGAACTCACACTGGAGAGAGGCCAGGAAATATCCTCCGCAGGCAGGTGCCGATGTGGGCCAGCACGTCGCTCACGTCGTCAGGCGAGGCCATCTTCATGGAGATGCTGTGCTTGTCAGTCTCCACGACCATCTGCAAGGGGCGGGTGGGACGCTGCTGAACAACCAGTCCAAGCCCGTGGGGCTTGTGTTTTCAATCACGGAAACCACGCATTCCCACTGACAGGTACCAACACAACACCGGCTTTTTCGGAAGCCCTTCCTTAAAATAACACCCTCGGTTCAGACTCCAAGACGTGCTCGGGTAGACGGGGGAAAGGCTGTCAGAAACATCCAGAAACGGAAGCCAGTGTTTCTAAGGGCGAAACTACAGATTCAAAGAGAGCCCCTCCGCGTGTGCGCACACATGATGAAGAACAGGATATTCACACTCACACACCACTTCTCCGTTTCCCGAGGTTCTGTCCCGAGGTCAGTCGTGCACGGTCCATGGCATCCCCACCACCCGGCGTGAGCAAGTGCACCTCCTTCAGTGAGCAGCTCGGGGCAAGCCGATCATTACCTTTTTTTTTTTTTTTTAACATGTTTGAAAAGCAAAGGCCCTTATGAGATGTTTAAATGAAATGCTAAAACCTTTTGCCTGGTGGCAAAAGAAAAATCAAAGGCTTCCAAAGAATTCAACGTTTCTAAGAAGAGAGAATTCTCGGAGAGGATTATGTGACGGGAACGAGGGAATCATGTTCGAGGCTAGGCAGAGAATCCTTCCAATGAGCTGCTGGGAAATGTCCGAAGCTTGCGCCAACAATGCTGACGCTGAGGTAAATACACAGAAATCAACCTGAGAAAATGGGCGGGTGGCGAAGGGCAATAGGTCATTTAAGGACACATTTCAAATAAAAAGAATCCATGTCACTTTGAAAAATTATCATTATCTTGGATCTCAAAAAATATTCCTGTTAGGGGCGCCTGGGTGGCTCAGTCGTTTGAGCGTCCGGCTTCCGCTCAGATCATGATCTCACAGTTTGTGGGTTTGAGCCCCGCGTTGGGTTCTGTGCTGACAGTGCAGAGCCTGGAGCCTGCTTCAGATTCTGTGCCTCCCTCTCTCTCTCCCCTCCCCTGCTCACGCTCTGTCTCTCTCTCTCTCTCTCTCTCTCTCAAAAATAAACATTAAGAAAAATTTTTTTAAATATTCATGTTAAATGCAATCCCTTTGGGGTTGCAAAATATCCTCACATATTCACTTCCTGCTGGTACTTACCTTGTGCAAAAATATGATGAGGAAACACGACACTTAATGTGCAGCTAGCCCGTGCAACTAGCTTTTACTTTAGATAGAAGTAGCTAAATTAAAAATAATCATGTGGACGAGCTTGGATGGCTCAGTCAGTTTAGCATCCAACTACTGATTTCGGCTCAGGTCAAGGTGAGATCGAGCCCCTCATTTTGAGAGAGAGAAAGAGAACATCAGCGGGGGAGGGACAGAGAGAGAGGAAGACAGAATCCCAAGCAGGCTTCGCGCCATCAGCGCAGAGCCCGATGTGGGGCTCAAACCCATGAACGGTAAGATCGTGACTTGAGACGAAACCAAGAGTCGGACACTTAACCGACTGAGCCACCCAGGCGCCCCAAATAAATAAGCTTTTAAAAAAATAATCCTGTTTCAAAATGTTTATGTTCAAAGGAAAAGCAATGCAAGTTATTTGCCCAAATGATGAGATCAAAGAGAAAGACTTAAGTGACCTGAGACCTTAAAATGTTACTTTTCCACAAGGACCTGGGAGGAGTCTGTCAATACGTACTGGCTCTGCGCCAGTTAGCTGGCTCCCCGTATACAAAAGTACGTATTTTTCATACTAATTTTCATGCATTGGCCTTCCAGAAGGTGACCCCGGGAACAGTTCTCCCCAAAAGGACAGCAAGCCTTTTGCTGTCCCTGCCAGTTACTTACTGTTCAGCCCCAGGACACCTCAAGGAAGTATCTCAAGCAAACTGAAGCTGCTTTGTGCAGTCAGGCTCAGATGTGCCAGGTGCGCGGATGTGTGCGCACGCGTGTCTTAAAACCCCAGATACTCTGGGACTCAGCCACAGTGTGCCCCGGGCATCCCCCCCCCCGTCATCTCCCCCCCCCCACATCCGGCCCCCAGCATCCCACCCCGGGCAATTCTACTCCTCACCACCCAGCTTGTCTACTCTCTTCACATCTAGTGCAGCTACTCGGCTCACGGTTTGGGTGTGCGTCATGAGTAAGCAGCTGCTTCTAATTCCCGCATACTCTTAACACCCATCATCCTTCACCGCGCAGAACTGAACAGCATGACGGGGAAGGAACAAGGTGACAGGTGAGGGGAAGAAAGGAGGCCTTCCCATCCGCGCTGACACAAAAGCTGTGCGCAGCCCCGCATAATATATGTCACCGCCTTCCAGTAATGTAAAGGCCGCCGCAGAGTGACAGAGGCGGCACTAACACGGCAAATCGTCTCACTGGGACAAAGGACTCCCTTTCCAATACCTCTGTCCTTCCTATTTCAGCTGCAGAAAAAAAAAAATCAAACGTTTGAAACAATTCTGGTTCGGACCCTCCGCTGGACGCAATCCACGACCTCCAATCCACGTTTACAGTAATAATCGGTGATGTAAGTGCTGGTGTCTCACTTAGGAGAGGTTTGCAACCTCACCCACCTTTTTTCAGTAGAACAAAGGAAAGAGACAGAGAGACAGAGAGATAAAGCATGTGGGGGAGGGGAAGAGAGACAGGGGCACAGAGGCTCCGAAGCAGGTTCTGTGCTGACAGCAGACAGCCTGATGGGGGGCTCGAACTCATGAACTGTGAGACCATGACCTGAGCCGAAGACAGAGCTTAACTGACTGAGCCGCCCAGGCGCCCCGACCTTAAGCACTTTTTCATCAACACCAGCCAACGTATCGGTGAAGGGTTTTTCGTTCTTCTAACAGAAACAGCCATGAGTGATTTCCCAAAATCATCCTATGACACAGCAAACAATTAACTTTATACTTTTAAAAAAGTCCTAAGTGTTTCAGTTGTACACGAACCAGTCCCCAAATTCCATAACTATAAATATAACTGTGGGTCCCAATGTACTGACCACAAACAGACACAGAATTTCAACAAAACGTAAACGCAGAGAAAGTGGATGGGGAAACGGGATAAAGGTCTCACATATCCCCACAAGGAAAAGGAAAACAGCAGCAAACATCACATCTCACTCGCGCGGTAACACGCACTCCCTCTCACTCAAACACGATGAAAGGTGCATGTGCCGGGGATTTGATCTGAATTGACAAACTATAATTAAATAATGATAAAAAGCTAATCAAGCCCAAAGAACATTAAAAAAGAATGGAAAAAAAGAAAAAAAAAAGAAAAGCGTGTCCGAATCAAGGGTACGTTGTGAGCGCCACACGCAGACATTACCATCCTTACGACTTTACACTGGAGAACAGCAGAGAAACCAGACGTCGACGTTCCGAAGGCGACACAGGTTATACCTCTCCTCCTCGGGAACGCGAGACAGTCAAACGTCCACCCCCGACACACTGAGTCCTAACAGTCGTGTGTGTGTGCATGAGTGTGTGTGCATGTGTACAGACGTGCGTGTGCATGTGTGTGCATGTGTGCACGCATGTATGGGTGTACGTGTGCATGCATGTGTACACAGGGGAGCGTGACAGGGAGAGAGGTACCGCTGGAGGTATCAGTATTTATTTCTAAACAGCACCACAGAAATTTCCGGAACATGAGATTTGAGGACCACTGAGCATCACGAGCCCCTGGGTCCCGCTACACTGTCATCTCCAAGGTCCGTGCAGAACGGCAGCAAGGCGGCAGGGCTCCCCTGCCGGCCCTCGCAGTGACGACAGCTCCCCGGGCCCGAGGTGACAGCTGTGCACTCAGTATCTCTGAATGCCAGACACACTGGAGGGAAGCGACCCCCGCGTCTCCAAGCTAGACCAGTGCCAGCAGCGGCACAGGGAAATCAGCCTTGCTGTGTCCACGTCCTTTCTCATAATTAAATCCCACAGTCATATCATACTCTGAATATAACCTTGGCATTAACATTTCAGTTAATGCCCTTCTGCTCCCATCAGAACCCCAACTCCATCCACATAAACATCCCTGGATTAAGACAGTCAGGAAGGCCCTGCTTATGTCGTCGTTCGTGAGTAATCGTTCACTCCTGCATACGGCCGCCATGTGGGCAAACATATGGTGCTGTAATTTTTCTCCCAAACTCCAGTTTCTAAAGAACCCTAAACACACAGGATAAAACACTGTTCTCAGATGAATCCATGGAAAAGTTCCAAGGATTTGTATGTAATCTGGATCAACATAAAGTGACAGTTCTGACAATTTCTTTTAGGAATCGGTGCCAACAAATTACACACACATACATGTGCACATACAAACATACATACACTTTCTTTATAGTCTTAAAAACTAAAACAAAACATAGAATGAAGGAAACAATAAAGATCAGAGTGAGGACCAATGAAATGGGAAACAAAATCAATAGAGAAAATCAACAAAACCAAAGCAAGTTCTTTGAGAAGATCAATAGAATTGATAATCCTCCAACCAGACTGATATTCAGGGAGCCGGGGGTCGGAGGGGAGGAGAGAAGAATCAAATGATGAATAACATGAAGATATTCTACAGATATTTAAAGCATGACGAGAGGATACTATGAACAACTTTATACCAATAAATCTGACAACAGAGATGAAATGGATACATTTCTTAACCCAAACTACCACAGCTCACTTAAGAAGAAACATATGAATGTATCTGTATCTGTTAAAGAAATACAATCTGTAGTTAAAAAACTTCCCAAAGGAGACAAAAAAAAAAAAAAAAAAAAAAAAAAAAAAAAAAAAAAAAAAAAAAAAAAAAAAAAAAAAAACTCCAAGCTCTGATGACATCACTGGTAAATTCAACCAAACATTTAAAGTTGATTATTCTAGGGGCGCCTGGGTGGCTCAGTCGGTTAAGCGTCCGACTTCGGCTCAGGTCATGATCTCACGGTTCGTGGGTTCGGGCCCCGCGTCAGGCTCTGTGCTGACAGCTAGCTCAGAGCCTGGAGCCTGTCTTCGGATTCTGTGTCTCCCTCTCTCTCTGACCCTCCCCTGCTCATGCTGTCTCTCTCTCTCAAAAATAAATAAAAACATTTTAAAAAAAAATAAAGTTGATTATTCTAAATTTTTCTAAATATCCGAAGAAAAATGACTAATTCTAGGAGTCCATGATCACTCTAATACAGAAAGCAGACAAAAACTTGTTTTTAAAAAGAGAAAACTACAGTCAGTAACTGTTATTAACATAGACGCAAAAATTCTTTGCAAAATTTTAATAGATAGAATCCACCAATATACAAAATGGATAATACATCATGACCAAGTCAGGTTAATCCCAAGAATGAAAGGTTGAATGAATATCTGAAAATCGATCAATATAATTTGCCACATGAACAAACTAAAAAGAAAAAGAAAAACACAGTAATAGAGAAAAAAACATTTGACAAAACACAAGACTAATTCCTGATAAAACCTCTCCGCCACCTTAGGGGCGCCTGGGTGGCTCAGGCAGTTAAGCATCTGACTCGTGATCTCAGCTCAGGTCTTGATCTCAGGGACCTGAGCACAAAGCCCCACACTGGGCTCCGTGCTGGGCATGACACCTACTTAAAACAACAACAACAACAACAACAACAACAACAAAGCTACTAGAGCCAATAGGTGAGTTCAACAAGGTGACAGGATGTAAGATCAATATGCAAGAGTCCACTGTACGTCTATATACTGGCAAGAAATAATTAAGAACCAGAATTGAAAACAATACTATTTATAATAGCATCAAAAAGTACAGAATACTTGGGAATAAATCTGACAAAGGATGTGTAAGACCCATACACTGAAATCTACAATAAAACACTGCTGACAGAATTTAAAGAAGACCTAAACACACGTAGAAATACACAGTTTTCTTGGGTCCGGGACTCCGTACTGTTAAGACGTCAAATCTCCCCAAACTGATTGACAGATTCAGTATAAGGCCAATCAAAACCTCAGCAGCCTCTTCTGCAGAAACTGAGCTGAGTCTCAAGTTCACAGGGAATTGCCAAGGACCCGGAATCACTAAGCAACTTTGATAAAGAAGAACCAACCTGGAGGACTTAGAGCCTCCGATTTTGAGTCTTACTATAAAGCGACAGTTATCAAGACAGCGTGGCAGCGGCACAAAGACCAGCAGACCACAGGGATGGGATTCAAGAGTCCGGGAATAGACCAACACTTACACGGACAACTGAACTCCAACAAAAGTGAAAGCCAGGTCAGTGTGGACACAGCAGTCTGTCAGACAAGTGAATATCCTATAGGTAGGATGAAAGAAAGAAGGAAAGAAGGAATGAAGAAGGAGGGAGGGAGGGAGGGAGAGAGAGAGGAAGGAAGGAAGGAAAGAAAGACAGACAGGGAGGGAAGGAGGGAGGAAAGAAGGGAGGGAGGAAGGAAGGAGAAGGAAGGAAAAGGAAGGAAGGAAGGAGAAAGAGAGAAAGAGAAAGAAGGAAGAAGGGAAGGAAGGAAGGAAAGAAAGAAAGAACGAACACTGATCCATATATTGCTTTATATACAGAAACTACCTCAAAGTAGATCACAGATCTAAATGTGTAACACAAGCTATAACACTTCCAAAAAACACAGAATGCGCTGTGACCTCGGCTTGAGCAAAGACTGATTCAGTGACACCAGCACAACCCATAAAAGAGACTATTGGCAAATTGGGCGCCATCAACATTTAAAACTTGTGCCCTTTGAAAAGCAGTGCAAAGAAAATGAAATGACAGGGCCGTGGACTGAGGAAATAATATGTATAAATCGTGTATCTGATAAGGGATTTGTATTCATAACGTAAAACTCTTAAACCCATCAGAAAACAAACAATTCAATTTTAAAAGATGGCAAAACATTTAAACGGACACTGAGACAGGGAGATAGATGATGGGCAAATGAGCAGATCAAAAGGTGTCCAGTACCTGTAGTCATCAGAAAAAGCAAGTTAAAACTACGACCAGAAAGCAGCAGGCACTTTCCAGAAGGGCTACACCGAAGCACGCTGACCGGCGCCACGAGGGGGCGGAGGAGCGGGAACCCCGCGCTCTGCGCTCTGTCGGTCACACCGTGCGACGGCACAACCACTCTGGAAAGCAGCTCGGCAGCTTCTTAGAAAGGCACCCCCGCCCCCAGTTCACCGCTCCGCGCCTGGCCATCTACCCAGGGGCCAGGAAGGCCGACGGCCAACCCAAGGGGCACACGTATGTGGTCACAGCGGCTCGGCTCGGCCAACACCAACGGCCCCACGGTCCCTCACCAGTGAGCGGACAGAGGGGCTGCAACACAGCCGCACGACGGGACGGGCCTCAACGAGAAGAGGGAACTGCGGAGCCGTGCGAGAAGCTAAACCCACCCCCAAAAGGTTACACTGACGGAGAGAAGGCAGTCCCCGTCGAGTACACACCCTGTGCTGCCCTCGGACAAAGCATCAGGAAATGCGAACTCAGCTCCCGCAGCAAGGAGCAGAGGCCGGCACCCAGAGGAGGGGCAGGGCGGGGTGTTGGGGGGAGGGTACGAGGAACCTGCGGGGTGAGGAGTAAGTTGGCCATCTTGACCGTGGCAATGGTGTCAGGGGTACACATCCGTCAGAACTTATCAAACTGTACACTTCAGTTCCCTGCGTATCACTTATTAGAGCTCAACAGAGATGTTTTTAAAAATCTACATTTTATTAGTACCCAAAACATTCGTGTATCACTACATTCCCAGAAAGGCCTCAGTCAGCGCTACGTAACAGCTGTGGGATTTGAACACTGAACCGTGTCGTACACAATCTCCAAGGAATAGTACTCTGACATTTACATCGTCAGCTCCCATAAAAGCTAACTGGTCCTGCTCAGACTGAGTTATGGAGAAGGTGTTTTCCTTATCAGAACAAAATCCCAGCCCCTCCCCGCACAGCCCCCTGCTCGGGCTCTCATTCAGAAACTTCCATTTTCCCCAATCTTGCCTTTCTACGTTATCTCAAGAGAACCTCAACGGTGAAACCAAAATAGGGGGTTCCCGGGTTCAGGAAGCTCAAGAAAGGTCAGCCCCTGGAGGTCATGGCCAGCAGGGGGCTGTCGCTGGCACTCACCTGGGCGGGCTTGCTGCAGATGACCCCGTGAATCTCCAAGTAGCTGAAGGTTAACTCGAGCTGCAATTGAAACACAGACCTGTAATGAATGAGGGTTGCAAAACCTCTAATTCAAGGTAAAACTGCTCCAATTAGAAACAGTCCAAGAGCAAAACAAGGCACTGGACATCTTCCGAAGGTAGGCTCGCTCCGTTATCTCCACTGATGCACTAAGATACGACCTTGGGGCACCTGGGTGGCTCGATCAGCAAAGCGCCCGACTCTTGGTTTCCGCTCAGGTCATGATCTCACAGTTCATGGGGTCAAGCCCCACTTCAGGCTCTGTGCTGACAGCACAGAGCCCGCCTGGGATTCTCTCTCTCTCTCTCTTTCTCCCCCTCCCCTCGCTTGTGCTCTCTCTCTCACTCTCTCAAAATAAACAAACAAAAAAGATAGGACTTTGATTTATCCTAATTCAGAAGAAGTATTGGCCACTTTACTGAAAGGTTGAAAGAAAGCTTCAAGTCTGACTTTTTAAGTTTCATCCAGGGACAAACTCAGTGGGAAGTTCTTACACTTCCACTCCAGTATTTCTTCACTGAGAAATGAACGCATAGAGTGAACCGTCTAAACATGCATTTTTCTCCTATTTCAAAACTTCGCTTCAGAAAGTCCCATCAAGATAAAAAACGATGTTGGTTTTCTTTTCCTTCTAAACCCTTTCCCTTCTGGGTTATATTCGGGCCACTTACTGGAGTCATCATTCCTTCCAACGTCTCTCATAGAAATTCATATTTTGAATGGACTTAGAAAAATATAATATGTAGGCATTTTAAACCGTACTTCAATTGAGTCAAAATCTATGTCTCTCTGTGTGCAGATAAACAATGATTTATTTCCTTCCCAAATAACAGGTGACCCTTTCTCTCTTCTCTCATAATCAGCATTTTTTTTCCATCAAAACATCTCCAGTCCCACACATTTCCTATTTTTCCTGGACAACAGCCACTAATCTCTCCCCCGGTTTTGCAGCCTTTCATCCGGCGACAGCAGACAGTCGCAGAGCACCCGATGACAGGACTGCATTAGATCAGTTTGCTTGACTTCGTCCCCTTAAAACCAGAAATGCAAGGGGCAAAGCACCTACCCGGAACCAAGCCCACAAGACCCGTAGTTCTGCCCCCTCGTGCTGTGCTGTACCCCTACATTTGGTAGGTTGGACCCGAGAACACAGAAGCCCTGAATCTCCAGTTAAAATATCTGATGTACAGTGTTGAGGACCGGAGGCAGAGAAGGTGTTCTTTCACTAGTCACTCAACCAACAGACACGGATGGAAGGCGTACTGTGTGCCAGGACTGGACCTCGAAAGAGGAACAAGACATTTCTCTTGTCCTCCAGGCGTCAAATGTGGCATTGGGGGCACATTTTAAACATTCTATTCAAAGGGCACCTGGGTGGCTCAGGCAGTTGAGCGTCCGACTCGATTTCGGCTCAGGCCATGATCTCGCAGTTTGTGAGATCAAGCCCTGAGCTGGGCTCCGTGCTGACAGCACAGAGCCTGCTTAAGATCCTCTCTCTCCCCCTGATCCCCAAAGCACTCCCCCCACCACCCCACTCCCCAAAGCACTGAACCCACCACCCCTGCTCCCCAAAGCCCTCCCCCTACACCCCCGCTCCCCAAAGCACTCCCTCCCTCACCCTCACTCCTCAAGGCACAGCCCCCGCACCCCTGCCCCCCAAGGCACAGCACACGCACTCCCTCTGTCTAAAATAAATAAATAAACAAACAAATAAATATAAATGTTCTATTCGAGTACGAGTCTTCTTACCTATCATTATTATCAGGATCCACACTTGGTTGGGTTTTAAAAAAAGTCATTTCAAGCGGGAAATTATTTTCTAAAAAGTAGACATACCTACCTCCAGTTATTTCAAGTTAAAACTTAAAAGCATTGTCTCCTCTCCTAGCCTTCGATACAGTGCTCCAGTTTCTTCTTTGAATAAAGCCCACTGGCTGCCACTATAAGGGCATTTCCTCCGGGAGCCACATCCTTAAATGTACGGCACCCAACGTGCAGGTCAAGTCTCAGTCACTTAAGCATCTGACTTTGGCTCAGGTGATGATCTCACGATTCGTGGGTTCAAGCCCTACGTCGGGCTCTGCACTGACAGCGCGGAGCCCGCTTCAGATTCTCTCTCCCTCTCTCCGCCCTCCCTGACTCACACTTTCTCTCCCTCCCAAAATAAAAAAGCAAATAAATAAAAAATAAAGTAAATAAACATTTTAAATTAAATTAAATTAAATGGCGTGAGACCTTGAAGACACTTGCAAAGCAATATGAAGGCATAATTTTGCTGAACTGTTATGTTCCCCATCACCCAGCCTTTACCACTGTCCGGACCTCACCAAGACAGTAATTTTGTTTTTTAGTAATTCACCTGTATGGATATTCAGTATTTCACACTCTCTCCTCTTACAGGCTTTTTCATTACGACGTGAAATACCCTTAATGAAATGAACTTACTAACGTAACCATAAGCAAGAACAGGTCTAGCAGCGACCAGCACCCCCGCTCGGCCGGCATGTGGGCTGGGGACCCAGGTGTGGACAGGTGCACTCTCACACGCCCGCAGACAGAGCGCGGCTGGCCTCGGCGGGCACCACGGGGGATGGCCCGGGCAGCCTGGATCAGCTGGGCCCAGTGAGGCCAGCTGGAGGTCCAGTAAGGCATTCCCGCTGCCCAGAAGGGCTGTCACCACAAGCCCCCAGTCAGGGAGCCAGGAAAGCACAGACATGGTTCAGCTAAGCCCAGAGGAGTGACTGCGAGGGTGTCAAGCAGAGAAGGGGCACAACGGGGACTTCCAGCCAAAGACAAAGGACTTGCAAAGGCACGGAGGCATGTGAAGAGCTAGGACGAGGCGGAGACGGGAAGCAGAGCCTATAGTGTCCCCAGTCCCTACACGAGGACAGGCTGCATGCAGGGTTCATTCGGCAGGCGTCCCGCCAGCGATACTAACGGTGGGGACGAGCGTCTCTAAGACGTACTGGGAGACACAGGGAGGCTCACATCGTGGTCTCCAAGCTGGTCATCCGCTACTGGGTATTTACAGCACGACAGTCCCTCACCTGACCCCCCCCCACCCAGCCCAGCCCCAAGACGGTGGGACCAATGGCCCTGGGCAGGGGACGCTGTAAGACAGAAGCACACAGGCACTGGCTAGGCAGGAGGAAGGAGTTAACCTGGACCGTCGGTAGCTCCCACCACTCGCACCCCCCGGCCCCGCAGCAAGTCCCCCTCCCACGGCAAACAAGCAAGCTTACGAGTGGTCAAGTGACCACGTGACTGTCCTGCAGGAACGCCCCCCACTCCACAGGCGGCAGCCCAAGCCACAGCCACACACCCTTCCCACCTGGTGCCCTCCCCCCTTAGGGCCCCCACCCCTGCTCCCCAAAGCACAGCCCCCACACCCCTGCTCCCCAAAGCCCTCCCCCACACCCCTGCTCCCCAAAGCCCTCCCCCCACACCCCTGCTCCCCAAAGCCCTCC
>CM053577.1:138534523-138553366 GCA_028646485.1 Cryptoprocta ferox | reverse complement strand
CAGCCCAACCGCCAAGGTCTAAACATGGTGCCCCTCTGCAGCTTGGAGGCCTGGGCAGGCCCCAGGGCCTTTACACTGAAGAAAGGAGTCTCCAATAAGTTCTGATGGGAGAACTGGCATCTTCATTTCCCAAAGAACTTCCTGGTCACTAAATTTATTATTTACAATGCAGTCCATACGTTTCTCTCTTCCAGAGGTACTTGTGCGAGCACCCCCCAGTCTTTTCAAGAATCGTCAGCCCACAAAACCTCTGCACAGAGGTAAAATCATAGCCGGATCACAGAATTCACATGCCGAGAAGGACTCAGTATCACCTGGTCAATGACCCAAAACCCCACCGTTTACTGCCATCTCAGCTTCGAATCTGAGAGCGGGTCCACGGAAACTCGTCTTTGCTGGCTCATGCCAGCACTGGAGCGGGAAACGAGAGCTCCTGACCCCCATTCTGTTATCTTTTCAGATGAGCAGTAAGTTCAATGGCAAAAGCCCAGAGGGGAACAGGTAGCCTTTTCGGTATTTCGACAGATGGATTAAGCTCTGTGAACATTCCTTCCAAGGGAAGTAGGTCCCACAACCTCCAGGATCCTGCTAGAAGCACAGTAGCAAACATGGCCAGTACCGCCGGGTACACTGTTCTAACGGGCTTGTGGACCTCAGCTCCTTGAGTCCTCGCAGCACCCTACGAGCTGGACTGGACACGGGTATCATCCGCATTTTCAGAAGTGACTGTGACACACAGAGATGACAGAACTTGCCCCGGTCCAGCAAGTGGGTGGCAGAGCAGGGACTTGAACCCAGTGTGGTCTGAGTCCAGGGACTGGGCTTCTAATTCCTTGCACGGACTCTCGAATTTCCAGAACCCACTTCCCGGAAGTCTACACACACGCAGACGCAGACGAGTCAGGGAGCTCTAAAGCCAGAAGGAAGTGAGCAGGTACACGTGTCATCAAGAGGATGAGGGGCGCTGGAGGTCCTCGGGAGAAGAGCCGGTCCCTACTGCTGCGCCCGCCTGGCTGTGTGTCTGTCGTCTATGTGCCTACCTGATGCCGCCTGTGCAGCGCTCAGTCGGCTGCATCTCCCCCGCCCGCTCCCCACTCTGCTGTGGCTGCCACTGTCCCCACCACGTTTCCCTTTTCTCACCCTCCCTTCCTCCTCCGGAAGCCTCCCCTGCCTCTGCCCTCCCCTCGTTTCCCAGGGCTTCCTGGACGCTAATCGCCCGTGAGCTTGTACCTTATGTACGCCTACTGCCAAACACGGGACCCATCAGGGAAGGAACACCACAGTCTGGAAGGAGAGTGCGTTCGTAACCCAGTCACAGAGACACTCGCCCGAAAACAGGAAATAAAAATGACAGGGCACCTCTGACACTGTTAAGCAAGGAACGCATCGGTAATGAAGTGATGACAAGGCCCCCTGCGTGGGGCTAATTAACATGTCTTAGGGACTGATCTCGCACAAGCATCCCAGCAACTGATGAACAGCAGGGACCTGGAGACAAGGCGCAGGGCCGGGCTTTGGCCCCCTCGATGGGCACTGTGCTTTGGGGACTAAAGTCTCCCACAAGCAGCCGTGGCATCATATGACCTGCCCGCCTTCTCCTGACCAGCCCTTTCCTGGTCAGTCCGCACAGGGCGTTTCTAGGGGCCACTGGGAGGGCATTAACTAGGTCAGTACTGTTTTTTTTTTAAAGTTTATTTATTTGTTTTGAGAGAGAGAGAGAGAGAGAGAAAGAGAGAGAGAGAGACAGAAAGCACGCACGCACAGGGAAGTGGCAGAGAGAGACGGTCTCAGGCAGGCTCCACGCTGTCAGCACAGAGCCCGACACGGGGCTCAAACCCACAAACCATGAGATCATGACCTGAACCGAAATCAAGAGTCGGATGCTTAACCGACTGAGCCGCTCAGGCGCTCCGGGTCAGTACATTTTTAAAAAGAGAGGGAAAAAATCCACACTGTTCATGTGGCTTCGCCTCTTGAATGAAGGGCAATCCATCTCCTGACCACAGGTAGACACACAATGTTCCCAGGATCGATTGCTCTGCTTCCCTCAGGCAACAACAGGGTTCGCAATCCATGGCCCCATGTGCCAACTCCCCGTCTTTTTAGTTTTTGGGTACACAGTGCCCTTCAGAAGTGGTGCACAGTGTCTCCCGGAATTTGGACACAGGCCAAAAGAACCTGTTTGAAAAGAGACGCATCCGCGTGGGAGCCCGGGCTTTGAAGGGCGAAGCTCTGTGCTGGCTGCTCCCCATTGCTGGTGGTCCTCTAGGGCCTCCAGAGGCATGAGGACGGGTGTTGGAAAGTCCGGGAGGGGATGAAACCCTCCGAAACTGACCTGGCCTTTCCCGAGACTGTGCCCACTTATAAGCGCAAGAGCATAGCAACCACTTGAAGCAAGAGTGAAAAGCTACAAACGCTACTCTTCCAAGAATCCTGCCCCTTGGTCCATCAGCGCAAACCGGGCCAGTGAATGGGCCACGTCTGCGCTGGGAACTCCAAGGAACCCAGTCTCCCAGCCTGCCTACTTGGCTCCAAGACGGCCCTGGGGTCTGTGGCCTGGGAGGTCGTACGGGCACACACATGGCCTCTAGCAGCTGAGGGGCGATCCCACAGGAAAACCGCTCTGCGATTTATCCTGATGACGAGCACTGCCCCGGTGCTGGGGGAACAGGCACCCTGCTCGCAGGGTGACCGAGTCCTCCCATTTGCCCAGGATGTTTCTAGTCTTAGCACTGAGAATCCTTGTCCCAGAAACCCAGGACTCCTGCTCACGCTCCTTGCAAAGGAAGGCAGATTAAAAAAAATTTTTTTTTATGTTTCTTTATTTGGAGACACACACACACACACAGAGTGAGAGCGGGAGAGGGGCAGAGAGAGAGAGGGAGACACAGAATCTGAAGCAGGCTCCAGGCTCCGAGCTGTCAGCACAGAGCCCGACGCGCGGCTTGAATCCTGAGAACCTCGAGATCAGGACCTGAGCTGAAGGCAGACGCTTAACCGACTGAGCCCCCCAGGTGGCCCAGGAAGACAGATTTAAAGTCTGGCTCTGCCACTGTCTTCGCTGCCTAACCCTGCCAGAGTCAGTGACCTTCCGGTGCCTCAGCGTGCCGCTCTGGAAAACAAGAATATCCCTCTGCGGGACAAATCCTGCTGTCTTAAGTAAGATACAAGTGGAGATAAAGCCCTAGCCAGGCACCGAGAAGGTCTCGGTCAAATAGCAGCTCTTCTATCATGGGGCTTGGATGGCAAAGCACCTTAAATTTAGACGCCCAAATTAGGATTAAGTAGTCGCACTTACTGGATTTTCAAATGATAGCTTCTGGCATCAGAAGGAACCCACCAGGATTCTGAGACACGTCGAGGCTGAAATTTTCAGTTCAATGTGTTTTCTTGCAAATTACAAAAAAAGGGGGGGGGGTGTGGGGGGCATCAGAAGCGGCACCCGCACTTGACCGAGGGACCCCAGTCAGCCAGGGCACGCTGTAACCTTCCCCAACCTCGGGCCCGTCCTTCCACAGCGGGCTTGGCACTCGAACCGCATTTCCAGCCTCCATTATGAACTTCCTCTCCCTTTCATTGAAATGCAGGCCGCGGCCCGGTTCTCTCTGAGGCTTCTCGGTTCAACTGTTAACTTGGACATTTCACTCGGAAACACTTATAAAAACCCTCCCTACCCTCAGACTCACCACTTGGCGGGGAAGCCTAAACCCTCTTACGGAAATGACGTATAATGAGGTGGACTCTCGCTGCTCACACTACACACTTCTTCAAACCTGAAATAAACACCTGTTTCGCCCTCTTGAAGAACTCCATGGGCCCAAAGCTACCGCTGCACAGGCCGTCCACGAACTCACACCTCCTCAGTCCACACGCTCTCGCGCAGATTACCAAGAATGCCCTTCCTTTAAATTCAGGCTGCACATGGCAGACATTCAAAAAACGGTCATACGCCCCCCAAGGTACTCTCTACAAGCAAACGAGATGATGAAGGCCGTTTAATACATCTACCCTCTTCCAGAGGCTGAGCTCCAAGTGAATCAGAGACAAGACCTCATTACTCCAAGATGCACACTTGAGAGAGAGAGATGGGCAGGTGAGGACCAGTGTCACCACTGTGGAGACCGGGAGGTGACAGGCGCTAAGAGTCTTGTGCAAGATCGCCCGGAAAGTTGGGACAGCATAAAAAGTCTCTCCTGGCCCTGAGCCTCTTACACCCATGTACACAGCCATGAGGAACATCACCCTCCCTGCCCAAAGCAAGAAGGCACGTCGCCCAAAAGGAATACAAACAATATAACATTTTCACGCAATTCCTGGCCCCAAATCCCTCATAGAAGTGTATCCCCATACCTTCCAGTATCTGTCTCTTTCCGCCATTAACAGACGTGTCCTCACAAGGCGGTATCGTCTAGGACAGCATCTGAACTACAGCCTATGGGCCCAGTCCAGCACCCTACCCATTTTTATAAATAAAGTTTTATCGGGACACGGCCACACCGTTTCTGTAACGTATTGTCTCTGGCTGCTTCACACTACAGAGGCAGAGCTGAATAGAAGCAACAGAGATTTTCACGGCACACGACGCCTAAAATGCTTACTGCCTGACCCTCTACAGAACACGTTTGCCCACCCTTGGCCGAGTGGTTTAAAGGAGACACCCCGGGGTCAGGTTGTCTGCGTTTCGATCCAAGTTTCACAATTTACTATCTGTGTGACTTGGGCAAACGACTTAACCTTCTCCGTGGCTCAGTTTCCTCTTCTGTAAAATGGGAGCAGTAATCATAGCAACACCCAGGGAGACGTGACAGTTAAATGGGCTCATCATTTAGCACTCAGAAGAGGACTGCGGATGAACGAGCTACAATAGCGTGTCATTATTTGTATCTAGACATTACGACAAAACTCTAAACGCCCGTAATAGTATTAAACTTAAGAGAGTTACCCACACTCAGCCTGGGATTAGCTCAAGCTAGCTGAGTGGGCTACGGGAACAAGTCACGATCTTCGTGGACGTGCACGTACTGGAGCGCAGAACAAGGGCACTGGAACAGGTCCCCAGGTCAGCTTCCTACACTCGGAGTCCATGAGGTTCTCTCTGCTCGAGGACCCCACTCCTCTTTGGTCTGTGTAGACGACTGGGAACGGCAAGTCCCCACGAAATGTTTGCAAAGAAGAATGAATTCCTTCTTGGGGCGATACTCCCTGGAACAGATGCTCCGTCAACAGGGGAGCAAGGAAGCCAGTGGGGCTCGGCCTCTGTTCTCTAACACCTGTGCAAATCCGTTTCTTTTTCACCTGGTTATTCACACCATTGTGCAGAAATGGAGTGTTTACACACAGCTCATCGGACACAGTTGCTTCCTCCCCTCTGCCGCCCCACGACCGCAAGTCGTAGGGCATTATCAAAGCGTGAAAGAAAACAGAGTCCATGCTTCCCCACAGATGAACATGTGGCTACTTCAAACCATCAATTCTCCTTAATGTCACTCCCTATCACATCTTCTTTTCAAAGCAGCAGCTGACACAAATCTCTGGACTGCGCCACACTGATTCTACGATGAGGGCACATTTCTCAAGGCAGAATGACCCCCAACAAAGGGGCCACCTCCTAGGCTATGAGTAAGAGGAGTCTGATACCCAGCTCCGGCCCCTCAGGGTGCCGGGGGGCTCGCGTCAGGTCCTCGGTGTGGACAGTTCCTGCCCAGAGCTCTCGGGCCCCGGTGGGCGGTGAACTGGGGGCTCCCAGGTCTGCACGTGGCATGGGAGAAGGGATTAGCCATCGGGGTCCTCTTTGTGTTCTAGATGAACTCACCCACAGCAGAGTCACACTCGTGCGAGGAGCACGGAAAACATACAAGCTGGAGGTAACAGTCATATTAACCCAATTAATTAGCAGAACTTCTGCTGCTTCCCCAGCACAGGACCAGGCAGCCTCTCCTAGGCCATGAGAGTCACTGGAGCCCAAGCCCAGCTAAGAATCACAGAGTTACGAGAGATCTGGGGAAGGATGCAGCCAATCCCTCTATTTTACAGAAGAGGAAGCAGACCAGAAAGGGTTAAACAGTCGGTCAGCATCCGCGAGAGTGCCTCTGTGTTCCAAGGGACAGAATGTTAAGCACAGATGT
This sequence comes from Cryptoprocta ferox, assembly GCA_028646485.1. Lineage (NCBI taxonomy): Eukaryota > Metazoa > Chordata > Mammalia > Carnivora > Eupleridae > Cryptoprocta > Cryptoprocta ferox. Next base: position 138,547,241 of record CM053577.1, on the reverse strand, counting down.
ATTTTTTTAGTGGGTAGCTCTCATTATCCAAAAAAAAAAAAAAAAAAAAAACTCCCCAAAAATAAAATAAACACAAAACACCCAGACCTCAAGAGGGATAGAAAGCAAAGTGTCTCTACGGATTCCAGCAGACAGTCCCTCTGGCTGCCCTCACCGATGGATGGCCTCCCATCACTTTCTTTCTTTTTTTTTTTTTTTTTAATGATTTATTTATTTTTGAGAGAGAGAGAGACAGCGTGAGCAGGGGAGGGTCAGAGAGAGAGGGAGACACAGAATCCGCAGACAGGCTCCAGGCTCTGAGCTGTTGGCACAGAGTCCGACGCGGGGCTCGAACCCACGAACTGCGAGATCATGACCTGAGCTGAAGCCGGATGCTCAACCGACTGAGCCACCCAGGCGCCCCAATCCCATCACTTTTCATCCACGTGGGACGCCTCTCAGGATTCAAACCCCAGGGATGGGGACCTCCTGTCCCAGGGATGGCATCCAACAGAGACCACAAAGAGTCACTTGAAGGAAAAGACAAGTGACTGTCATGGTTTAGGGACAAAGAGAGCCGGCTCCCAAGGCAACGAGCCTGGGGGTAGATTCCCACTAGACCTCTTCCTACGGCTGTGTGACCTCTCAGGTTACTTGGCCTCTCTGTGCCCTGGGCTCCTCGTCGGTGAGAGCATGGAGACAACGTTGCCCACCAGGACACCTAACCTGTGCCGTGCTCAGCACAAGACCCACTACGGAAAGGAGCCCAACAAAGGCGTGTCCTTGGACGCGTTCACAATGACAACATCTAACAACTGCCTATTCGGCAGAGTTGGAACAAGAAGTTAGTTTCACTGTCTTTTCCCAGAATTCTGTTGAAGTCCCTCCCCAGCCTGCCCCGTGTCACCCTGTCGGCCCATGTCTCCTGGCCTTCTAGCCTCATCTCTCAGGCCAAGGAGATGCAGATGTCCCCTTCTTGTTCTTCCTCTTTCATCGTGTGAGCACTGTCACCAAATTTAAAAAGTACAGTCTCGGGGCACCTGAGTGGCTCAGTCGGTCGAGCATCTGACTTCAGCTCAGGTCACGATCTCATAGTTCATGGGTTCAGGCCCCATGTCAAGCTCTGTGCTGACAGCTCAGAGCCTGGAGCCTCCTTCGGATGCTGTGTCTCCCTGTCTCTCTGTCCCTCCCTTGCTCGCACTCTGTTTCTGTCTCTCAAAAATAAATAAACGTTAAAAACCTTTAAGGTCCACAGACAGAGATCTCCAGAGCTAGGGTGAGACCCTGGACCCTACACCCAGCTTGGGGCTCGGCTTACTCCCTCCCTCCTCTGAGCCTAACCTCTCAGTCAAGGGTCTGCACTTGATGTCTTCCTCTTCCCGCCCCCAAAGTCTCTCCCCCGCTGTTCAACATGGGCTTCTGTCCCCAGAGCCCACGGGGACAGCTCCTGCTGAGGTGACCCCTCTCTGCTGCGACACCCAGTGTTAGGTGTCCAGCCTGCGCTCCCTAGACCGCGCCTCGGCTCGGGCACAGCCCTGATGCCAGGGTTCTCTTCTCACCGCTCCGGTCACTGCCCGCTGCCCTGCTCCCGTGGTCTCCCACGACCGCACTGCTCGCCGACCTCGCCACACCCGGACCTCCCTGGGGCCAGCAGGTCTACCCACCCCCACCTGGATGCCCCTCCGACGGTAAAGCTCAGCTCGTCCTCCGCGAAACTCGTGGTCTTCCTTCCAGGACCTGCTCCCATCCGACAGTCTGCACGCAGGGGTGCGCCCGGCCAGCCAGGGTTTCTCCGGCCAGAGATCCAGCCATCGCCGCCTCTCCTCCCTGCTCGTGCTCCGCCCAGTTCGATGCCATCCAAACATCCCGGAATCCGTTTACGTCTATCCGTCTCCGCCACAGGGACCCTGCTCAGGCCCGCCAGTATCTTGCTCCTGCACGGCGAGCACCGGCCTCCTAACACCCGCGCCCCAGCCACGGCCTGTGTCGGGTCCTGCAGCGCTCAGAGACCCACGTTACCTCGGCCCTTGTCTGCGACACTGGTCCCTGCCTCCCCCCGGGCATCACCTGACGGGCCTCTGCTCCCCATCCGGCCACGCTGGCCTCCCAACGGGACGCTCCCACCACCCCCCTGCTCCAGACGCTTCCCCACCCGCTCCTTTCTTGACCGTCACCCTGTTCACACCCGCTCACCCTTCGGGTCCCAACCTAAAGAACGTCCCGAAGGAAGTCCATTCTACCCTCGGAGAGCTCTCCCAGTCATGTGCTCTCACAGCGTTGGCACGTTTCCTACGGACACCTATCACAGGTTTAATTATTGCTCAAATTACACACTCTTGAGGCACCTGGGTGGCTCAGCCAGTTAGGCATCCAACTTCGGCTCGGATCATGATCTCACAGTTCGTGAGTTCGAGCCCCGCGTCAGGCTCTGTGCTGACAGCTCAGAGCCTGGAACCTGCTTCAGATTCTGTGTCTCCCTGTCTCTCGGCCCCTCCCCTGTTCACACCCTGTCTCTCCCTGTCTCAAAAATAAATAAATGTTAAAAAAAAAAAAAATACAAATTACACACTCTTACCAGCCCCACCAGACTGCAAGGGGCCTGGGAGCAGGGACCATATCTGTCCTACGCGCAGCCACATCTCCCTGCGCCCGGAGCAAAGCCGGGATCCGAGGATTTGCTGAATGAGAAACGGAAGCAAGCGCGGGTCTTGCCCACCCCCTCTCCGGATGGGAGCTCAGGAGTTCGGCGGGCAAAAGGTGGCTGCAGTCTGTAACACGGGTTCTAGAAATCTACGTTCGCCTGTTTATCCCTGCTCCCGGCCACGTGACTGACACATCCTTCCTGCTGAACGGTCATATCCTAGAAGGAAAGGACCCGAAAGCCCGTTGTCTGCAGGTCACCTCGACCCGCTGCAAACACACCTGCTAGTTCATTCCCAACGTACCTGTCAGAAGGAAGAGAAACAAGAAGAGATAAGCTAGCGGAGGAACTGTTCGCAAGTGCCAGGCGCTGACATCCTGCCTTCCGCCTGCTGCGTTCAAAGAACTTCTCTGCTCGCGAATTCGCTACGGAAGGGGTCCCAGCCCTGGTGCCCCTGCAGCCCCGCGGCCTGGGAGCGTCAGCGGCTCCAGCATCGGAGGCAGGGTAAGCAAAAGCCGCTCTCATAAGCGATCTCAGATCTCCTGCGGCTCATCTTTGACTCTGCCCTGATTTGTGTCGGCAAGACAACAGAGCTCGAGCCACAAAACCCAACAATTTAGAAGGGGTGCGTCAGGGGACTGCTGAGACAAGACTTTATACAAAATACAGAAATAACCTTATGTTATCTTAGTGACAATTATAGAACATTTAAACATAAGGGAACCTATCTTTTAAAACAAGGGCATAGAGGGGCGCCTGGGTGGCTCGGCAAGTTAAGCGACCGACTATGGCTCAGGTCCTGATCTCATGGTTGGGGAGTTCGAGCCCCGCGTCGGGCTCTGTGCTGACGGCTCAGAGCCTGGAGCTGCTTCGGATTCTGTGTCTCCCTCTCTCTCACTCCCATCACACTCTTTTTCTCTCTGTCTCAAAAATAAATAAAACATTAAAAAATGTTTAAAATAATAAAACAAAGGCATAGGGGCACCTGGGTGGCTCAGCTGGTTAAGCGTCCAGCTCTTGATTTCAGCTCAGGTCATGATCTCACGGTTTGTGACTTCAAGCCCCTTGACAGGCTCTGTGCTGACAATGCAGAACCTGCTTGGGATTTCTCTCTCTCTCTCTCTCTCTCTCTCTGCCTCTCCCCGTCTCGTTCTCTCTCTCTCAAAATAAATAAATAAACATTAAAAAGAAACAAACCCAAGGCCTAATCAAAGGTCACGTCAGAGAGAGGAAACCTTTTTTTTTTTTTTTTTTTTCTTAAATAAAAAACCAGCTTGTTTTCCTGTCTTGAAACTTCAGACCACATGAGACCTGCGACGCGGAGAAGCGCCGTGCTCGGGGAACACAGAGGCCTCCTTCATCAATGAAAGATTCCACCCCAACACTCTGCCAAATGGCTCAAAGTTTCACGATAAAGTGAAACCGAGGGGGCAGAGCCTTTCCAGCCCAAATCAGCTTCGGTAAATGGCAGGAAGTGAGAAGTCGGCGTCCCCAGGCACGAACACCTGCTGCTGCCCGGACACCCACGTCCACAGCAACTCCAGGCTCTCCGCGCAGCTCTGCGGCCGCCCTGGGCCCCGGCGGGCACCAGCAAACCGTAAGTGTCCCCCGGCGTCACTGCTCCCCGCCACCCCCGAGCTCTCCCCATGCCCCAGTCCGGCATCAACCACGTCGCGGCGTGGGGAAGGGTCTCACCCTCTGATTTCCAAATCTCGTCCCCCTGCCCCCTGGGCGGTGAGCCACGGCCGGAGGCTGGGCCCTGTGTGCGCGGCCCCTGCCACCTCAGAACAAACGCAGAGCAGCGGCAGCACGGCCCCCACACCCGGGGCCTCCTCTGCTGCCCCGTTCCGGGGGCCGGAGGCCGGCACAGGGCTGGCTGGTCCGTGCAAGGGCCCCAGACCTGAGCCCCCGTCCTCCTTCTCCCCCAAGCTGTCCACACCTGACCCCTGCAGCCCCGGCTCCCACGCCCCCGGGGTGACCCCTCAAGAGCAGGAAGGAGAGGAATGGCTGCACTTGTAGAAGAAGCCAGAAGGCAGAGCCTGAAGCCAGAGAAAGCCTAGAGGGGAAGGGCTGAGGCAGATCACCCTGCAAGATGCGTCTTTGTGTGCCTCCTGCGAAACGAACGTCAATTATCTTAGCGCTCTTCCGTTCCCAGAACCAGAATTCTCTTGTAAATGCACCCACCCGATCTCATTCCGTGTGTGCAGCACTCATCGTAATTATCGTTAAATACTGGAGTATTTCTTTCACTCATTCCTGAAATAATCATTGAGTGCCCGCCTCGAACCAGACGCTAAGATCTGAAAGGCTGAAAGTCTTGCCTTCAAGCAGTTTCTATTCCACTGACAGGGGGCAGACTACAGAAACAAATAAGTAAAACACAGGGACGGTACGCCAGGTGACGGCAGGCACTACGGAGAAAACTACAATTAGGGAAGGGAGCAGAGACTGCCGTGCGGGGGCTGGGGGTGGCAGGGGGCATTTTTAAATAGTTTGGTGAGACCTCCTTATGAAGTGACGGCGAATAGGTCTAGAGGGAGTGCAGGAAGGAGCCATGTGATTGTCTCCTGCAAGAGTGGTCCAGGCACGGGGCGCCTGGCTGGCTCAGTCGGTTAAGCGTCTGACTTCGGCTCAGGTCACGATCTCACGGTTCATGGGTTCGAGCCCCGCGTCGGGCTCTGTGCTGACAGCTGGGAGCCTGGAGCCTGCTTCGGATTCTGTGTCTCCCTCTCTCTCTGCCCCTCCCCTGCTCTCTCTCTTTCAAAAATAAATATTAAAAAAAAAAAGAGAGAGAGAGAGGTCCAAGCAGAGGAAACAGCAAAAGCAAAGGCCCTAAGGTGAGAACATGCCTGCAGGAGAAGAAAGAAAAGACTCCACTGTGCCCTACAGAGAGCAGGCATGGGTGAGGTCAGAGGGGTAACAAGGAGGGGTGAGGGGGGCCACAAGAGCTGCGAGGCCTTACAGGGTACCGCCACACATTATCTTTTACTTGGAATAGAAACCACGGGAGGGTTCGGAGCATTAAGAGCGATCTGACCTGACACTGAAAGGCAACTCCCTGACTTCCATGTGAAGCAGCGACCGGGAAGCAAGCAAGAGGGCGAGAGCGGAGGCAGGAAACCCGGTCAGGACGCGACTGCCATAACTCACGAGGGATGGTCTTGGCTGGGACACAGTGGGCCCTGGGAGTGGTGACAAGTAGCTGGATTCTGGCTACCCTTGGACGGTAGAGCCCAAGTGGACTTGTGGAAAGAGTGAAAGATTAGGCGTTTTGCTAAACATAAGAGTTTGGTTTATGCCCATTAAATAATTACATAACAACTCGGGACGGTACATGATTAAGTGACTACTGGACTGATCCAGGTAAGATGGTACCTAGTAAAGGAAGAAAATATTTATGGAAGAAGGGCAACTTAAGAGCCAAGAATTGGTTCCAGGACTTTCCAAGTAGAGAAACGAATCAATGATGTTTTGGAGTGAGCTGTGCTTTCTTCAACAATTTCAAGTGTACAGATAAAATGGAATAATATTAAGCCAAAGATTCTATTTGAACTCTAAAAAGCAACCTCAGGAAGGAGGAGGATGGGGATGTTCTTTCGCCATTCCTCACGGCTTCTGTAAGGGGTGCTCTCTCATAGAACCGTCTAGAAATGTTTTATATCTGGTCTCTTCAACACATTAGCCACATGTGGCTGCTAAGCACTTAAAATGTGACTAATGTGACTGAGTCACTGACATTTTATTGAGTTGTAATTAATTTTAAATAAAATAGGTAGTGGCTAGTCACTATCCTATTGATTAGCGACATCTCTAAAGGAAAAAAAAATCACTCCACATTCATGAACTATACGTTACATGTTTTCTCTTGTAATTAAATTAAAAGCCTACGTACAACCTAGATTTGTAAAATCGTACGTTTCGTCACGCCCCAGAGCCAGCATCTTCTTCTACTTCTGCACATATTCTTCGAAAACAAACAGTGAACGGCTCGGTCTTAACAGTTTTCAAACACAGTTTCTTAGTTTTTGTTTGCAATTCTACTATCTATCTTCTAGGCCATCACTCTGTCAATGACATTCAAAGTGAGACCCCTTCCCTGCAGCACATTCAATGCAGACATTTCAAATGTCACAGGGAAATAAAGACAGACAGGGCGTTCTTGTTATCACTGAACTACCGCCCTCCTAACCTCAGATCAAAGCACTTTACGGCACCGGTGAGCCCACTTTTCCTCCCAAGATCACAGGGAGTGAAGGGGCGGGTGTTAGTAACACCATTTTTCAGCTGAAGAAATCAAGGTAGAGAAAGATTAATGGCAGTCCTAAATTTCACAGCGTAAAACCCTCTTTTAAGTTTTTATTTAGTTATTTGGGGGGCAGGGGGAGGCGAGAGAGAGAGAGAGAGAGAGAGAGAGAGAGAGAGAGACTCCATCCCAAGCAGGCTCCATACTGTCTGTGTGGAACCCAATGGGGGGCTCAAACGCATGAACCGTGAGATCATGACCTGAGCTGAAATCAAGAGTCGGCCACTTCACTGACTGAGCCACCAGGCACGCCTTACAGTGTAAATCTATAGGCCGGACAGGAAGGAAGAGAAGGAATTGGGAAGACATAAAAACTGGAAATCAGTTGGGGTTGGGGGGGGAACTACATGCAAATCCTTAGTTCCCAAATCCTAGTGAGCTGGCAGAGCTGGGTCTGGATGAGCCCAGTGCTGGTCCGCCGCGCCCTGTGTCTCAGACCTTCCGCGTGCCCCCAACCGCGCACCCGAGGTCTGGCGAGCGGCTGGCCCCACATCTGGACGGTGACAAGCACACATCAGTTAGCCTGGGGCTCGATTAGCGAGGTCGCCTCGGCGTGAGGGGGTTCCCTTATCCACCAGCGAACCAGACTCCAATGACAGGGCAACATTCCTGACTAATCTCCTCACCCCACAGCTGGAGAATGAGCTTTCGTTAATCTTCCTTTTGAAACACTCCCGCTAACCCCAGTCATCCCACTAAACTGCGTGACCCGGGAGATTAACACGGCAATTCAATCGGCTTGGAGCTGCCCTTTGAGGTTGTCAGTTAAATTCCTTCATTTTGAGAATGAGGAAACTACGTCCCGGGAACACTGGGATTCTTGCAAAAGAATGCGATTCTGTTCATTTTCCAAGCCAGCAAGCCGCGTTCCCGTGTTACCTTAAACTGACGTACGGTGCCGCGTCTCCTTACCTTTTAACTACAGTGTGTTTCTAGAAGCTACAGGACTGGAGGATCATCAATTTTATATACATGTGTATGTGTGTGTATATGAAATATTACGTATCACATGACGTATGTTATATAACATTTAGGTAACACGAGTACACGTACACACATTATACATGTAATTTAATATAATCTAATTTCCCCCACAGGAGGGATATTAAAATCAATAACTGCATTCCCCCAACACTATTAAATCAGAGCTGAGACACAACATAAAAACAAAGATAAAACCAATATAAACCGTTAAAATAATTTAAAATTGTTTGAGTATGCGGAAGTTCCTGTGAACTAAGCACAAATATACCAATTATACTAGATTTGGGGCCCAAAGTATATTCAATAATGGGAAATGTATAAAATTAGAATTCCATCATAAATCTAGGAATTCATGCTTCTTGGAAATTTAAAAGGGCTTCTTAAGGACGGCTCGGTCAGCGTGGTCTTTGAAAATGCACTCTGGCCAAGTCTGAGCTGATGACCCTTTTAGTGACATCCAAACACTGCCCCACCTGAGTGATCAGTGAACATGCTATATACAGGCAGGGGCATTGTGCATGCCACTTGATGGCAAGGAAGGAGGATGGTGTTTTCTTCTTTTCTTTTCCTTTTTAAGTTTATTTATCTATTTTTGAGAGAGAGTAAGAGACAGCGTGCGTGCACGGGAGGGGCAGAGAGAAAGGGAGAGAGAGAGAGAGAATCCCAATCAGGTTCTAGCGCTGTCGGCGCAGAGCCTCATGCGGGGCTCGAACTCACGAACCATAAGAGCATGACCTGAGCTGAAGTCAAGAGTTGGACGCCCAGCTGCGCCGCCCAGGCGCCCCTGCGTGGGGATTTTAAGGGACAGACAGAGAGGAAGAGAGGAACGGAAATGGGAGCTGCAGGGACGAACTGCACGCATCCTGCAAGCCCGGACAACTGTCGCAGATGTAACTGGGGGCCAAGGGCGCGGCGTTCCTCAGGCCGGGCACGCCTGCACCAGCCCTGCCGCGGGCTATCTGGGTCTTGGGCAACTCGCCTGGCTCCCCCCCACCTCCCCTCCCAGCCGGAAGTGGGCACAGAGCAGTGTCCGCTCCTCACGCGTGTGGAGGTTTAACGAGACGATGTGTGTGAAAGCTGTCCGGCACCGAGCCCAGCCCACGACGACAATGCCGCACGCCAGCCGGTGACAGTAACGGTCACAGTCCGAACGGGAGCAGAGGCTCTCTGAAAGGAAGGACTAAGTAAAATTTTAGTTCCCCTGTCCTACCAATAAATCAACGGAAATCAGAAATAAAACATCCTCCAGGCAGAATCTGGCATTCGAGTTCCCTAACAATTGCATAAAGGACCCCGAACGCAGTCCTTCCAAACCACCTCTTCACGGTTCACTGGTACTATTTTCAAATTTAGTAACTGGACAGAATGTGCACTGTCTACTCATTGGAAGCCAGCTTCTTATGCTTCCAGAATGTTCAGGAGCGGTTCGATACCTGGCCTCCTTACGTCTGACAGGATTACAAACCGTTGCCAGTCTGCAGTGATTTCCAGGAATCTGGCTCACACACACACTCACACACACACACACCCCAGAAGGCGTTTGGGGTCCCCTACGGGCCTCCCTGGTCAGAGCGCCTTCAGGGCAGACCAACAGCCACATTCCCACGGATGGGAAGCCAGAACCCTTCGTCAGCAGGTGTACTCGGAACAAATACACAACCAGGGACCCAGGCCCTTCTCAGCCTCGAGCGCTGGCCCCACATTCCGAGCCCCCCAAAGAAACATCGATCAGGAGGCCTGGCCTCTCTCAAACCTCCTGGTCCCAGCCCTCCCCCTCTGATGAGCTGCCTGTGAGGGGGAACTAAGGCAGGGGGAGACTTCTGAAGTCCGCTCTCAGCCAGGAACGGCGAGGCACATACCTTACTGTGCTTAACCTGGTGACAAGGGTACCATAATGCTCAGCTGCAGATGAGGAAACCGGGACCCAGAGGGGTCCAGCTCCACGTGCCCCGACGACACAGATTCGAGCTGGAATCTGAACCCACATCCATCCGTTTCTAAACCCCCGTTCCCGGCAGCACCCAACGGGGAGAGCGTCTCACAGCCAAGCCTTCGGCCACCACCCCAAACCAAGATGCGGGGCGTAGGCCATCGGTCACCGTATTTGTTCCTCAAAGTCTTCCCATGCCGAGCAACAATTTACATGCGCCTCCACGGGCTTGTCCGTGTCACCCTTCACTCAGCGCAGTGTCTAGCGGAACGGAGACAACTGCCTGGTGTCAATCTTCCCTCGCGTCACCAGAATGCAGCGAGCCCGTGTCCTCTGCTGTGATTAACACAGAAATGGGCCCCGCGAGCTTTCGGTAACAAGCCTCTTTCCACTAAGTAACAGCCTGGGCAGTAAGTAGAAGGAAGATGCACCAGCCTATTATCCTAAGCACTTCACATGAACACGAGGATGAACTCAAATGAAAGGCCCGACTGATACTTCCTATGTGAGGAGACCTTGGGGGGAGGAGAGAAATTACTGTGACATATAAGCCAACGATGTCGCTATTTGTGAGTTTTCATGACTAAAGATGTTCCTTTGCCACTGGGTCATCAAACCAGCACGTACTGTGTCTGGGGATTCTACACACAAACAAATGAATTATCCCTACTTGAGAACGCGTGAAGGTCCTAAGGATGAGTGTCTGGCTCTCGCCCTTGGAGACCCAACGTCCCACCCATATTAGAATAACACCAGGGGTGCCTGGGTGGCTCAGTGGGCTGGGCGTCCGACTTTGGCTCAGGTCATGATCTCGCGGTTCCGTGAGTTCAAGCCCCACGTCAGGCTCTGTGCTGTCAAGGTGGAGCCCACTTCTGATCGTCTGTCGTCTTCTCCCTGCGCTTACCCCCCTCGCACATGGCCTCACTCCCTCTCTCTCTCAAAAATAAATAAACATTAGAAAGTTTAAAAAAGGCACGCCTGGGTGGCTCAGTCGGTTAAGCGTCTTACGTCGGCTCAGCTCATGATCTCACAGTTTATGAGTTCAAGCCCCGCATCAGGCTCTGTGCTGACAGCTCGGAGCCTGGAGCCTGCTTCGGATTCTGTGTCTCCCGCTCTCTCTGCCCCTGCCCTGCTCACACTCTGTCTCTCTCTTTCTCTCAAAAATAAACAAACATTAAAAAAAGTTTTTAATTAAAAAACATTTAGTTTTAAAGAATATAATTGTTTTTGCTCATTAATTTTAAACAGTTCTTCCTCCAGTGACTCCCCTTTGGCAGTAATCCAATATTTGGAGACATGATCTCTTTTCTGACTACTTACAAAATATACTTCCCCGCGCCCCAATTCTTAAATCATCCAAATGCTCACTGAACAACAGCAGCAGGAAATAAACCTGAACTCAGCATAGGAATCCGGACGGCTTGGGTCAATGGCGGCAGATAGAGCTCGGGAGGTCAGCATCCACGGCAAGGGGGACATGTTGAGTGTGGTCTGGGGCAGATGAGGAGTTTAGGGACGCAGAGGGTGGGTGGTGGAACTTGCAGCTGCCCCTGCCAACCACAGGAAGGCTGGTTTCCACGAGCACTTTTGTCACCGGCTGTCACGGAGGCACTGGCCATCACAGCGCAGGTCGAGAAGTCATTTCTGGGCGGGCTGTGCCTTTCGTCAAGTGCACAGCGTGCTGGTGTTTGCTGGGCTGCCCAGAGATGCCCGCGTCTGGGTGAAGGGCGGCTCCTCGTCTGGCTTCTCTGCAGTCTCTTTCTTCCCGGGAACTCTCTCCCTTTTGCACCACAAGCGACCCGAGGTGCAACCTCACTCAGCTGTGCTTTTCCTGGGGGACCCCTGGAATCTGAAATCTTAAGTTTAGGCACTTCAGACTCGGCAAACGTACCGGCTTGCAACATACACACCGGTGGCAGAGCAGCACACGGAAACCTGTCCACACCCTCCGGGTGATGTGCGCCTCCTGGCTGAGCGCGTGGCCCTTGGTTAAGGTTGTATTTTGTACTTTTTGCGATGTGCTGGCAAATTTAGACAAAAATGTTGAAAAAGTTTAAAGAAGAACAAATATTGAAAGAACAATGTATTTTTCTTTTTAATGATAAGATGCCTTGGGAAATGTAATTGGACACATTTTGCCCTCAATCACCTAAGAACTACCATTAATCAGATGTGTTTTATGGTTGGGGCATCTGGATGACTCAGTCAGCTAAGCATCCAACTCCTGATTTCAGCTCAGGTCATGATCTCACAGCCGTGGGATCGAGCCCCACATCAGGTTCCTCACTGAGCGTGGAGCCTGCTTGAGATTCCCTCTCTCCCTTCTCCCCTACTTGTACTCTTTTTCTCTCTCTCTCCCTCTCTCTCCCTCTCCCTCTCTCTCAATTGCTCTATCAAAAAAAATTAAAAAGAAATTTTAAAAAAGAATGTATTTGTGGTTACAGTAAATAATCCTGGACACCTTTCCCCCAAACTACTTGCCACAAAGGCAAAAGGAAATAAATCGGCAAATGATAAGACGCTTCCAAAGAGGTAGCGTTCATCTGCCGGCATCACTTAGCTCATCACAAATTCCCCAAAAAGCAACTGTTTTCTCAAGTGAAATTAGGTATACAGTATCGCTTTTCTTCATGAAAACCCTTCATTTCTAACTGTTCCAGTAAAGCCATTTATATTACAGGTCAGTTCTTCCGAGGAGAGCTGCTCTGGCACAGAGGCTGCCTGAGTGCAGCTTAAATCACACGCAGAGGTTACGTTTCGTACTCATAAGCGGGACCTCAGCATCTCCTTTCCATTCGTTCTACGGTTAAGAAAGAAAGAAAGAAAAGAAAGAAAGAAAGAAAGAAAGAAAGAAAGAAAGAAAGAAAGAAAGAGAGAGAGA